>BLFK01000862.1:6831691-6839191 GCA_014634185.1 Astreopora myriophthalma
ATGAAGTTTGCTTTTAAGTTCATTAATTATGTTTATTGCTAAACGGACGGAAAACATACTTGGACAACTAACCAGAAATAATATACTGACTGAGTATTCAAGTAGAAAAAATTTTATAGACTATCTTATATGCACGTTTGCGGCTATGATAATGTGTTGAAATCGCGATTAAGACTGCCAATCATGACACCCGCCGAAATATCATTCAGGAGAACCCGCCTTCATGGCGATTTGGATTTGCAATGTCTACCCGTCCCTCTTCACTAGCCCCTCTTCACTAACTTCCTTGTGCTCCGCCCAGTCGCGAAGATAGCATTGTAGTTCTTGAGACGATGCTAAAATACATTCTACGTGCACTGCAAAGTCACCCTTGGGTGGGCAATAACGTTACTTATTATATGATCTCTTCAGATAGTACGGGTGCTATGATTGGCCGATTTAGCAGGACGTATTCTACAGTTATCTTATCTGTCCCCTGGCGCCAAGATGGCGCATAGGGCCTCGTATTCTACAGTACGGCCCGCGAAATTTCAGAGTGTGCTTTCCTGTTCGATTCCTTTACCAAGAGATAAAATAAACGTCTTACTAACCTCATTTTCTCAGGCCGTACTGTAAGTTACGGTTCGCTGTTTTTTCCAGTTCAATTCACGGCCCTCATGCTTCGCACTCAGGCCATAAAGTGAACTAGAAAAAGCGCGGGCCATATATTGCAGTGCGGCCCGCGAGCCCGGTTAGCATGAGGTATAAATGAGTCAAATTCTCAAGAGGTGTGCATGGTGGGTAGGAACAGAACATGAATTCGATGACTTCAATTATCCTGAATCTTATCTCGATAACAGCGGAAGGTAGCCATCGGCCTAATCGAAATAACGACAATTGAAAAGGCTAACAAAGAGGATAACCCTGCAACCAAAACACCTGTTCGTTATAGGGAAGAACAGTAGGGAAGAACAGTGCAGATCGCAAAGAGCAGAGACGATATCGTGATCCCAGTCACGAAAATGTAAAATCGAGAAACGGTCAGCCGGAGTCTTCCTTCAAAACTTGATTCCATTAGTTATTTGATAAAATGTCTTACTACTCTTAGTACCACTTTCTTTCAGGTTCGTTGCATTAGTTGATATCCCACTGATGGATTAATAGTTAAATAATCTTTGGTAAAATAAAAAGGTCTATTCAAAACAAGTACTATCAAAGTTCTCCATCAAGCCATTAGCTCCACATTTTGCGTTAATCTGGAGATCTATTTCTTCAGAAGGAAGTGAATTTCAAAGGCTTTTACCATTATTCTAAAATTGCACAATCTTCATGAACAGATAACTCTCCTAATTTGCAGCATAAAGCACTTGGAAATGGACGCCTCGTCGCGTCTCTTTTCTGTCATGTTCTTTGCTCATGTTTCACTAAACCGGCTGCCATAATAATACGTTTTCTTGTAAGAAAAGTTGAAATTTAAACCGTTTTCAATTACTATTATTGTTCAGTACTTAATCAGTTTTCGATGGACAGAATTGAAATGGAACTAGTGTATTTCAAATTTCAAACAATTGCATAGGCGTCCACATCATATTAGTATGATTCACCTCGAATTATGATAGATGGTCTTCAACAGATTATGAAATAGTTATACAATGAAACAGTCATTATAAATGTTCTGATTGTCAGATGAAATATTGGAGCTAGTTCATGGCTTGGAAGAGCCACGCAGATCTGATGAAATATTGCCCTTTATTGAGAGGTAAATTAATCACTCACTAGAGTACAAGTTAGTCGAGAAAGAATGGTGGTAATAGCGTCTTCATTGTCTTCAACCATTAAATCATTCAAAGATATAAAACACAGTTTCCTGACACTTGAATAAGCACAGGGTATAAAACGCCTGCCACAAAGTTCATTCCTCGACCAAGAAATCTTCTATCGCTCTACCCTTCCAGAAACTCAAACCATGAATTCAAAAACGATGTATGTTTTGTCGCTAGTAATGGTCGTCATGGTGCTTAGCTTGGTTACGCAGAATGATGCATTCACACCAGGCATGGATTTAGGGAAGTTAGGGAAAAAAAGAGGAATGTTGAGAGATTCCACGGACTGTCAGGAGGTATTTCTAATAGTGATTGAAAATTGTCATATTTTTTTTCTGGTGTAGGAATCATCAGTGAAATTCTGTTGCACGGGTCTTAATCACTTAAAATTTTCAAATACTGCATGCGGTCGCGATATCGTAGAATGACTTTAAAAAAGCTACAAGATCTGAATGTAAACATAGATTAAATGGAGCGAGTCTTCTTTTGTCATCACAGACGAGTTACTTCACTGTAAACTGACTCTAAACTATTCATGATACACAGTGTCCTGTTTTATCAGCCGGCACACTAGTATAATATGACTACAGGTAGATAGCATCGTAGGAGAGCGCGGCTGCTGGGAAGACAACCTGGCACTAGAAATGAACTGCTATATTATGATCACCATTTATTTTAGTGTTGATTAAGCTTCAACCATAAAGGCTTTAAACCACTTATAAATTGGTTTAAACTAGGATTCCCAAGGCACTTTTACGGTGAGATTACTATTGCACTGCATGAGTAAAAAAACAACTGTTGGAAATAGAGCTGGAATAACGAGTACGTCTGAGTACATCGCCATCTTCCCGGGAGCCGCCGGCTATTTTGGAATTCGTTAAGCCCCCCTCCCCCAGTGTCGCCGAGAGCCTGTTGAATAACAGACCACAGATGACGTCAGAATGTGGTAAACACTGCCATGCCATGCGGCAACATGGAATGTACTCTTTTTATACAATATAGAAACAAAAAGATTCTTAATGACCTCACCTATGCATCTGTCCTCCCACAGGTCATATATGTAATAATCAATCAGGAAGTTACAAATTTTTCATTTTTTAAGGCTGCTCCACATAATATTTTTAAAACTTTGCAGAGAGTTCTATCTTGGGTTGCTAATTATTCCTTCCAGCAGTAAAAAATAGTGGTCATTGAATTCGTTTTTTATGAGGTAAAGGAAGGGCTTTCCCGTTGCCACGGTAACCTATTACGTCAAAATAATGATTGCATCTTGTTCGGCAGCAATTGGGGTTTCATATGGTACCTTAACATTGCTGTCACAATGTAGTGCACCAATCGCTCTAGTAAGAGCGTCTCTTCAAAGTCTCCATTCAGCTTACGAAACTCAATGAGTTGAGAAATGCTTACTGATCGAGCTGCGCTCTTCCCAGCTCCTTCATCAAGTCCTCCCGGGTTTTTAGTCAGTTTAATATTCACGAAGTATGTAAGTAAAATAAAAATTCTTAAATATGCGTTCATGTTGAAATAAAAACGTTCAACACAAGCTAGTATTTCAAACAACTAAACATCGCTTTTCATTTGTTAGGGTGGGGGTTCCCTTAAACGTTTGCAAAAACCAGCGTTAATTCACTGAGTGTTAGACTATTAATTAATCCCTTTTTTACCCGAGACCGTTTGTAGTAGGTCAAACTGGCTTTTTTTAAACCCCAATGTAACATCCTAAATCGATCCTTCATCTAAATGTGTGAAATTTTCACAGACGTCCTAAAAGACTCCTAAAATGACCAGTCTAAATAAGGCTGTAAAAGTAATTAATACGTCAGCAAACATTTTTCAGTTTTTCTGTTTTATTGTTGTTGTTGTTGTTGTTATTGTTGTTTTACAGCAGCAAAGCTTGATCCAGGACTTTTGTGACAGGTTCGTTGACTGTCCAAGAAGAGGATGAGGGCACAAGGATTGCCAGATGATACGGAAGAGACTTCCAGAAGACAACAGCCGCTACCAAGGACAAATGTAAAAGATTATCACGCAATTTAAACAAATTTATATTAGCCCATCAACAATGTAATAAAGTCCATGAATTCCTGGTGAATGTGCATATGCGTTTATCCTATATCGATCAAAATGAAGAAACAATGCTTCTCAAACTCATTAATAATTCATAAGCCCCAAACAAAAGAAATCACAACCGTGACCTCGAATTCGGTTAAAAAGCTCGGCCTTCGGCCTCGTTTTTCAACTCTCTTCTCGGTGTTTGGATGTCTCTTCTCAAACTCATTAATAATTCATAAGCCCAGAACAAAAGAAACTACGACCATGAAGGAAGTTTGGATATGTGATCGTAATTAGCATAAAATTTCGGCAACTTTAAAACTAAAAAAAAACTCAAATTTCTCTTAAAATCCTTATTCCTTTGAGAAGCAATATCAAACACTCAAAAGAGTGTTTCATCCTCTATCCAAACACCTCAAATTCGGTTAAAAACTTCGGCCTTCGGCCTTGTTTTTCAACTCGCTTCTCGGTGTTTGGATATCTGATGAAACACTCTTCTTCGTGTTTGATTGGATGTTACTATAACGGGGAATAGGGAATAGGGAATGGGGAATGGGGAATGGGAAATTGAAAAATGGGAAATTGAAATGGGAAAATCGAAAATGGGAAAAAAATAAAAAATAGCCAATTGGATTGTAAAGAATAATTGTTGTTAATACGGAATAATTTTTCTCAACGGTGATTACCCAAGCTTTTAAAGCGTTTTGCGCCAAAATTAAAAGGGGAATTTGCGATGATAAGTAGATTTCCGATGTCATTGGAAACCGGCATATTTTGTTTAAGTGTTCTATTACCCACAAAAATTTCATTTTGGTGGAAAATTTTCCCGTTTTGCAGAGGTAAAAACAGATTAATTATGGTTTGTTTTGCCAGTTTTCTTCTCCAAGAAAAAAAATCATGTTAAGACCAATTTCTATCGGCTCGTTAACTAGTTATAGAGTTGTTATTTTCCGTTGTACAGTTGTGAGGCGAATTATCCTCGGGGAAAACATCAGACACGTGGGAGCAAAACGAATTTCCAGCTAACAAGGCTTAAAATTTCGTGGGCGACTGTCACTGTTTATCTTGCACCACACATCAAACAAGAACGTTCGGTACGAACAAAACCGAATAGGACTAATCTCATCTTTCAGCGTGTACTGCTCTGAACAAAACGTTTTGTACAAGTAAACCAGAAGCGTGACTCATACGCCATAAGATCATGAACACAAGCTTTGCATCGATAATCTCGAGCCGGAGCGAAAATAAATTATCATAATTAAGAAAAACGCGGGAAAAGACACGACAAGTTGAGTAAGAGATGGAATAAATCGGTTAAGTAGTGGCAACACTAAAACTTTGACATTAAATTAAAAAAGTTATTTCATGTTCATTTATAATTATACTTCAATAAAATAAGAGCTTCTAAGCTTAATTAAAGGCATTCGTGGTACCTTAGTGCGTCATGACTGCACTTGCCGGTTTCATTCAGTTTAGCGATCTTTCAAAGTACTTCTTGAATTTTCTGAATAAAGTCCATCACTGCTAACTCCGAACAACAGAGGAGTCCACATTTAGTACGCATGTCATTTTAGTTTTTGCTAGAAACAAAGTTTCTACTTATCATCGCGAATTCCCCTTTTAATTTTGGCGCAAAACGCTTAAAAGCTTGGGTAATCACCGCTGAGAAAAATTCTTCCATATTAACAACAATTATTCTTTACAACCCAATTGGCTATTTTTTATTTTTTTTCCCATTTTCGATTTTCCCATTTCAATTTCCCATTTTTCAATTTCCCATTCCCCATTCCCCATTCCCCATTCCCCATTCCCCATTCCGGATTAATCTTATGGATTCCATTCAACCTTATCGGTTCCATTTAATCTTAGCCATCGTAGACAAACAAATGGCAGTGAAACTGGCTATTTTCCGTGGACATCTTAACTACAAATGTAAACTGTATATGGACTCTTTTGTGTAAACATATTTGTTCGGACATATGGAAGAGACAAAATAATTGTTTAACAGTTGTTTGCCTGTGCCAGAAATTAGCTTGGACAGCGGAAAGACGCACGAAGGCAAGCCGAGGAGGTTCAGAAAGCACTGCTATCTCTGAACATTTTCCACATTTTACGCAACGAGTTGTCCGCACAAATTGGCAAATTTTCTCATGAATGCCGGCGAGCAAATAAAAATTATCACACAAAAATTGCCAAATATCAGGGTTGAGAGCCCATAACCCGGAGCGTACAACTTCAATATAATTGTGTCAAGGCGTTTTCACAGACCGAGCTAATTTTAGACTGATTTTCCAGCGAATTCAGTCTCCCACAGGAGCCTCGGTCTCCCACGGGGGCCCTGTTAGCCAATCATAAGCTTCGCATAATTAATTGCTTTGACGCGTGCGCACTGGAACTGAACTTTTCACGGCAAAAACCTGTCTAGAAATAGCTTGGTCGGTAAAAAAGCCGTGACATAGCCCCAGCATGGGAGTTGTACGCACCGGGTTATGGGCTCCTGCAGGGGCCCATTACCAGAAGCGTGCAACTAGATCTATACAGGTTCTATATCACGGTGTTTTAGGGGAGCAGGGATGGCGCAGTGGTGATAGCACTCGCCTCCCACCAATGTGGCCCGGGTTCGATTCCCGGACCCAACGCCATAAGTGGGTTGAGTTTGTGTTGGTTCTCTTCTCTGCTTCGAGGGTTTTTCTCCGGGTTCTCCGGTTTTCCCCCTCACCAAAAACCAATATACAGCTGATTCCAGCTGGCTGTAAGCTGTGCTCCAAAGCCACACGTGGACCGTATATACATATCATTAAATAAAATGACTATTATGTTATGGTATAGCGGCTGCCAGAGGCGCCATTGCAAGCTTTCGGTTCGGCCTTGTTGAGCTGCGTCGTTGCTGTACTTGCGACGGCGATTAGCCGCGAGAATTATTACTACTATTTTCACAAACCGAGCTATTTTTAGACTACTCTTAAATTACATTTCCAGCGAAAAGTTCAGTTCCCATCCGCATAAGTGGCGATTCCCAGCCTCAAGGGTATTATGCAAGGCCTGGGATTTGCAAGCAGGGCTATAATTTCGCGTGGGTCTGTCTTCGCGGAAGTCACTCTAAAAGTAGCTCGGTCTGTGAAAACACCGCTGTACCAATATATGGGAAGCTATACCGGCTCCTGGCTCCTATGCACTGCTGCCGATATAGAATTTGCGCGCCGGTGTGGACAAGGCTTGACTCTCGAATTTTCCAATAAACGCATATTTAAAGAAGCGGTCGTAATTGCCGTATACTTAACGAACAGATCAGAAGAAAACTGAGCTGGAACTTTTTCAGAGGCGCTGCTCAAAACAATCTGACTACTTGGGGAAAACTCAGAATCGGTAAGATTTGCCGACGCGATACCATATAATTAATGCCTTTGCCACGGGAAACAAGTCCACTGAAGTGCTTTGGACTGTTTTGCCCTGCAGCGTATGTAGTAGGCCATTTATCTACTCTTGGATTCATTTCCGTCTTGCACTTTATCACGTTGACACTGAAATTGACTGAAAGGTGTTTATGGATTACTCCTAAGTGTTGTCGGTTTGTCTGTTTGTTTGTTTTTAGAAAACACCACACCAATGTTTTTTTTCGTGGCCGCCGGCGTGTGCTTTTAAATAT
>BLFK01000862.1:6844191-6846823 GCA_014634185.1 Astreopora myriophthalma
AATTTCTTGTTATCTGTTTAAAGCCTGAAATAAGTTCACAAACGATATTTTCAAAAGCCCACGCTGGGCACCCCATGGCAATAAGAGATATATATTCCTGTGCATTTATCTAGATTAAAAAAAAAATACTTTGGGCAAATGTCACACCCTGAATAAAGCTCTAATATTCTTAACCCAGTGGATAAAACAACTTGTGTACATCGGTTATTTTTGGGTTCGTTGGATGGTCACACTTCGGCCGAAATTGTCGACTCTACTGTGCGCTGTTAACACCAGTAAATGACGTCATTCGCACGCGTGGCCGCGCCCATAATCACCTTTCGCCCAATGAACCACTTTTTCATAGTGACTTCCTAATGATCTTGGCTAGTTGTAGTCTTCTGACGGGGCAAAAGGAAACATGTAACTTCAGATTAACCACTAAAATGACCGTTTAACCAGGGAACTGGAACTGCTCAGTGTCACGAGCCCTTGCAAGGTTCATTGGGAAGTACGCATTCAATTAAACAGTTGTGGCGTGAACACTAACTACGGATTAACTAAATATTACTTAGAAAGGTTGGTAGGTTTCAGAACTGACCTAAACTACAACATGTCTATGGGAAAACTGGTTAATCAATTGATTCTCCACCCTCAACTTTCAATGATCTAACATGTCTTTGTGCTAACTTTCATCTTTCTTATTTCTCAACAGGCGCTCAAGAGGGCATTGTTTAAGATAATGAATTCTCGTTTTAAAGTCTACCGAAGAGAAAGCTTACGTCCTTCAAGGACATCTCAACGACTGGCACAAGATGGTGAAGAATACTTTTCGTTATGATCTCATCGACTAGACCTCGTGAAATACTGCAGTCACCATAAAAATGATTGATCATATTTGGAAAAAGAAATGCATGTCAAACGGAGGACAATAGCGTAACATTTCCTTTGTTGAACATCGTCTTCTAAAAACTAGTAAAGGCGAAGTTTCTCATTGTAGCGTATGCAGTACTATTTTCTAATTTAGTAGACTGTGATGAAGGAAAAATCCTCTCTCGCGCGCTCTAAAAATGGATGTGAACCTACATACTATGCGGACGAAATATAGAAAGTAATGTTGAAACGAATTTGCTGATTTAGCTGCTCGATAGGTGTGGGTTCAGTTGAGGTTCATTTTAAACCCGGGTTTTACAGGCGTCAGAACTGTTCTGTGGGTCAAGGGCTAAAGCTGATGGAAATTTCTTATACTGTCGCGAACTTCCTTTATGTACATCGCCTTGAGTGGATTTGGATCCCATGTCCCACAAAACAACAAACACAATTCAATTCTAAATAACATTTCGTGCATGCACAGTTTGACTATTTTGTTCACTGCACGTGGACATACGCAGAAGTGATTAGTAACCTAGCTATTGTTGTGGTTTCGTCGCTTTCTTTTGCCATCCAAAAGTTAAGCCCTCTTGGTTTTTCTTTCTCTTGATGGCCACGGTGCGAATTCATTCTTGAATTCAGCGCTCCAAAAGTTACTCGGGGCTGCTTTCGGGTGAGTCGAGCCACCACTGGGGTTTTGAAAAGGACGTCATATACGCTATATTTCAGTGTGTTTTTTTTTGCAGTTTGGCCAGGACTTAGAGCTATTCTTCCTCAGACCACTCCGCAAAATTAAGAAAAAGCGCGAAAATTAAAAATTTTTACTCCTGCCTAAATGTCTATTTCAGCCTCTCTTTCAAAGCGGGTCTAAGTGCGAAGTCTTTCTTATGAAAATGAGCCCTAACCGTGCTTCAAGCAACTCGCCGCTGGTCTCGTATGAACCCGATGCCATGGCCAAACGTTGCCAGAAGTGGTGGACTCATGGCGCTACCCACGAAACAAGGTCAATAGGGACTTGAAGCAAATCGCTACGGCGACCCCTGCTACGGCTACCGGAAGTAAATTGTCCTAGAGTTGACGCAGTGCGCATGCTTCGAAATTACATTTCACCGTGGCGCCAAATCCTAGAACGTGAAGACTAGCCTTCTGGCGTAGTCGCTACTTCGTGAGTGTGAAAGTCGACATCTGTCGTTGTTTTTTCAAGCATTGGTTTTAAAACCTCTTCTAGATTGTTTTTCACTTTATCAAGAAATTATTTATTGCTTGTGGCTCTCCCGGAGTAGCGCGTTTTATCTGTGATCTAAGTTTGAAAATTCTACGTGCACCTCAAGAAATGGCCGCGACTATCAACAAACCAAAGCACTTATGCCAACTCTCCCGGATTATCCGGGAATCTCCCGGATACGGATCGAATCTCCCGGTCTCCCGTACGGGTAATTAAATCTACCGGATAAAAACGACTCTGAACCTTTTAAAGATTTTGCTCCACTGTAGACTCAAATCGTATCCCCAAATCCCAAATCCCAAATTAAACGAATTTCGATTTTTCAATCTCTTCGCCGTTTCTTAATGCATTTCTGCATCTCTGACTTTCAAAACACACCTACTTCCCTACGTTGACAGAAACTAAACAAAAAAGCTTTCTTTAATCGTCTCTTGTCACGGCCATATAAACTATAAATAAATTGTCTGATTGGATCTCCGTTTAACCAATAAAAATTCTCGACATAAGTGTTCTCACGCCTCTGTCTGGTGGGTTGCGCCTGAGGGTAGGGAAGGGGCA
>BLFK01000862.1:6848485-6863459 GCA_014634185.1 Astreopora myriophthalma
TATGGCCCCAGAGCCCGCCTAGGGAAGAACGCCTTCGGCGTTTGCTCGTCAGTCTCGACCACCGAACCCGCTCTATGCAGAACTACTGGCTACGCCCCTGAGAAGACTTTCTCCAATTCTAAGAAATGTGTTTTCGATTTTGCGATAAAAACAAGTCTCATTACATTTTGCTTCGAAAATGAAATTACGGCAAAAAAGGAAATGATTGAAAGGACAGAGTGCGTCAAACAATTATCACTGTTGCACAAAGGACGTAAAAATTTCCATAAAAAAAATTATGGGCACACTTTGCTAAAGGTGGAGTCTGTCATCGTGCATTTAATACCTCATAGGTAATGGGTTTAATAAAATGGTCATTGAACGAGATAATGTAAAATTGAGTCGACGGTTTCGTTTGAACTTATTGAGTTCATTCTTTTACGTTTGAATCTCAGTTGAATGGATTGGCAATTTTTGTCACCGATGTTTGTTTTTCTTTCTTAGCTAAACAAACAAAGCTAATTGAAATATGGCTTTTTATTGTGTAGGTATATGTAGGGATAATTTTATTAATCAACTTGATAATAATTTCAAATATTTCTAAAGAAATCCATTATCGCTAACTTTGTAGCTATTCCTGTAACGTAAACATCGTCAATCATTCTTGGTAGTATCAATTGTTAGCATTGATTTTCCTCGGCCCGATTCATTCTCAAATTTAGACTGATGCCACCCAGAACCCAAATTTGTTGTTTCTTCAGTTGTTGACTTCACGTTCAACAGAACCTTGTAAATGTGATAAATCTTAGGTCTTTCTCAGTTACTAATATCTCATTCAACTGTAGGGAAATGGACAAGGCGTCGAGTATAAACCGCAACTTACAACTATCCTTTTGTCGGGGGAATGTGTGGGCTTTGCTGCGAAATGACCTTTAATACAAAAAAACAAAACAAGACTACACATTACAAATCTCTTGAAAACGATTTTTTTTCCCATAAGAAACGCCATTAAAAAATCGTCAATTAAAACGATTCGGCGCAAATACGAATGAGATAATGCCCTGACAAAGAAGGATTTGAACTGTTGCACTAAAAGGATACATCTACATGCTCAGAAATCTGGGGCATTGTTGTGCATTTAGAAGCCTGAAATAAGGTAAGGTGAGCGGTTAGTTCTCATTGCGTTGGCCGGCGGCCTGCCGTTTCGGAAGCGGAAACTGACGCCTTTCTTTGTTTTATGCAAGCCCAAACAGCAACCGTGCAAGCTATTAGCCTGCTTCAAAAACACTGTTCAAAAAGAGCCGATCCTCATACAAACTTGTCTCCGAGAAGAGGCATCGGAAGCAAGCAAGCATACAAGAGGGAGACTATCCGCTGTGACAGTCACAACTCTTCCTGCTCAGAAGACCCTACGCTGACCCTAGCTACTATTATCTATAGCCGGCTGTCTACAATCATGAATGCAAGATCAGCTTTTGTACTTTTTATCGTGTTTTGTTCTGCCATTTTATGCCAGAGGAGTCAAGCGTTTACGGCTGGCGCAGGGAACATCAAAAAGCGGGATTTCAGTCATGGAAAGGTAAAAAGCAACTATATATCTGCATTTTATCAAGCTTGGGATGATACTCGTCTGTTAACCTGTGTATGCATCGAAAGTTTCAGCTCAGGTATTTCAATTAAGAGGGTATCACGGGCTTAATTTAAAGATAATGTTCCGGTTTGAACTAAGCAACTCCACCAAAACTGTGTTCAAGGGTCTGACGCAGTTGGCAACACATACTCTGCATTACTCTCGAGAAAACCATTTAAGGGTGATAGTCCCTGGTTTTCAATCAGACGGCCACCCCAGAAAACTGGTGCAATGCTAGCCCACAGTCTGAAGTTGCATCTATACTAGGAACTTTTGACACCAGGTTGGAAACGATCGATTATAGAACGTGGTTCACCCATTAGGCATCACACTTCCTTTACCCACTCCGTCGTTTGCGTTAACAATTTCCTATTTCAATTCCACTTCTGTTATTTCTTTGTATGCATGCTCATCACAACTTGAAAAGAGTTCAGTATAAAGAGCACTATAGTGCATTTGTCAGTCCAACTAGCGCAAATCGAGGAAAATTAACAGAAACTGAAGATCAAAAAATATCTGAGACTGTTTGGCGACCTTTAATGAACAAACCCAGACGGGAGACGAATTTCGTCAGCTAAGCGGTTTGAAAGTATTAACTCGTTAAGAAGTGACCTTATTTTGTACAGTTTTAATTTTTACAGAGTTGTGGGACAGTTTATAGGAGTTAAAGGCTTGTAAGTTTATTCCTTTTAGTGGAAACGAGTAACTGCCACGAACTAAGTAACAGAGTGTTATTCATTTCAGCCTGGTTATTCACAAAGGCAAATGCAACTGGGGATATATGGTTTACTTTGTTTCTGCAATAAATGCAAATACAATCGCCAGCACATGATTTACAGTAATCACTGAATTTCAATTTGATTTTCAGTCGCGTGAAGTTTTTTTACCATTTAGATTTGTGGACGATTTTTCCTGAAGTTTTCCTTCAACTTTAATCTAAATGAATGAATCGAATATTTCCCAAAGCTGTTCGGTCTGATAAATATGCCATTCGAAGTCTGTTTATATGTCAATATTCCGGCCCAACAAACAGAACAGGGCGAAAAAAAATACAAGAGCTACTAGTTTTATCACCGACCTATTACACAGTCTGTATCACACCAACACCTACACAACGGCATTCATAGTCTTTGGAAACAGAAGCAAACAGACTTCAAATAACTGCTCGCGGGATAAGAGTTCAGTCACAGATCTGAAAAACGATGCATACATAAAACTTTTCTCAATGGGCAAGTTGCACGCAGGCGGTTTTGTCGTTAAATGCGCCATAATAGAATTCCGGTTAGACTCTATAATCACCAAATTTCCAATTGCACCGATGAACTGCCAAAGACGTTCATCATCATGTTCATTCTCTTCCAGCATAGTTGGAACCAACACTATGGTTACAAGGACTTTAAAGAGCATTCAGTATTTCTATTTTTATTCAGCTAAAAGCAACTGGTTTTCCTCGATAAAAACGTTACTTCAGTGTAGTTGTTTATTGGCTATTTGAATCGATATCTTCAGGGTAATTATTTACTTTTGAAGACGAGAAATACAGAAAATTTTTGTTGATGAAGAGTACGACCAGTGTCTGACCAAGAAAATATGGGAAGTTCACATGCGAATTAAGGCCCTCAGGCAACCAAGGCACTATGGATTATTGAGCTTGTGTTTTGCGGAAATCTTTTTCTTTACCATACAAAGGTGTAACGTTTGATTACAAATACAAAAACATGATTGAGTCAATGTTTGTGTCAATAGCTAGCCACATTCGGCGAAATAAAAAACATCATCTGTTCCTGATTTCAGTGAAATCTAATGGTTCATTTGATGATTAATAAAGAGATATCGTGGGTCAATTATGCATGACAAAACACAGTCACCATTTGACCATGAATATTTCGAATTCGCCGCATCCTCAATTAACATTGATAAAAATGTTTTAATCTTAAGTAAGTAAAGGAGAAAATTGCCCTCCTTGCTTTTTCACAGCCTTCATCGCATAAAAGATAATAGCACATAACACGTTGATTACCCAATGACTCGAAATTACTATTATTATTATTGGTGCAACTCTTCTACCGTTAAGACATGAGCGCTGTTTGCAAAGATTGTGTGAAGACCTAACGAGTTATTTTCAAATGGAGCATTCGATTATTCGTAAAAACGGACAAAACTGAAAAGGGATGAGATCAATATACTTCACAAGGGCGTAGCCAGGGGGGGTTCCTGGGGTGCTCGTGACCACCTCTTTGTAAGCCTTTTTGTAAGCAAACAACCTACAATATTCAGGTGACAATCTGGTGAGTACCCTCCGTTTGACTCAGTGTGACCCCCCCCCCCTTTGAAAAATCCTGGCTACGCCCATGCCTCAAGCCAAGTTCTGGATAACATGCATGACCTTCAAATGATTTCTCCTCAAATTATACCTAATGGAACACTTCTCCAATCAATATGGTACTGTCAGTACTTTATGTCCAAAAAAAGAAACGGTCAATGTGCGCCGGAGACGTCGAACAAAACACTTCAAAAGTCCACTTGTTATGTATATTATTGTTATGTATATTTTAATCGTAATACATGCTTTTCCCCGTTTCTTCGCCTTAGTTTCACAGTGCCTTTCTTCTGACAACAATGATCCAAAGCCAAATCAAAAAATGTACTATAAACATATTTTTTCCAATTTCCGTATTTTTCATTTCCTTCACACGCAGGAAGGACTACTCAAAATTGACCTCACGTGATGAAAAGATATTTTGTGATATTCCTTGTTGGTTTTAGCAAACGCAATAAACTACGGGTGGTATTAGAAACATAAAATAATTCTCTGACCTTTTTTTGATTTCGAAAAGGAAAATCTTTGCTGATGTCATAGTTCAAATCTCACTGAAGGGTTGAATCATGATTCGCCCAATAAGTTTAAAGACAGGTATAACTGCTGTAAAACGTATTCCCGCCAGGGGCCAACTGAACGGGAACAAGGCGCAGGATCCCGGTGGATCAGTTTTAGCCCGTAAATCTGTAATGTACGTAGACCGAGGTTTTTCCTTGTTTCAAGCATTTCGTCAGGCACGGCGACCATCAAGAATAAAAAGGAGTAAGATTACATTTTCCTCGGCGATCTTGTATCATTTTTTTTTCCGTGATAGTTTGAATTGTAACGGTTAGTCACGTTACTGAGTCCCTTGAGAAGTCAGGCCTTTGCCGGACGAAATATTGGAAATGGAAGAAAACCTCCCACAAGACAAGCCTCTCTTCGTTACATAAAGTCTTAAAAAAAACAGTTATGTTAAAGAAATTTTCTCAACATACCTGTTTTTGTATGGAATCTGTCTTAAAACGACGCAAATAAAACGTACCACACCCTTCACCTACGACTGGCAAATGGCTGAGCTGCCATAGGCAAACTATACGAATTTGACGCTTTTTATTAAAGAGAAATATTGCCATCAGTTTTCCTCACATTTGCTTCATTTATTAAATGTGGCAATCTCTTTCAATATATTATGGTTTTTTTCTGCTGCCGACAACAATTTTATGTTGTCTAACATTCATGATAATGCAGCTCGCAGAGATAGCAGAGTGCTGACATAAACAAGATCAGTCTTTCTCGGTGAAACCCAATTTGCCCTTGATCGCTTTTTTTTACCTCGCCATCTGATTCGAATCGACAATCTTGGACAAAACCATTGGGAAAAATGGCATGAAAAAGACATTTGATGTGCGCACGCAAGCATAACATATTCTAACCCTTTCCTCCACTCCAATGTTGACAACGGCATGTCAAAATCTGCCCTTGCATTATACACTTTGAAAGAGATAATTGTGAAGTGCGGTTTTAGAGATGAATTGAAGAATGATCCTAGCACTTTATGGACAATTTAAGCAATTGTCTCATATATGCACTTGAAAAACTCAAGTGACTTCAACCGGATTCGAACCCACGACCTCTGCGATGCCTCTGCAGTGCTCTTACCAACTGAGCTATGAAACCACGCAGTTGAGAGCACTTATACACTTATACACTTTGTAAACCAACATTGTATTTGGGTGGGGGAGGGGAGGTAAGACTTTCTTCATTTATGAAACGTAGAGCTGAGGGTAGGTGTATTTTATGGTGCT
Organism: Astreopora myriophthalma; assembly: GCA_014634185.1. Taxonomy (NCBI): domain Eukaryota; kingdom Metazoa; phylum Cnidaria; class Anthozoa; order Scleractinia; family Acroporidae; genus Astreopora; species Astreopora myriophthalma. The sequence continues at coordinate 6,854,202 of BLFK01000862.1, forward strand.
GTGCCGAATTTTCCCGACTAGTTTTGTCCAAGATTCGAGCCTAAGCTTCACAGCTTTCATCTAAGCTCGTAAAGAAATAAAAATGTAAATGTGATTTATTTACCCAAGGAACATCAACGAGCTTACAAGAACTCGTCCAATGAGGTGTCCGTGCGTTCCAGATCGAATTGCAATTAGGAAATGTTGGTTTTTTTTTAGGAGAGGGGAAAACCAGAGTAACCAGAGAAAAACATCTCGGAGAAGAGTGCACAACCAAAGGCTCTCATTACCGCGTAATCGTGTCACGTTAGGAAGCTTAAGCAAAGGCGCTTTTGAGCGAAGCACGTCAACCGGAAGTGGGCGTTTCGTATTCTTGGGCCCAAATTTTCCAGCAAATCGTTTCTATGAGAGTAAAGACGCTGAGCAGTAAAAAAGAAGTAGCGTCAAGGCAATTTGAAAGGAAAAGCTCTTACTTCCGGTTGATGTACGTTGCTCAAAAATGCCTTTGTTTAAGCTCTCTGTTCCCTAAGATATGCGTTATCAGCCCATAGAAAAGTCCGCCATCTTGGATTTCGCTGTGTAGCTACAACCACAGATAACCATCGAAAATTGCTACAAATGCTGCAAGTTCCCAAATACTTCCTATGATGGATAACATACATCAAATTGTGTTGAACTGAGAATTTTCTCATAAAACCTAAGAATCTCGAAACTGGGAAAAAATGCTCTTTGAGAATCTGTTTGCAACGGAAACAGCCGGTCACATGGATCTATTATTGCCACACCAATTTGTACCACATAAATGTTGAAAAAGTCACAAATATTGTCACTGTTTCCGTTTAGTAATTTGTAGTAACTGTCGAGGAATCAAAACTGGTATGGGCAAGTAAGAAGCGTAGAGAGAGAACTGAAACTTCATTGTCGTCCATAGAACCTTAAACTTGATCGTTTTACGTCGTTTTTTAGGAGATGACGGAAAAGAAAATGTAAAACCAAATTGTAAAACGCGCGTGAAGAATATGCAGAGCCATCGTTTCTGCTCACTAAGCCCATTGTTTTATTGCATTCTCGTTGCTGTCGGCGTCGTCGTTTCGTAATTTCCCTATTATATCTATTGATTGTACAGAGTGTTTGCTCATTTAATCAGCAGCCATATTGGTTTTATGGAAACATTTGCAATATCTTTCCTCTAACGTGGCTGTAGCCCGTGATGTGTAGCAAGCGCTAGAGTAAAAATAGATTGCAAATTTTTAGAAACTCACGCACTTTTTAATTGAGCGCTTGCTAAAATGGCCGCAGTACGTTTGTTTCACAATATGGCCGCCGTGACGTCATAATGAACACACACACCATGGGAGAGGCAAGGGATAGAGCTAAATTGAAGCGGCTAAATTTATGTCCTTTTTTCCTTATGTCAGGCGGTGCGTGGATTGGCTAAAATCTGTGAAGTTGCGAGACAAACCTGTCATGATCAAACAAAAGACCCGCTCAGGAAAACTATCGTGGACGATCTCGAACAGTAGCGCGAGCACAAGATGATACGAATCAGTGGAAACAGGATACGACAATTTTAACGTAAAGAAAATACGGTTTGTCATTAAGCTGAGAAATTAAGACAGAAAGAAATAAAAGGAAAAGCCAACGTATGAAGCTATGGTACGTTTGTTCAACCACGCTGATTTTTTTGGAGAATTGAGGGTCAATAGAAATCCATAACCCAGAAGTCTCGATCTGGAATGGAATGCGGCCCATCAGTTTACGGTATTATCTATTTTTAGAACAGCTGCTGCTAGATTTGTGCCATGATTTGCATTTAGCACGTGCAATCCCTCCTGCGGCTCTTGGTTGCGGACCAATGAGACGCGTTGGGGTTATCAGGGCCAATCTGATTAGCCATTATTTGGCGGGATCTCTATTCTAAATTTAGATCATACAGTAAACTGATGTGCCAAGGCCAAATGAGACAGATCGAGGCTTTTGGGTTATGGACTTCTGGTGTTAACGATGTACCATTTTGTCTTGTTACACGTAAGCCTTACTGATTTTGGTACGAAAAAGGCTCCAAGCATTTGTCTCACGTTTGATTGGGCAATGAATGAAACGTGTTTTAACAGGGATGATGTACGGAATTGGAGAGACTTTTGTGTGTGGCCCAGATGATCACAGACAAACGTCCGTTTCCCTCCGTTTGCCTGGTCGTCAGCGTTCCAAGGGTTGGGAAAGTAGAGCCAGATTCAACTCTTCCGATCACCAGGCCACTGATGTGCCTCAGACCACTCCCGAAAGCTAGAGTTTTTATTTATTTATTTATTTATTTATTTATGATTATGATTGCTAACACAAGATTCAGTAAACACAAATCGGTATACAGTCGTATTAATATTAATAGTAATATATACTTTACTGGTACACGAAGCCAGAGCCCTTGCAAAAATTTTTGTGATACATAACAAGAAGAGATACCGTTCCAATTATACGACCGATTATTTTGACGAATTTTGCGCGACCGCAATCTGCTGTAGAGTTAATATATTTTCTGAGCGCATTTTTCACTAGAACTTGTCGAGCTACACTCGTAAAACCAGTGCGGTTGGTTTATTGTTTTGCGCAAACTCCGGAAGGGGCGGCGCTATCCCTTAGTAAACGATATGGGTTCTGTGTCGTGCAGAAACTATATCGTAGATAATTACGGTTACTGTAAGCACTCACTATGTGGCATCTTTGTATTTTATATATCTTGATTTGTCTGGGATCCATTGACAGACTGTTGGCAACATCAGCTAATCATTAACTAGCACGTGAACAATTTGAAACCCTCTTGTCTGCTGGCTTCAAAATTTACTTTGACTATCGATGAATTTGCATATTAGCGGACAGACGATATCACTTTCTTGATTTAGGTTTATTCAAAACTTGTGAGAAAATGATCAGTTATACGACATAACGTAACATAACATTAGAAAAAAATGTATTATTTATCTCGTTTTAAGACCGCGTGCAAAGAAGTGATTTTATTAATTCTCCCATGTCAGTTTGCCAGCGTTTGTTTGGTCTGGGAAATGATATTCATTCAAGAAATGCGAAACCGTATTTTTATTTTACTTCCATCCAAGATACAAGTAAGGATTTTAAGTAAGATAAGTAAGATAAACACTGGTTGGTTTTCTCCATTCCTTGTTTCCTTCCCAGCAGTGTTCGCACCGTGATGAGAAACGAATTACAGAAGTGGCATTTTTGCCGAAGGGGTCTATTTTGTGACTGGTCAAAAAGCAATAACATTAATGTTCGTAACTCGTTGTTAATGTTTTGCAAGTGCTGTCATTCAGTCACCAAGATTTGAATTCGCTCATTCTTCTCTATTAATGCTGTTTATTTGTCCTTTTAAACGTCCTAGTGCTTAAAAGCAGTGTCAATTTTATCGTCTATTCTGCTATCCCTGCGTCAGGAACCCAGGCCAGCCAAAAAATATTTATAGTATTTGCAGGTGCCATGGCCCTCTATCTTCTATCTTTGTCCTTCGACTTCACATAAACAACAGCATTACAGCTGTCCTTGAGGTTGTTTACATGGAGAAACCTACATTTAGTTAGAATCTCAAGAGACCGTATTCTTTAATCAACCAGTTCTTGATTTCCTTTTCGGGTTCGTTTTCAACCACAGAGTTGAGTTCGTTGATAGCGTGTTCAATTATTTTATCCGTCCTATCTTTCAAGCTAGACACAGCGACAAGGCACTTCTTCGCTTTGTTTGTACGACTCTGACCGAACTTAAGGTGGACGCCTTTTCCAGTCTCTCCAACGAAGAACTCGGGAAACATTATGTGTGCTCGGCAAAGTATTTCTCTGGCATATGATTCAGATTCTTCTCTCAACATTACGGAATCCACGCTGCTGAAACTTGACGATGAACGAGAAGGTTCGCACTTGTAAAATAAAGTGGCCCCTCGACTGCCTCTTAACATTTGTCCATCCATAATGAGTGATTTTGCTAGCTTGTGCAAGACGGGAGCTATATTTCCAGATAACAGTTTGATTCAGAATCAGTTCCGTGCTCCACGTCACAGCAGGCAGAGTGAAAAAGTCTCCAAATGTCACCGCATTTTAAAGGATCGAAGTTACACAACATTTCTAAGACACGCGACTGTGCACGTGAGCCGATTGGCGTTTATATAGGCTGTTCTCTCACGAGACTACCAGCCATACTGGATCTCCTTCAAGATGGCCGCCGTGTCTTCGTTTTGCCTCTCCAGTATCACATCTCTGGCAATAAACACCCTAGCTACTTTCCTCAAGACATGAAGCTGATTTCACAGTAGTCAATGTGCGGAATACAGCTTAACAAGTGGATAAAGCTAAAGGCGAGAAAAAAGCCAATAAATTGTCAATAAGATACTCGATCGCATCAGCGAAATTGCGGCTGGTGTTTACATTTTTGCTGAATAAATAGTGTCTTCTATAGAAAAAGAGTTCCAGAATAGTTTCACATCTAAGTCCCATAGTTTATTTAGCAAGACCCCAAAGCGGCTCAATCAGTCATGTTGGAGTGATTAGGAAAACAACTCTTCAAAGAGGTAACTTAACAAACCGGGAGAAAATCAAAATCCAGATTAAACTCCAACCCAAGCGATTCAGTTAGGTCAGATATAACCGCGACTTGTAATATGAAAATGAGAAATGCAAAACTTGATTTTGCCTCGGAGTAAATGTTTGAAAAGAAGGTCGGCAATTTTTCAGGTCAAATTACAGGAGGGTAGCTGCCCGAGGAGGAAGACCTTGTCCACGAAACCCCAAATTAACGATTGTTCTTGCTGCTTAAAAGGAGCTTCGCCTGTCGGCCAATTTATGAATCGTTTAGGCCCCGTTCGGACGCCGTACTTCACATGAGCCAAATCGAATTGGAATTTAGGTCGACCTAAATTAATTAATCTCGGCTGAATTGATTCAGGCGCCTAACTTAATTCAGCCGAAGAAACGTCAGTGTGGATTCTGTCAGCGGTGAAAACTACTGGAAAAATACATTATATAATTATAATTTTGCATTTGATTCGGCTGATGTGAACTATGGCGTCTGGATCAAAGCCGGTCCATAGCCATTCTTCCCGGCTGAGCCAGGCGAGATTAATTGCCAAGTTCATCCAAATTAGATCAGCCCGGCTGCTCCGCAACGGTTGCGAACTGATTCAGACGGCGTTCGTCGCATGAAGTAGGGCGTCTGAATTCCTGAGTAAGTTGATTTCAAACGATTATGCTTTCCTGCAATGAATGAATGAATGGATGAATGAATGTTTATTTGCCACACAATATAACAATAACAATCACAGGTTTCCAATAATTGTGGCGAGGAAACTTCATGAAATCACCAGGCTTATAAGAGAGGCCCCCTCGTATGTCAATATAACCTAAAAATCTTGCCCGACGAACGTGCGGCAGTAACCAGTTCAGGTTCTTTTAGGTAATGAAAAAATAAGCAAGCTAAATCTTCATGAAAACATGAAACTTGGAACGGCGTATGATTATAGTCGTATGCAAGATGTCGAGATAAGTTTGACGGCTTCATTAAATAAGGCAGTCAAAAAATGATTTCTATTCCATGCAGAAGTCAAACAAATGGATAGAAAACGTATAAGGAGAAATCCTGAATAAAATTAATTTAAATAATGTAAATTTGTCATTGTTTTGAATTTTTAAAGGCATGATTTTTGTGAAGCAGTTAAAGTTATCTTTTCTATTAGTTTTGGAATATGATCAAGTTTCGTTGATTTTTTTATTAGTTAATAGAATTGGCGATCAATGTTGTTCAAGGTCTAGGTTAGCCTGCACAGATTTTAGAATGACGGTTAAATGAATAGCTCCATCTGTAGTTTTGTCTTGAAACGGCCTCAGCTTGGTCTTGCCCAACGGTGAAGTCTTTATCTTTGAGTAAGCTTTCCGGTAATTGTCTTCGCCGCCAGTTTTCTATTGGTTATTCGTCAGTCGCATGTGTAATCGTGAAGAATGTTCAGGTGTTTTGCTTCAGGTTTGTCCGATAGCTGTCTCGGAGTTCAGCTAGTTGGCAAACTCAAACATGGCCACCGATTTACTATATAATATTGCATGTTAGTTGTGTTTCATTAGATTAGACTGAATTAGCTGTTTAGAAGAGCACGTCAGAAGTGCCATCGCTAATACAGTAAGAGTCCATCGGTACTTCTCGTTGTGCGAGTCGCTCTTTAAACTTAACATCAGCAATCCAATCGGAATAATCTGCGTGCGACGACTGTTTCTCGGGTTGTGTATCAGAGATTGCAGAATTGCTGGGTTGTGAGACGTTGTTGAGCTGATAAGTCTCAATTTCATCACTGAAGCCTTCGAAATCACCCAACCTTGTCCTACGAAAGATCTTTACCGGCTGGGCAGACGGGTTAACTATCCTAACTCGTACTAAACCATCTTCGGTAACTTTAACAAGCTCTGCAGCTCCAAAAACCGAATAACGATGTGGCAGGTCTAATCTTGGCTTAACGAAACCACAAACGCCCTTTTCTGTTGGTGCTGCGTCTAATTTGCCCATAACAATGATTTCAGATTCCTCTGGGAGTCTCTTCTCTGTGACAAAAGAGGTTTCTTTGTCCTCTCCTCAAAAACTAAAATTCCACCTTGAACGGAAATGAAGTCAATGGTTGCTTAAACGGAAGTTCGTGTTCAATTTGTCAGTTTCCCGCTTAAAATGACAATCTGTAACCGTGGACCTGCCGTCTTCCGGGATATTTACCAATATATGATTAAAAGTCATTTTGGTCAACATAGACTCGCACGCTTTAGTTTTCCGAAGTTTAGAAGACATGAGGAGAAAACGGTCAAATTCACCATTGCTTTAAAATATGATGGAATACCTCCAGTCTTACTGGTTTGCTTATCGTAATCCTTACAATCATTCGAAAAAAAAAATGCTGACTTCTTTCCTGCAACAGGGAAACAAAATTAAAATGGTTTTTGTTCAAAAAGAGCCAATGTTGGAGGAGAAACTTTTCTTCCCGTCTGCACTGACAGGCAAAGCACTTTCGAGAAGTGTAGGCACGCAATGCGTGCAAAGGACATGCAATATGACGCTGTCTCGACTACACTAGACCAAAGTTTTGACCAAAGATAGCCAACGGCTTCCTGTCTCATATAGGATGGGTAAATGAAGGTGACAGCTCCAATTTTCTTGTTTCTCTTGTTATTTTAACCGGTTCAAGCCGTTTGAAGTCTCATCACATTAGCGATCGTAACACTAGTGTTTTTGTCACAGCAGTGCAATTCTCTTCTTCAGTTCTTGTGTTTTAATTTATGTCAAAAGACACATTTCACTGCAGGAAATAAATGTTTACAACTTTCATGACTGGAACCGGCTGCTTTATGCATCAGTCAATTGAACCGACCCCCGGGACTTAGCGGGGATTTAACGCATCCATAGGCGAGATTTAACGCACTTTTTTTGGCCGCGGTGGGCGGTGGATTTAACAAAATGCCATTGAGACCGGGGCTGTGGGGCGGTAATTTAACAGCGCGCGATCTTTAAGTTTTAAGTGATTGAATCATGATGAGAATACCTTTGAAGGACGAAATAGGTACATATTTTTATAATTAAGTCTAAGTTGATCAAAGTTTATACGGAGTAAATTATTGTTGAGAATATTTGGAATAAGAGCATTTAGAAGCGTTTTCATTTCATGGGGTTGACCTATTCGCTATATCCGACACAATGCCAATTTTACATGAACTCTGGCTTATCAAAATGAACGAGGACTTCTGCATCGGAAATTCGGCATATTGAAGGCCAGCTTGCGACGCAAATGGAGATTCCAGCTTATTAAAGAGGCTGCAGCTTTTAATAAAAGAAGGAAAAACAGTTAAAGTTTGACATTTACAACAAGTAGACCAACGATCTCGATTTGAGTTGAGTTTCTTCACTTGGTTCGGATGTCCCCGCTATGCGGGTCTTTTAAGAGAAGTCTTGGCCCCGGGGGCGGGGTAATAAGCCGTTTTTTAACACTTGGTAAATGTTAAATTCCCCGCTAAGTCCCGGGGGTCGGGGTGCCGGGGTTTCAATTGACTGGTGCATTACCTGTTTGTTCAGCGCGAAAATTGCCTGGATTTATGCGGTATACGTAAAATATCACAGTTAAAATTAACTAACAAAACATAGCTTACATTGCATCAGGGTCCAGTTGTTGAAACCGCGATTAAGTAACCTTGGGTTACAGTGAACTTTGATTCCAGTTTATTTACCAATTAAAAAAGATTTTCCCTAAAGACTTTTGCTTGTCACTTGTTTTCAGAACGCGAAATTAAAACGTCGCTTAACTTTTAATCGAGGGTCAGCGTTAATCGGCTTTGGAACAACCGGGCCCAAGGATGGTTAGAAAAATACAAATTTGACATGTAGTTTCAAAATAAAACTTGAAAGGTAGCAAAAGAGGCGCTGGTAGCTCGGTATCCTTTATTCATTGTAATAAATTCCGCCATTTTTATGCCTGGTTCTGTATCTCCCATGGTCTTTCTGGTTGCCTTTTCAAAATAGTTTTGTAATTTTGTGACGTACGGAACTGAACTGTTTTGCTCGTCGTTTCCTCAATACGCTTCTGTTCATTTGATGCATTCAAGATTAATAATAGACCGGACGATTTCAGTATACCAACAAAACTGGATCTTAAATTAATGAGGCTAAATTACCTTTGTTTATGGCCCATTAGTGCACAATACCTGCAATTTGTTAATTTTCTGTGGTTTCAACTTTTGTTTGTGTTCCGGTGATTGTTCCGAGCCGAGAACTCATCTCCTTTGTCTGAAATTCGCGTATTTTAAAACAATCACTGGTTAACTAATGATTTGATTTAGCTGTCAAAAATAATAAAATTGACAATATGAGTTGGTTGTCGAAATACTAAAAGCCCCAATATTTGTCTAGTATAAGTAACGTTATAGAAACATCCACAAACCTCTCCGTTAATTTTGGGAATTGCAGCATATTGCGACCTGCAAAATATGCCTCCAGTGACAGTAATATTGAGGAAAAGGCCAGGGCCTTGGGTACATGATTAAACTAATTCTTCAGTTTTTGTGACTAGATAATTAGACTTTCATGAAACGTCAAAGAAAAGTAAGGTAGCCATTTTACCATCATTCACCTATTCGACCAAAAAAGATATAAAGAGTAAAGTAACATACTCTGCGCAGAGGGATGAAAAAATAACGCTCTTTTAAGACCTTTTAACCTGCACTTATTTTCGACCCGGATTTGCATACAGATGCTCCGGAT
>BLFK01000862.1:6863469-6875888 GCA_014634185.1 Astreopora myriophthalma
CCTGCAATTTGTTAATTTTCTGTGGTTTCAACTTTTGTTTGTGTTCCGGTGATTGTTCCGAGCCGAGAACTCATCTCCTTTGTCTGAAATTCTTGTATTTTAAAACAATCACTGGTTAACTAATGATTTGATTTAGCTGTCAAAAATAATAAAATTGACAATATGAGTTGGTTGTCGAAATACTAAAAGCCCCAATATTTGTCTAGTATAAGTAACGTTATAGAAACATCCACAAACCTCTCCGTTAATTTTGGGAATTGCAGCATATTGCGACCTGCAAAATATGCCTCCAGTGACAGTAATATTGAGGAAAAGGCCAGGGCCTTGGGTACATGATTAAACTAATTCTTCAGTTTTTGTGACTAGATAATTAGACTTTTATGAAACGTCAAAGAAAAGTAAGGTAGCCATTTTACCATCATTCACCTATTCGACCAAAAAAGATATAAAGAGTAAAGTAACATACTCTGCGCAGAGGGATGAAAAAATAACGCTCTTTTAAGACCTTTTAACCTGCACTTATTTTCGACCCGGATTTGCATACAGATGCTCCGGATGTACAAATCCGGTTCTGACTACCAGCTAGATTTGTCTTCGGTGATTTCAACTTAAATAGCCAACTGGTTGCCCCCTGCCCTTTGGGGTTTTCAGTATGTTATGTTTGATTTGAATTGTTTCTTTCCCTGCTCACTGCTGTAAAGCGCTTTGAATACATATACACATATATATATATATATATATATATATATATATATATATATATATATATATATATATATATATATATATATATATATATATATATATATATATATATATATATATATATATATATATATATATATATATATAGAGAGAGAGAGAGAGAGAGAGAGAGAGAGAGAGAGAGAATATATATATGTCACACATGTCATTTTACTTCTTTCTACGAGGCATTAGCGCCAAGTTTCATAACACTATACAAACCGGCCGAAAGATCGGTGATCAGTGATGATATAAAAACTGTAAAACCATTCATAAAGGGGTAGGTCCGGAAGCATTTTTCGCTCCTACTCGCTTACTCAAGCTATAGAAAACTTGGTTTGGCAGTTGTCGGAGGAACACACGTTTTCTTTTGCAAGTGCTAAACCTGGTACTCAATTGTTTGTGATAATTTACTAAGAAAAACAATAAATGACTTCGAAGCTCTACAGTAACGTGGGTAGCTCTACAAAATTTCTTTTTCTCTCCTTCGATTCGTGGACACTTGCTAGACAATCGGAGTTTTCCGCAGGTAATTCTAAGCCCACGTTACAAAGATCAATTAAGGCTTATCCGTTAAGAGTGCTGAAATGAGAAAAATCTCGCTTGTTATCGTAGTCAATGCTTGTCTGTACCTACGCGAAAGATTTCAAATTTAAAGGAAAAAAAATCAGTTTTATTGCTTAGAGTATTCAATTGGTGCGAGCTAAATCGATTAGCAAACTCTCATTATTAGTAAACAAGAAACCATAATATGGAAAATAAATCAGTCGGCATAATAACGTCCAAACCAAGTTGCGTGTTGTCAAAGGTACAAAGCAGACATATTCAAAGAAAAATTAGGTACTGTGTAATAAGGACATAATAAGGTCATTAAGTGAGTGAAATTGGACTTCCCCTAACATTTAGCTGAAGAACAATTGCAAATCAAGCAGGAATTTCACAACCGGAGGAACGGATACAAGGAGTTTGGAATGAGCAGGGAAAGAAAATCAACATTGATTCAACCTGGAAAAACTCTAATCTCTTTCTAAAGGTCTTTAAACTGATCCTTCATCAAGTTCTTCGTAGAAATTTTTTTTCACATTCAAACAGAAAGCATTGCATGTTTCCAGACCTATTCTGTATGACGAATGGGCAAGATGTATAAAAGAGAGTAATGAAATAATTTAATAAAGCAATATTATGTGAGTTTACCTTATAATTACCGCTGATTCAAGCAAAACACCCACTTTAATCACGGTACAGACAGACGATTGACACATTCCTAAGGCGCTAAATGGGCCAACGTCACAAGCAGATGTTAGGGCATTTACTCTAAAGCGTCGCACATCTATATAATTGCGTCTTCTTTTTTTTTGCTGGAGGGAAAGAATATTTTTAATCAACAGCACGTATAGGAAGGCGCCACAACCGCCGTCTTTGCACTTTTATCCGGCTTTCATAGTCGCTTATTTTTGTCTTCACCCGCGCCCTTTCAATAGCACCAGTAGTTCCGGCGGAGGCTGTGTTGTCCGCCAGGCAGCAATAAAAGCGGTTCTCTCGAGAGGCAGCACTCACATTGAATTTACCCGGTGAACTGAAGCAACACTGAACATCCATCTCAACATGTCTCCAAGATTCTTTGCTGTTCTTCTCGTGGCTCTTCTTGCAGTTTCCCTGTATACTGGACAAGCTGATGCTTTCACGGCCGGAGCGGGAAATATTGGGTCAAGGAAAAGGTCCGAAAGGGTAGAAAGTGCAGAGGTAAGACTTGATGTGCGCCGACCGGCGCAATTTGAGTTAGCAAGTCAAGAAATGAAAACGATTTATTTTCCAGCTAGTCTCAAGGGTCAGCAGCAATGCTAACCTAAAAGCTGTTTTGAGGTTTTCAACAGGGTCTACTTTTGTCATCGCGAAAATATGTCGCTTTTAAGAACTCCTGAATCTACAAAAAGTCTGCTATACCGCACGATGATATCATCTTCTTTCAAACTAAACTATCATCTTCTTTCAAACTACTTAGATAGTAACACACTACATTAGCACTTTTCATGAGGAAGCCTAAGTAGTGAACAGCATTCTAGGGAAACAGAGTTCAGTAACTCAGTTTCACTGGTGGAACATCACCGTCTAGATTTCATCTACATCAGGGAAAGGAGAACTTGACAACCCTGCAAAGCTTTTTAGTTTTCACAAGAGCATAGTACACCGGCTTAGAAAAATACCCCCATTCCTTGGATATCGCCGGTGATCCAGACTAATCAAAGGAGTACCCTTCTCTAATTCCAAGCAATTTTATTTGTTTTTTGTTTTTTTTCCTTATTTTTTTGTCCGGGAATAATGTTTAAGAATTAAGCGGCTTTAAGTCAAAACAATAAGTCTTTCCATCATGATTAATGATTAATATCAATTTTGCCTTTTGGGTTTATATGCTTATCAGTTTCTATCGCGGAATGTATCAGAAAAAGTGAGAGCGGCAATTTCTCCAGAGCACGAACTTTAGCAATGGTAGCCTTAATATATGTTCAAAAAAATATGGCCATCACTGCACCAGAGAGAGTTCCTAAAATAGTCAATAGTCAAACTCGAAACTATAACCCGGCCCCAAAAAACCTCCCAAGTATAAAAACATGGAATCGTTTGAACATTAGTTTTGGTTAGTTTTGTTATATCTTTCAGTCTCCATGGCCGATTTCCATCTGTCCTGGAGCAAGTTATCGGCTAAATGTTGTTCATTTTCCAGAGAACGCAATAAAAGTCGCTTATCTTATCTTTAGCTAACTACTACATTTTCTCGACAGTATTTAAATATGCTAAGCGGTGGCAAAAGCATTTTGCGAAATAAACATCTGATGGTCAACCGAATGTATTTATTCTTGTACTTTCTCCTTTTAAAAAATAATACAGACGGGATAGCCCAAGATTTGATTTTACATATTTTTTTAAAGGGCAAAACGGTTTTCTTAACTGAACTGAAAATTAAATGGTGTGCCTTATCCATACAAGACTGGACTGTTTTCTTCGCTTAAGGGTAATTTGGCTATAAAAAAACAAAATTATCGTTAGTGAACGTTTCGGTGTTTGGAACATTATTATTAAGACCGACGTTAATTAAGAGCGTTGCGGTGAGACGAATAAATACAATTGAATAACATTGTGCAGTGAGGGAAGTTTTCTATTTCAAGTAATTTCGTGTTAATTTGGTTTGTGAAAAGGCATTAGGGATAGATTAAAATCACTTCCCTAGCAAATGAGACTACTAAAAGTACATGTGATTCTGTAATGACAAAGTTAAAAGGACTCTATAAGAGATGAAAAGAAAGTGACATTTCGGCAGACAGGCGTTCTTACTCAATAAGCTGCGTTAGGGAACGCTCAATGTATTCTATCCCTTTCAAGTTTCCTCTATCAAAAACCCATAAAATTCACTTTTCTAATGTGCATAACCAAAACTTACCGGTCAATACGCGGGTCTTTTTCTGAGTTTATATACTTCTTCCATGAAGAAAGTGAAACAATACTTCTCATGTCAAATTACAACAGCAGCCTCTTTGTTCAGTTGTGTTGTTAAACGTTTTCATATTGATGCGATCTTATATGAGGCTGTACCGTGGCGTAGGCAAATTGAGCTTCATTGTTGTTGTGTTGCACTTTAAGATTGCCAAGCCTTGGTACCTCATATATTTAAGAAACTTTAAGGAAAGCTTTAGCTCACTCGACAACAACATGCTTCAGTGCAATGTCTAATTCACCTGTAATGGCTTAACATCTTTGAAAAACAGCAACAAAACAGTAATACGGTGGGTTGCTCTTTGTAATTTTCTTTGAAAATTCAGTGCTTTCAAACAAATTCGATTTGCAATTAGTCAATTTCTTGATCAAAGAGCAATTTTCGATTGAGTATCGAGGGTAATCACGCGATTCCTTTAGGTCCGGTTTTCGTTTGCTCTATGATTGATCAAAATATTTCAACTAATCAAATGCAAAACTAAAATCTAATTGCGAATTAGTTACTCTCGTTTTCTCGCGCTTGTCGCCGGCTGCCTTAACTTGCTTTTGCGTTCTGATTGGCTGGCAAAAGCAATTCGGGAATTACTTCGATTTGTGATTGGCTTAAGGGTGTATTTCCTTCAAGACGCGATTGTCTCTGTAATGGCTTTGGTCTTGGCTTTACGACGCTCAATTGAATACCACTCTAATGCAATTGTCGTTTTCCGCGCAACCAATCAAAGCCACGTGCACATTCACTGGGTATTTTCTTTAAGGGTGTGGCTTTGACCATTCCTAAATTTTGCAAAAGACACTTTAAGTCAATTGTTCTATGCAGAGATTAGACATTTGAACGTACCGTAGCTATTTCTCAGTTTGTCGCTTAGCGGTTCCTCCGTTATTCCCAGCTGTTGATATAATTATTTATAGGTGCCTTCCAGGGTAGATGTGGGAGGGGGGTGGGTACGACAAAAACCACAACATTAAGTTGCTTTGGGCAGGTTTCCGTGAATATCCATAAATCCTTAATTAATCTATAATGAACCAACTGTTTTATCGAAACTCACAAAGACGTAAGTCTCCATTATGTCAACTGCGGTCATTTTCGGGACCGACTACCATAGATCTTACAATACGGGATTTCCCCGGGATCTTAAAATCCGAAAACGGATATCACAGCGGATTATCCGAAGATCTAAATTTTACAATCCATATTTAAATTTCCCAATGAAAAGCAGCGATAAACGACCAACATTGTCAAGCAAAGCGTCAGTTCACGAAATGAAGCAAGTTGGTTGAAGGAAAGACGGCATTTTGGCGTTTTACAATTAAGCCTGGTTTACACTTGCGACATAACGACATAACGTCATTGGCACAATGGCATAAAGAAATGATTGGGTTTTTGCCCTTATGTCATTACGTTCATGTTATTATGTTCCTACTACCTTTTATGGTGTGTTGTTCACACATAAACGCAAGACGCTTTTTTTGTCAGTTTTCTTCATTTGCGTGACCTTCCTGTTATGTCGTTATGTCGCAAGTGTTAACCAGGCTTTAAGGGTGGCACTAATAAAACTAATTTAGAGGGGCTCGCTCTGTAATTGCTACGTAGATCTGCTTGCAGGACATGTCCTAATATTCTTGTGTCTGTGATTTCAGATTTCGTTTAGACTCAAACGAGTCTGTGAAGCAGCAGAAGTGGCCTGTTCGAGCCTCAGGAAAAAAGATAAGAAAGCAACGATTCCCTTTGGAAACTGAGCAACGAAAACACTTCAATTTGAAATTTTCCTGTATCAGACTTTGTGAACGAAATGTTCACTTGAAGACAACACTGAAAAATCACCGCCACTTAGTCTAACCAGCAATGTGAAAAAAATTCATTACCATTACGTCATTGTGTAAAGTAAAGTGGGATAAAAATTAAATGTCAAAATAAGTGTTAAATAAATATATTGATCAGAACTGTTTGCGAGTATTACATTAAGTAAAATAAAAGCACGCATGTGCACCTCAGTGACCAGGCCTGGATCCACACTCTAACAGCCTCCCAATTCTCCCACTCGATAAAAGGGTGACTGCGTAACATGTCACTTAACGTGGCTTGCTTTGTAAGTGGCCTGTTTGTGATTAGAAAACGAGAATCCTAGTAATTTTCTCCTTGAGACGAGTAAACTGAGCCGACCAATAAGTATTGAAATATTATCTATACCATTAATAAATCACGTATGACTGGCAATATGTAAGCAATAAACTTGTTTAGTATCACCCAACTAGTGGACAAATGCAAATCCTGCATTTTCATTGGCTACGCAACTAGAGGACTATTAGTACTATTAGTAGCTTTTCCGTCCGACTAGTTGGGTACTATAACAATTAGACCCTTCGCCCTCAAGGGCTACGAGTCAATAGCCCATTCGGCTTCGCCTCATGGGCTATTGACCCGTAGCCCGCAAGGGCTACGGGTCTATAATTGTTAAATAGTCACAAGAGAGGATGAGGTGAGAGAGCATATCCGTATATGTCCCCTGATAATTATTTTCAATCCCTTTTTTTAAACTACATGCCAAGCAAGGAGGCTAGTTTATCCTTTCACAAGACGACCAATCGGAATCCGTTCTCTAATTAACCAACTGAGCCCAAGAGAAACAAAACAGTTGCGGCTAGTTAAACCAGCAAGTAAATGAGCCCCAATCCAACAATGCATTGCGAGATCCTCCAAAACGAAGACGCAAACAAAAACCGTTAACATTAAATAACATCGGGTGAGGTAGATTTAGGGACTGTGCAATAATTATCAGGAGGGGGGGCTGAAAAATGAGCTTCAAAGGGGAAATTATTATGTAGTGCCTCCCCCCCCCCGTTCGCAAAAGCAAAATTAGTTGAGCCCCCCTCTTGATCCTTTGGTAATTTTTACTACCCCTCCTCCCCCCGCCTTCTGAAGGTTTCTTCGAGAGGAGTACAAGCCAAAGCCCCATGATGACAGCAACATAAGACGATGCGAGAGGGAGGCGAATCTCATCTTGGATAAGCTTCATGCCATCACAGAAAAAAATAACTAAACATGATGACAGCTTTCAGCTTGTGAAAACAGAAGAAAAAGAGCATGCCTCATTTTCCGTTCCCTGGGAGAAGCCCCCCCCTCTCGCCCCTTGCTGAGGACTTTGAGCCGGACATATTTAGTATTCCCAACTGGTAACAGTTGATTGTGAAACCCTACATTTGTTTACCTCAAAGACAGACAAGGCACTGATGTTTGCGCGACCTTTGCAGGGCAAACTGTTTCGCCAGGGAAGCCCAGGAGATTGTCTGGGACTTCTGCACCTGAGGATGAATGAACTTACAACCGTCTTATAGGACAGTATCTAAGTACAAATGGTTTGTTTGGGGCAGTCAGAGATGTTGCACAAATCAATTCTTTTCCAAGGATTGAAAAAGCTGGTAACGTGTCGAAAATGTGATGACAACATTGAGCATATACATTTCCTGTTTTACAATGCATGTGGAATTGTTTTTACAAAGGCACATGACATAAAATGACAGTTAGGGCTCCCCTGTAATAAACGTAATTTTAATTTGAGCCCCCCATCTTGGCATTATGTTTACTTGACGCCTTCCCCTCCGGTCTGGTTTTTCAGCCCCTCCCCCCCCCCTCCCCCCGTCCTGATAATTATTGCACCGTCCCTTAATGACCAGCAGTCAGGGTTAAATGTAGTTTCTGACGGTCGAGTGACATGGGAACGAGTTAATCAGAAATTAAATATTCTGACGACGCGGTGTAAAGGGTCGCTGGCGGCTATCGGATAGCTTAGGACTATTTACGAGTTTGGCGGGAGATTATCGTCATTCTACGTTTGCCTTCAGTCACTGAGGTGAAAACTTGTGCTTAACTTTTAAGAACTCCGCTGTCGGCTCATTTTTTCCTTCTGTATAGTAGAGTACCTTTCCTCGGGTCTGGTGCCGTTGCATTAGATGAGGAATACGTTTCCACATATTTTTGGCAACTTCTAAAGGGTGGTTTTTAGTGGTTTTTCGTATCTGGAGCGGTACGATTGCCTAGTTTATTGCCAACAGTAATGTAGTATATTTTGTCTATTTTCACGGTGTTATTTGACGTCCACTTCGTAACCGATTCGGATAAACGGAGGTAATTTTGTTGGGTCATTTTGTTCAGCGGACTGGCTGACGTACCCCTGATAAACTATTTTGACACTGAAGTCTCGTGTTAGTGTAGTTAGAATGTTAGGGGTTTGTGTGGATTGTCATCACTGCGGGCGCAGAAAACTACCTAACCCCTGTGTTATCTAATGCTGACCAAAGAAAAAAAACAGGGCTTAACGTTGTTCTCAGGGCCTCTCTTTTTTCCGTCCTCTGTGGTTGTACAGGGCCAGGTGGCCGTTTCTGGAAAACTCTCACCAAAAACCTGTCGGGCCAAAAAGGCAAACTACGATCTGTTTATCTGAAAGCTGGTATTATACGACAAAACTATTTCTTCTATGAACGGCTTGCTTGTTCGCGTTAACTCTTGAGACATCTTTACTGTCCAAGTAAAAAAGTCGTTCATCGCAAACGCCTCTGTAATAAATTGCCCAATAAAGTGGACGGTCACGATGAAAGCCGGCAATTTTTATCTTATTGTTTTAGCTTTTTCTTTCCGCTTATTTTATATGCAGACTGATCAGGAGACGTTAAACTCGGTCATTGATCTATCTCCCTGGAGGATCGCTCAAATAAAAAGTAAGAAATGTGTATTTAAGACTTTTCTCAGAGAAGGATCGCCATACTCTGTCATGTCATAGTTAATCGAGGGGACCCCTCGATTAACTATGGTCATGTGAATATATCTTGAAGTCGTGGAAAATGCCTGCCAATCAAAGCAATAAACTAGCATATTTCCGAGGATGTGTGCAACTGACGAGTGCGAAGTCTCAGCCGGACAAAGTCTACCCGCTATAAGGAAATCGGTGGTAAAAGGATATCTAAAGAAACGAACTAAAAACAACCCATGCATTGAATCGGAAATGGAAACGGCATTACCGCACTGAAAACTGGCAAGCTCAATGACTCAGAAGTGCAACTGCGCCATGACATTAATCTCCGGCAGACTGCGTGACATGCAGGACAAAATTACTACGACCGGATACGGAGCTTTTTATCTCGTAAGTTCAAATTACCAAAGAAGCGGATACATCTGTTTGTTCCATAAGGCCGTCACAGGATGAAATAGGATATATATATTTTTTACCTTTCATGCAATTGATTTGTTTGGAATTTGGCATTCTCCTTGACAGATAAATGCAGCATAATCTGATTCTGAACATTAAAAGTTGATGGCAATTTGAAAGAAAAATGAAAATAAAGTTGCGAAAATTACTGCGATAGCGTAATATCGCTAAATAATAATTGCAATTAGATAAGTCTTGTAGAAAAAGGGCACGACTTTTGAAGCACCCTGTGATTGCTTTCAATGCTACTTTTTACTGTACCTGACCTTAGTTTTGCATTTGCAGAATTAATAAGCGACGAAACTCGTTTGGATTTTAATATAGGTTTTAACTTTGCCTAGTGTAGTTTCATAAATATCGTATCATACACTCCTTCCGCCAAACAATAAGAAAACGCGACGTGCGCTGTCGTTCTGGTTTTATCGTTTGCTCTGCGGTGTCAAAGAGTTATTTTGAAGAAGGGTAAAGTTAATCAGGCCAACGGCATTGGTTACCGCAAATTTCTGCTGGGGTGGGATGTGGTAATAAACTCAGTCTTCTACTTTTTTGGTCTAAATGCCGTATGTATAGACCCTTAGAATTTAAATTTGAATCCGGCAAGGAATGGACATAACGCCGATCAAATTGCAATTAAAACTACGGAACAGACTCTTTTTAGCCAAAGTGCGCTTGACATAGGAAATGTCAACACCGCAGAACCTACTTGAATAATTGGATGTTATTGTTTTTTCCCTATCGCCCACTGGCTAAGTAAAGATAAATCTTTTTATACAGATGTGTATAGAAAGCTAATGACACCTGCCAATGGCGTTGTCCAGAAATATATATACGTTTTGCCTTACGATGCAAAATTCAGTATATACTCGATGGACAAAAGTATCTAAACATTTGGCCAAAGTATTTCGAGTGTTTCACAAAACTGACTGTCGCAAGGGAAATCCCACTGAGAGGCGGTCAGAGCAATTAACACCTCAATCACGCTGCAGCTGGTAGTTGCTTTTTGTTGTTTCTCAGGCTCTTCAAATTGCAAAAGCTAGTTAAGACAACCGGCAATTAACCTCGATTTTTGTTGGCTTTTCTTGCAGTGAGATTAAGCTCAGACCAGGAGGATCTCGCTCTTGTGCTTTGGTAAACAAAAAGTGCCAAAATCTATATAGTAATTTCGACTGGGTAAATTTGGCAAGCAGACGGCTGTAGTCTTATGTAAAAAGGTGGGTATTGTTTTCTTGTTCTCTAGTCTTGTAGATCTGAGGAATTCAGGTCGCCCTCCTCTGGGAGGTTGAGATTGTCGCAAAGAACTGTGTTCATAAAAGGCCCCAATAGAACAACTTCAGTTCACCTGCCGAGTATTGCTAATACGGAATAATCCCCAAAGAATGCCGCGTCAATAGTTGTTTGACTCACATCTGTTTGAAGCGTAAAACATTTCTTTCCCTCCAGACATCATGCATCAGCTTCAACTCCTTGTTCACTTTCAGCAAGTTGTGACGATCAGAAATTGCAGAAACCGTACTGAAACCGCAATGTTAGTTAACTTGATTGTTTAAAAGACAAAACATGTTCTCGTATATGCTGACAAATTAGTCGCCCATTTCAGTCGGAAAGAGAAGAAAAAAGCTGTCTTTAATTTCAATTTATAATCCATTAATCATACTATTCTGGTGTTAGAAGGGAGAATTCTTTTGCACCGAGAGAAAGCAACTCAGTGTTCCTGGATGATGGAGAATAGATGTGAAATTTTCATACATTTAAATTGCGGATATGTCAGTAATGACTTGAAGTGTGTTCATCGCAGTTAATGAAGCACTTGCAAAGGAGAAGCCTGAAAGAAAAATAAAACAGATTTGAATGGGACTCGAACCTCGAACCTATAACCGTGCGATTGCACTGCATGCTGTTCTACCAAATGAACTATAAAGCTAACTTGAGAGCTGGCCACTTGCGAATTCGTGTTATATCCCGTAATGGTTGAATATATGAGGGATAATATATGCGAAATTTTCATTGAGCTGCGGATGTGTGATGGATTGAAGTGTGATCATCCCAGTTAATGAAGCAACTTAAACAGGGTAAGAAAATAGCATTTAAATTTTCCGGGTCAGTATCGCGTCATAATCCAAGGACATGGTTTGAAGAAAAATCGACACTGTAAAAGATGTGTTGCCGTTTATTCAGTCTCAGTCATTTTATTGGACTGTGGCTTGGAGAGAGATAATCGATGGCGGTGCTTCTAAAAAGAATATCTCAAAACAACCTAGCCGGTTTACTTGGGCGAATTACGTACCAAAATATTGCCCCAAACGTGCGATGGAAACAGTTTAGCAAAGCGTAGTCTTTCACCATTAAACCAGAAATTGGTGATTTATAGAAATCCAACCTACACGGAAAGTCTGTGTGAAAACAAAACCTACGTGCAACAGTTAAAGGCTGTCTGTGTGGTTTACAAGTATGAAACCCACCTATATGATAATAACAATGGCATTTCCCACCTAGATAAAAATAACAATTTCCTCTTTCCTGACTGGATTCAGGAAGAAACTCCGGTTTTCCACTCATGTTAAGCACTTACTTATTTGTCCGGAGGGAAACAGTTAATTTTGTTTCTCAAGGGTCCAGTCATTAAGTGATTTGTTATATAACGCAACAAAGGCATTTATAGAAGATGCCACGTAAAAGTACATCATCTTACATAGTACATCGCTGTAACTTATGGACTAGTCAATTCCATCTGCGCCTATTCCCCAAGGCGAAGCACAGGGCATCACCTTGCAAATTCCCGGAGGTGGAGATACTTTAAGCTGGCAAGCGCCCCACGGTGGGGACGACATGCAGTGATTCACTTCTCAAGTTATGGCTTGATAATAGGGAGTTGTTATATCCTGGCAACATTGACGGCAAGGGCAAGGAGAACACGACAAAACAACGGGTTAAATGGCAAAAAAAGAATCGTGCTGCATGTGCGGCATGCAGTTTAGTTCGTTTTGC
>BLFK01000862.1:6882350-6910687 GCA_014634185.1 Astreopora myriophthalma
CCCCCCGTCCTGATAATTATTGCACCGTCCCTTAATGACCAGCAGTCAGGGTTAAATGTGGTTTCTGACGGTCGAGTGACATGGGAACGAGTTAATCAGAAATTAAATATTCTGACGGCGCGGTGTAAAGGGCCGTTAGCGGCTATGGGATAGCTTAGGACTATTTACGAGTTTGGCGGGAGATTATCGTCATTCTACGTTTGCCTTCAGTCACTGAGGTGAAAACTTGTGCTTAACTTTTAAGAACTCCGCTGTCGGCTCATTTTTTCCTTCTGTATAGTAGAGTACCTTTCCTCGGTTCTGGTGCCGTTGCATTAGATGAGGAATGCGTTTCCACATATTTTTGGCCACTTCTAAAGGGTGGTTTTTAGTGGTTTTTTGTATCTGGCGCGGTACGATTGCCTAGTTTATTGCCAACAGTAATGTAGTATATTTTGTCTATTTTCACGGTGTTATTTGACGTCCACTTCGTAACCGATTCGGATAAACGGAGGTAATTTTGTTGGGTCATTTTGTTCAGCGGACTGGCTGACGTACCCCTGATAAACTATTTTGACACTGAAGTCTCGTGTTAGTGTAGTTAGAATGTTAGGGGTTTGTGTGGATTGTCATCACTGCGGGCGCAGAAAACTACCTAACCCCTGTGTTATCTAATGCTGACCAAAAAAAAACAGGGCTTAACGTTGTTCCCAGGGCCTCTCTTTTTTCCGTCCTCTGCGGTTGTTCAGGGCCAGGTGGCCGTTTCTGGAAGACTCTGACCAAAAACCTGTCGGGCCAAAAAGGCAAACTACGATCTGTTTATCTGAAAGCTGGTATTATACGACGAAACTATTTTCTTCTATGAATGGTTTCCTTGTTCACGTTAACTCTAAGACATCTTTACTGTCCAAGTAAAAAAGTCGTTCATCGCAAACGCCTCTGTAATAAATTGCCCAATAAAGTGGACGATCACGATGACAGCCGGCAATTTTTATCTTATTGTTTTAGCTTTTTCTTTCCGCTTATTTTATATGCAGACTGATCAGGAGACGTTAAACTCGGTCATTGATCTATCTCCCTGGAGGATCGCTCAAATAAAAAGTAAGAAATGTGTATTTAAGACTTTTCTCAGAGAAGGATCGCGATACTCTGTCATGTGAATATATCTTCAAGTCGTGGAAAATGCCTGCCAATCAAAGCAATAAACTAGCATATTTTCCGAGGATGTGTGCAACTGACGAGTGCGAAGTCTCAGCTGGACAACGTCTACCCGGTATAAGGCAATCGGTGGTAAAAGGATATCTAAAGAAACGAAGGCAACTAAAAACAACCCGTGCATTGAATCGGAAATGGAAACGGCATTACCGCACTGAAAACTGACAAGCTCAATGACTCAGAAGTGCAACTGCGCCATTACATTAATCTCCGGCAGACTGCGTGACATGCAGGCCAAAATTACTACGACCGGATACGGAGCTTTTTATCTCGTAAGTTCGTAATGCACTGAGATACCAAATTACCAAAGAAGCGGATACATCTGTTTGTTCCATAAGGCCGTCACAGGATGAAATAGGACTGATATATATATTTTTTACCTTTCATGCAATGGATTTGTTTGGATTTGTTTCTCCTTGACAGATAAATGCAGCATAATCTGATTCTGAACATTAAAAGTTGATGCCAATTTGAAAGAAAAATGAAAATAAAGTTGCGAAAATTACTGCGATAGCGTAATATCGCTAAATAATAATTGCAATTAGATAAGTCTTGTAGAAAAAGGGCACGACTTTTGAAGCACCCTGTGATTGCTTTCAATGCTACTTTTTACTGTACCTGACCTTAGTTTCGCATTTGCAGAATTAATAAGCGACGAAACTCGTTTGGATTTTAATATAGGTTTTAACTTTGGCTAGTGTAGTTTCATAAATATCGTATCATACACTCCTTCCGTCAAACAATAAGAAAACGCGACGTGCGCTGTCGTTCTGGTTTTATTGTTTGCTCTGCGGTGTCATCGAGTTATTTTGAAAATTTCTGCTGGGGTGGGATGTGGTAATAAACTCAGTCTTCTCTTTTTTGGTCTAAATGCCGTATGTATAGACCATTCTAATTTAAATTTGAATCCGGCAAGGAATGGAGACAACGCCGATCAAATTGCAATTAAAACTACGGAACAGACTCTTTTTGGCCAAAGTGCGCTTGACATAGGAAATGTCAACACCGCAGAACCTACTTGAATACTTGGATGTTATTGTTTTTTTCCTATCGCCCACTGGCTAAGTAAAGATATATCTTTTTATTCAGATGTTTATAGAAAGCTAATGGCACCTGCCAATAGCGTTGTCCAGAAATATATATACGTTTTGCCTTACGATGCAAAATTCAGTATATACTCGATGGACAAAAGTATCTAAACATTTGGCTAAAGGATTTCAAGTGTTTCACAAAATTGACTGTCGCAAGGGAAATCCCACTGAGAGGCGGTCAGAGCAATTAACACCGCAATCACGCTGCAGCTGGTAGTTGCTTTTTCTTGTTTCTCAGGCTCTTCAAATTGCAAAAGCTAGTTAAGACAACCGGCAATTAACCTCGATTTTTGTTGGCTTTTCTTGCAGTGAGATTAAGCTCAGACCAGGAGGATCTCGCTCTTGTGTTTTGGTAAACGAAAAGTGCCAAAATCTATATAGTAATTTCGACTGGGTGAATTTGGCAAGCAGACGGCTGTAGTGTTATGTAAAAAGGTGGGTATTGTTTTCTTATTCTGTAGTCTTGTAGATCTGAGGAATTCAGGTCGCCCTCCTCTGGGAGGTTGAGAGTTTCGCAAAGAACTGTGTTCAATAGAACAAGGTCAGTTCACCTGCCGAGTATTGCTAATACGGAGTAATCCCCAAAGAATGCCGCGTCAATAGTTGTTTGACTCACATCTGTTTGAAGCGTAAAAAATTTCTTTCCCTCCAGACATATGCATCAGCTTCAACTCCTTGTTCACTTTCAGCAAGTCGGATCAGAAATTGCAAAAACCGTACTGAAACCGCAGGGTTAGTTAACTTGATTGTTTAAAAGACAAAACATGCAAAACATGTTCTCGTATATGCTGACAAATTAGTCGCCCATTTCAGTCGGAAAGAGAAGAAAAAAACTGTCTTTAATTTCAATTTATAATCCATTAATCATACTATTCTGGTGTTAGAAGGGAAAATTCTTTTGCACCGAGAGAAAGCAACTCAGTGTTCCTGGATGATGGAGAATAGATGTAAAATTTTCATACATTTAAATTGCGGATATGTCAGTGATGAATTGAAGTGTGTTCATCGCGGTTAATGAAGCAGTTGCAAAGGAGAAGCCTGAAAAAAAAATACAGATTTGAATGGGACTCGAACCTCGAACCTATAACCGTGCGATTGTATACCTGCCAACTTTTTCTGAGATGTAGGCGTGAGATTTTTATCCTGGGAGCGCTGGGATTTTTGAAGACGACACGATCATTTCGAAGATTCCCGAAAAAGTCCGAAGTCTTCCGAAGAAGTCCGAAGTCTTCCGAAGACGTCCGAAGTCTGCCGAAGGCG
This sequence comes from Astreopora myriophthalma, assembly GCA_014634185.1. Classification (NCBI taxonomy): domain Eukaryota; kingdom Metazoa; phylum Cnidaria; class Anthozoa; order Scleractinia; family Acroporidae; genus Astreopora; species Astreopora myriophthalma. Next base: position 6,885,896 of record BLFK01000862.1, read on the forward strand.
AAGTTCCAGTCTTAGGACGCGTATAAACGCGAGCTCGCTCCCAGTGCTTTTCACTTCAAAAATCAGAGATTCCGAGGAAGGTATTGTCATTTATTCATTTTACAAATGGTTTTCGTTCCTTACATGGGCCTGAGTTAACATATTTTCGGAAATTGTGTCAAGCAAGACGGCAACAACTCACATTTTTCAATCAGGCGTGAGAAATTGGCCCGCAGGCGTGAGTCGGCGTGAGATCGAAGTTTTCAACCCGCAGGCGTGAGACTCACGCCTAAGGCGTGAGACTTGGCAGGTATACGATTGCGCTGCATGCTGTTCTACCAAATGAACTATCAAGCTAACCTGAGAGCTGGCGACTCGCGAATTCGTGTTATATCCCGTAATAGTTGAATATATGAGGGATAATATATGCGAAATTTTCATTGAGCTGCGGATGTGTGATGGATTGAAGTGTGATCATCTCAGTTAATGAAGCAACTTAAGCAGGGTAAGAAAATAGCACTTAAATTTTCCGGGTCAGTATCGCGTCATGATCCAAGGACATGGTTTGAAGAAAAAGCGACACTGTAAAAGATGTGTTGCCGTTTATTCAGTCTCAGTCATTTTATTCGGGACTGTGGCTTGGAGAGAGATAATCGATGGCGGTGCTTCTAAAAAGAATATCTCAAAACAACCCAGTTTACTTGAGCGAATTACGTACCAAAATATTGCCCCAAACGTGCGATGTAATCAGTTTAGCAAAGCGTAGTCTTTCACCATTAAACCAGAAATTGGTGATTTATAGAAATCCAACCTACACGGAAAGTCTGTGTGAAAACAAAACCTACGTGCAACAGTTAAAGGCTGTCTGTGTGGTTTACAAGTATGAAACCAACCTATATGGTAATAACAATGCCATTTCCTACCTAGATAAAAATAACAATTTCCTCTTTACTGACTGGATTCAGGAAGAAACTCCGGTTTTGTTAAGCACTCTTGTTAAGCACTTACTTATTTGTCCGGAGGGAAACAGTTAATTTTGTTTCTCAAGGGTCCAGTCATTAAGTGATTTGTTATATAACGCAACAAAGGCATTTATAGAAGATGCCACGTAAAAATACATCATCTTACATAGTACATCGCTGTAACTTATGGACTAGTCAATTCCATCTGCGCCTATTCCCCAAGGCGAAGCACAGGGCATCACCTTGCAAATTCCCGGAGGTGGAGATACTTTAAGCTGGCAAGCGCCCCACGGTGGGGACGATATGCAGTGATTCACTTTGATCGTTCTCGTTTTTTTTAGGGATAGCTCAAGTTATGGCTTGATAATAGGGAGTTGTTATATCCTGGCAACATTGACGGCAAGGGCAAGGAGAACACGACAAAACAACGGGTTAAATGGCAAAAAAAGAATCGTGCTGCATGTGCGGCATGCAGTTTAGTTCGTTTTGCCGTCGTCTGCAAAACAACAACAACATGAAAAGACCAAATTTAAGGTTTAACTAAAAACTGTACACACAACAGTAAATCTTGCATTCTCTACCTTTACTTCAATGTGTTGCTTTCGCCCTTGCTTCAGCCCACTTTGTTAAACAACGTGAACGAATTGGAATGGTCGCGATTGAACACGATTGCGCAAATTTATATTTTATGTAGGCACGTTTTCGTTTATTAAACGTTGCCGTCGTCGTTGCTAAAGCTCCAAGCAATGAAGAAATGCACACAATCGAAAATACACAAATACACACCTTTTAAAAGCCCCGGAAGCTGCACCACAAACTCCTTGTCCTTAATACAAAAATCTACCATTTTTGTTTTTCGAATCCACAATCAACGTGCATGTAAAAATCCCAGGGGTACTAACCTCGTGGTCGGCAAATGCCCGAGGAAGGGCGCAGCTGGAATTGTCTGATACATTGGTGTTCTCCTGCATGAAGGCCTGCAATTTTCTCAGAATCCTAAGATTTATCAAATATTTCTCATATGGTTTTATTTTCAGCTAACTGGCAAGATTTGGGGATCGTTTTGGTACCATAATTTCCTTGCACTGACAAAAATATTGTGTAAGTTCTCCACTTAAACCCACACAGGAGGCATGTTTTACGGCTACTGCTTCGTTGCCTTGTTTGTTTGTTTGGTGTTAGTTTTTTTCTTTTGTTTTCCTTTGGCTTTTATTTTTGTTGTGGTCGTTTTTTGTTTTCTGTCTTGTTTTGTTTGTTTTGCTTTTACTGATGAATAGTTTATATATTGCAAGTATGTATTTGATAGTTTATTCACATTTCTTCCAGGAAACAACGATTACTGAAGAAAAGCTGGACATACTTTAACCGTTGGGACAATGAGTCTATCGATTTGGAAGAGACAATTCGGAAGAAGCTTTGCCTTCTTACTGGCGTCGCTGCTTTCCCATTTTGCATCATGTGATCAAGACGTAAGGGCTTACAAAGACGGTGACGTCATCTTGGGTGGACTGTTTAATTTGCATTTTGGTGGAGAAGGTGGGCAATGTGGCGAGCTGTACACAATGGGTCTAGGACACGTAGAGGCGATGATTTTCGCCATCGACAGCGTCAACCGAGATACCCATCTTTTGCCGAACGTGACAATTGGTTACGACATCAGAAACTACTGCGAAAGCTCGGCTTTAGCCATGCAAATTATCTATGATTTCGTAAGAGCAAGCGATCCAGTCTGCATGTCTTCTTCAATGAGTAACAGTTCGGATACTGGACATACCACTATTGCCGTGCCTAAGCCTATATCAGCGCTCGTTGGCCCTTACAATTCAGGCAGCGCGGTGCTGGTAGGTAGTCTTCTTCAGGTCGCCGAAATTCCTGCCGTAAGTCCCTCTGCAACGAGTGTGGAATTAAGCTCCCAACTGTACAAAGACTTCTTCAGGACAGTTCCATCAGACAACTGGCAGGCAAAGGTCATGGCAGATATCATAGAACGTTTCAACTGGACATACGTAGCGGCTGTGGCCCTAGAGGACTCTTACGGACGCAATGGGATTCGGGCGCTGGAGAAAGAATCATATCATAGAAAGTCTTTCTGCATTGCTTTTTCCGAGTTTATCCCACGATTGGAATACCTGGACAACATCAAGCAAACTGTTTCCAAGATGAAAATGAAGGTCAGTATCGGTGTAATCGTCGTTTGGCTTTCCGGTGGTCACGGAAGAGCATTCTTGAAAGAAGCAAAGGATCAAAAGCTGCAAGGAAAGACTTTGATGCTCAGCGACTCGCTGACCGCCGAAGAAGCAGTGTTTAGGGATCCTTGTTTCACCAATCTAGACGGCGCGTTAGGAATACAACCACGTGACTATCGAACTAACGCGTTTGAGGAGCACCTTAAGGGCATTACACCGGCCAGGAAAAGCGGCAGAGGTGGTTCACCATGGTGGAACGAATTTTGGAGATCACAGTTCAACCAGTTGGTCAACGACGCGCCTTACACCGGTATTACAGAGTATGACAAAAATCTGACGTCATACCACTCGGTAGACAAAATACGTAGTTCCTTCGTCTCTTATTTAATTGACGCCGTGTACGCCCTTGCTCATGCTCTGGATAGCATATACCGTTGTTCTAAAACAGATCACGAACAGGTATTAAATGGTTGCCCCTCGGTTCGGCCCACTGTTAAGGCACGTGATGTACAAAAATACCTCAGGAACGTTAGCTTCAATGGATTGACTGGAAGAGTACAATTTGACAGTGTTGGTGATCCTTTGTCAGCCTCGTACGACATCATTAACTTCCAACGTGGACCAAGCACAGGTCAGGCCCACAGAAAGCTCATCGTTGGTGCTTGGGACAAAGAGACCATACCCAAGCTCCGTATGAATGAGTCCACGTTGCGATGGAGCTCTTCTCTCCACAATATGTCAACGCCTGTATCTTTCTGTTCAAGTGAGTGCAGACCTGGCACTATGAAAGTGCCTACAACACCTTGCTGTTGGGAATGTAAAACATGTCCACAGGGAACTATCAGCACCGAGTTCGGATCAAGAGCATGCATCCAATGTCAAGCAGAGACCAAACCCAACGAACGTCGCACAAAGTGTGAACAGTTACCTCTTATCAACCTGACTTTAACATCCGCCTCTGGTATTAGCATCCTGGTCATCGTCTTGATTGGATGTGTCCTCACATTTCTAGTTTGCGTATTCTACATCAAATATTATAACACACCGATCGTCAAAGCATCGAGCAGAGAAATATCGTTTCTCCTTCTGTTTGGAATCGCGGCTCTCTTAGCACTGACCGTCCTTGAATTAATCGAACCTAGTGATTTGCTTTGCAGCATAAACAGCATCTGGCGCTATTCTGCGCTCAGCCTTTGTATCACTGTCCTGTTTGTGAAAACAATGCGAATAACAAGCGTTTTCCAAATAGACAAAGTGGCGCAACTGTTTGTACCGTGCTCTAAATCCGTGAAAACGCAAATCCTGTTAATTTTGGTGATGAATTCCGTGGCACTTGCTTTAGTAGCTCTGTGGGTGTCTATTGACCCACCCAAGCGCGAAAAAGTCATCCGTTCAGATGAGTACATCTTTCTAGTGTGCAAGCCTTTCCATTCCATCACAGGCTTCTGCTTTTTTATCGCCGTCTGCGGTTACACCCTAACTGTGGCACTCTTGTGCACCTACTATGCGTTCAAAGCTAGAGGAATCCCCGAGAATTTCAACGAGGCGAGATACATTGGTTTCTCGATGTACATTCTACTTCTGTCATCTCTAGCATATTTCCCGGTAGTGTTTCATTTTGAAAGTTGGTACGTGACTCTTGTGTCTTGTTCCACCACATTGGTAACTTCACTTGGGTTTTTGAGCTGCTTGTTCGGACCCAAGATCTACGTTCTTGTGTTTCATTCTCAGAAAAACACTTTAGAATCCGTGAGATCGCAAGTTTCCCAGTATTCATTTCACATTTCCAGATCCAAAGTTGGGAATGCATCTGTTGCCATCGGAAGAACCAATACTGCTCTGGATCTTTCCAAACCGGGGGGTCTGGAGACCAGGAGGAAGAAACCTGGGGCGACTAGACTGTCCACCTATAGTTCTTAGTACCTCTCGTCCCTTCGATTCCAGCAACAGGTAGTACAATGCATACATGGACGAGAAAACCACATTCGGAAAAAATTCTAGTGGTGTAGCACAAGATCAATAAAAGCGTCTACCCAAAAATACGGAGAACATAATATTCGAAACATCGTTGATGCCTTGGTCCGTGATTTTCCATCTAAACCCAGCAAGTTCCGCAACTTAACTTCTTTTTTGTTGACATTCAACATTTTATTTATATATTCACGAGTTTTTGGCAACCAAGTATACTTCAGTCCCGGTGGGCAAAAAGCAACAAGCTCCCGGCACAACAAAACCAAGTTTTGTTGAGGTAACTTCATGCAGCCTCGACAAATATGAGACACGTCATCATACTTATTGATTAAATGATACGTAAACATTAAGTTGTTGCCGTACATATTTTCCTTTGTAGACGCTATAAAAGAGTGATTAACAGTTAAGAATCTTCCCTAACGCAGTAAGATTTTCCTCATAAAATTAAAAGCGATCGATTAGCTGTTCTTGACTGCTCCATTCCAAGAGGATAGAATATTACTGAATAATTCGCGTTCGAGTAAACACGCGGGATGTGTTCACAATCTGTTTCGGCTCCATAAATCCTTTACCTGGCGTTCCAGAACATTTCAGCACGTCAAGCAAGTTAATCACGCAACTACAAAATAATTTAATGGCTTACAATTCAGCAAATAAAGTCAAGAAATGGAGGTATTGTAGAATAGTAATAAATAAATATTATTTCAAAGTCTCAGGCATGTGCGATATCCCATACAAGAGTTATTCGGTAAAATGTACCACTCAAAATGATTCTCGTTTTTTCACATCACGCAAGTAAAATACGCTAGGCCTCCTGAATTGTTAATCTACACGGGGTTGAAGATGACCTAGGAACAAATTTTTTTCGAAAGTTTTCAGTGGACCTTGATCCACCCTTGAACATGGCGTCTCCACACAAAGCTCAAAAATGTTGTTTGAAATGCGTTGGTAAATAACTCGGAAACGATGTCAGGTCTTCTACAACAATTCATGTTCATGGCTGTTTTCATTGAACCTTTCTTCGGTCTGCCGAACTTGTAAACATTAGCATAAACACTTCTCTTAACACACAGGTTGTTCAGAGCTCCAATACCACGAGATGAGTCGATGCTTTCACGTTCGTAGTATGTTTTTCGGCAGCCATCTTTATTTCACGCACTCTGAAAAAAACTGAAGTTCAAACTGCTCTATTCAGTTTAAGTTGTCAAACGTTAAACGCGGATGTCTTATTTATCGTTTTTATATTAGACGACTTAAACGTCTCTAGCATAAAAACGGCCAGTTTTATTTACATCAGTTTACGGCATGAATTTCTAGTTTCTGAGAATGAAAGCACCGATGCATTTAATATGAAGAAAACGGTTTTGACTTCCAATTGACGTCAATCGCTTAACTTAACTTATGAGACGAGCATTTAAATTTTACTGTCAGAATGCATCCAACCTTGGTCGATTTAATAATATCAACTGGGTGTCATAGGATGATTAACATGAGGAAATTTCCCTTCCATGTTCTGAAGAAAAAAGGACGTCACTGCCGTCCAGACGTATTCGGCCTCTTTAACTAACTCAAGTGCAAATATACCCAAAGGTAAGTAATAAGCATTATAATTTAACTGAACAATTATTCGGAAGGTCCATAACGCCTTCACTTGACTTTGAAGATGACTTCCGCTCGGGTTGTCGAAACGCCAGTCATTACCATCAACAACAGTCCTCCTGAGAACTACACTCACTGTAAAATCTTACTTAATCAAGGTATGATATGACAGGAACGGCGGAGCCGGGGGGCTGGGGGGTTTAGCCCCCACAATTTCAAGCAAAAAATAAAATATTTAACACTGAAAGTAGCATTTCCGAGCTTCAAGATTTCAGACCCCCCCACCTACATGTTGGGCCTTCGGCGCTCGCTTGTGAGCGCCCCCCTCCCCGAAAAAAGAATTCAAAGTACGCGCCGCCGTCCCTATATGATTCCCTGATTCAAATCATTTGCAATAACGCCTATAACTGATAAAATGCGCAAATGATCATTCCCTTTCAATTTCTGCCGTGTTATCTTTGGGTCTGTTCAAAGGCCCTTGTTAGAGTGGCTGTTAGATGGGCTATTTCTTAATCCGAACCATCGAGCAAACCAAGAGATTTGCGATGCTCTGAGAAAAGAGCCTCTCGCCTTAAAAGCATTCTTCGTTGAGCAGCCGGATAAATAAGCGATGGTAATTTCTTTCAAATGATAACTGAAAAAAAGAAAAGAAAAACCAGACGAGTCAGTGGTTCGGTGTTCAACTGGGAATTTTATTCGCTTCAACAATGCTGGAAAGGCTCTCAAAGTCATTAATAATTCATGACCCAAAAGAAAAGAAATCATTAGCGTGAAGGAAGTTTGGATATGTGATCCTAATTAGCATAAATTTTTGGAGATTTTTAACTCAAATTTCTCTTAAAATACTGATTCCTTTGAGGAGCAATATCACACACTCAAAAAGTGTGTCATCCTCTATCCAAACACCTCGAATTCGGTTAAAAAACTCGGCCTTCGGCCTCGTTTTTCAACTGAAACACTCTTCTTCGTGTTTGATACACTACATCTCCACCAGCAAAACAGGAAAAAAAAAACATTGAAAAATTGCTAGCTTGAGAGTATTCAGCAAATAAAGAATACGAAACATGCCTTAAATGTCATCTACAACTTGCTCGCAGCTGATTTTGAAGTTGCAAAGTGTTTTCTTGAGGCCTTATTCGCCTACTGGCGCGGGGAGACTTGATGAAAGTGTTTTCTTTGGATTCTAACTGTGTTTTGAAAGACGCCGACTAGAATTAGAACAAGCACAATTGTCAGGCAATGAAGTCCTGTTGATCGCGTCTTGCTTATTGATCAGTTCAAAAAGGAAAACATCAGTACTTTCATAAAAGATTCAGAATATTTTTAATAACGGAAGAAACAAAAGCATGAATTTTTAGTCACAATAGTCGACTGGCGCTGTTCAACTGAGCATAGCCAACGTAAACTTTAATTTCAGTAGCTGCAAAATCCAGCCATTTGTGATTGATAGGTTAATACTACAGAACCTCTTGCCATAAGATGTTTGTAAAAGGAACTGTCCCTAAACTCATAGTACACTGGGCTTTTTTTCTGTCAACTCAACACTTCCTTTGGTGCGCGTGAGCAGACATTCCCTATAACAAATACACTATAAATGGGTAGCCAAGACGCGTGTTTACAGCTATTTCTACTGATCAATCAAGCATTCATAAAAATTCAAGCACGTATTATGGTTTGCGCAAGTGTAGAGCTCTGGCTGTGTTCACATTGAAAACAGAAAGTCAATTGGCAAATTGTTCGCGCCGAAATCATCAAAACGGAAAACTGAGTCACTGTTTTGCCCGCCGGTGAACGTTTCATTCAATGACCAGTGTTCCGCCTTGCCTCGTAGGTTTTTCCTGCAAGATATCTCTGCAGTTAAACCTTGACTGCAAATGCCTTTTGCAGCCGTTTTAATTCTGAATGTTGTAGCTTGTAAACTACAGATGTAATTATATTATAAATATAAATTACAAATGTAATTGTAACTATAATATAAATATGACGTTGGATGGGCTGGTAAGATTACAAAAACGAGGTGCTCGTATTATTCTTCAGCGTAAGATTAGCGAAGTAAGCTCTGAACAGCTCTTTAAGGAGTTAGGTTGGTTACCACTAACTGAGAGATGGACTTTCCACAAATGTCTTCAAGTTTTCCGCTGCATAAATGGTTTTTGTCCATCCTACTTATTGAATTTGTTTTCTCGTAATTCGGACGTACATAATTATAATACTAGGGGACGTAGTAGTATTCATTTGAATAGGATTTCATCTAAATCAGGAAGTAGATCATTTTCTTATGCAGACGCTGATCTTTTCAATGATTTACCAAATCGTGTAAAGAATTCTGAATCGGTAAGGAGTTTTACTTCAAACTATTGGTTTGAGAGATGAATGTATATAATTTTAGTTGTAAATATATTTAGCCTTTATACTTATTTATTATATATATTAGCCTGTTATATGTATTAGCCTTTTTTTATATATATATTTAGCCTTTATACTTATTTATTTATTTATTTAATTTATCTGTTTATATGTATTTTATTATTGTTCTGTACACAGCTTCAATGTAAATAAGTGACAACTTTTTGAATTCTGTGTATAATAAAATTATTATTATTATTATTATTATTATTATTATTATGATGATGATGATGATGATGATGATGACAGCTTATCCTTTCTTAATCCAGGCGGCGCACATTTGACCCATTGGACGATGAGACTGTTCTTGATGACTTGGCTGCTTCTTCCTGCCGTGGTATCGTGTGATCACGACACAAGGGCTTACAAAGAGGGTGACGTAATATTGGGTGGTCTCTTCAATCTGCACTTTGCAAGAGACGAAGAAAAATGTGGTGAGCTGTATACGGTGGGTCTTGGAATGGTGGAGGCTATGATTTTCGCAATCGAGAGCGTCAACCAGGATCCCAATCTTTTGCCAAACGTGACTATTGGCTACGACATCCGAAACTACTGCGGAAGCTCGGCTCTGGCCATGCGTATTGTCTATGATTTCGTAAGGGGAACTGACCCAGTTTGTACGTCCTCTTCAAAGACTAACTTTGACAGTTCGACATTTGAAAATACCACGAATTTCGGGTCCAAACCCATTTCAGCACTAGTTGGCCCTTACAATTCTGGCAGCGCTGTGCTGGTGGGGAGTCTTCTTCAGGTCGCCGAAATTCCCGCCGTAAGTCCCTCGACAACAAGTCCAGAATTGAGTTCCCAACTGTACAAAGACTTCTTCAGGACAGTTCCACCAGACAACTGGCAGGCAAAGGTCATGGCAGATATCATAGAACGTTTCAACTGGACATATGTAGCAGCTGTGGCCCTGGATGACTCTTACGGACGCAATGGAATTTGGGCCCTAGAGAGCGAATCGTATGACAGAAAATCCTTCTGCATTGCTTTTTCCGAGTTCATCCCAAGATTGGGATATCAGAGCAAAATCAAGCAAACTGTTTCCAAGATCAAAATGAAGCCAAATATCGGTGTAATCACTGTTTGGCTTTCCGGTGGTTATGGAAGAGCATTCTTGAAAGAAGCAATGGACGAAAAGCTTCAAGAAAAGACTTTAATACTCAGCGACGCCCTGACCGCCGAAGAAGCAGTGTTTATGGACCCTCGCTACACTATACTAGAAGGTTCATTAGGTATTCAACCACGCGACTATCCCGATTCCGCGTTTGAAGAACACGTCAAGAAGATTACTCCTACAAATAGCATTCCCGATGGTGCACCATGGTGGAAGGAGTTTTGGGAGTCACAATTCAATTGCTCAGCCTCTGATCCACCTCACTTCGATATCGCAGCGTGTGACAAAAATATGTCATCATACCACTCGGTAAACAAAATACGTAGTTCCTGGGCCTCCTATGTAGTTGATGCTGTGTACGCTCTCGCACATGCTCTGGATAGCATATACCGTTGTTCTAAAACAGACGACGCACAGACATTAAGTAGCTGTCCCTCGGTTCGGCCCACTGTTAAGGCACGTGATGTACAAAAATACCTCCGGAATGTCAGCTTCAATGGATTGACTGGAAGAGTACAATTTGACAGTGTTGGTGATCCTTTGTCAGCCTCGTACGACATCATTAACTTCCAACGTGGACCAAGCACAGGTCAGGCCCACAGAAAGCTCATCGTTGGTGTTTGGGACAAAGAGACCACACCGAAACTCCAGATGAACGAGTCCACGTTGCGATGGAGCTCTTCTCTCCACAATATGTCAACGCCTGTATCTTTCTGTTCAAGTGAGTGCAGACCTGGCACTATGAAAGTACCTACAACACCTTGCTGTTGGGAATGTAAAACATGTCCACAGGGAACTATCAGCACCGAGTTCGGATCAAGAGCATGCATCCAATGTAAGGCAGAGACCAAACCCAACGAACGTCGCACAAAGTGTGAACAGTTACCTCTTATCAACCTGACTTTAACATCCGCCTCTGGTATTAGCATCCTGGTCATCGTCTTGATTGGATGTGTCCTCACATTTCTAGTTTGCGTATTCTACATCAAATATTATAACACACCGATCGTCAAAGCATCGAGCAGAGAAGTCTCGTTTCTCCTTCTGTTTGGAATCGCGGCTCTCTTAGCACTGACCGTCCTTGAATTAATCGAAACCAGCGATTTGTTTTGCTGCATCAAAAGCATCTGGCGCTATTCTGCGCTCAGCCTGTGCATCACTGTCCTATATGTGAAAACCATGCGAATAACAAGCGTTTTTAAAATTGACAAAGTGGCACAACTGTTTGCGCCCTGCTTTAAATCACTGACCAGGCAAACATTATCAATTTTTGTGATGAATTCCGTGGCACTTGCTTTAGTAGCTCTGTGGATGTCTGTTGACCCACCCAGGCGCGAAAAAATTATCCGTTCAGATGAGTACATCTTTCTAGTGTGCAAACCTTTCCATTCCATCACAGGCTTCTCCTTTTTTATCGCCATCTGCGGTTACACCCTATCTGTGGCACTCTTGTGCACCTACTATGCATTCAAAGCTAGGGGAATCCCCGAGAATTTCAACGAGGCGAGATACATTGGTTTCTCGATGTACATTCTACTTCTGTCATCTCTAGCATATTTCCCGGTAGTGTTTCATTTTGAAAGTTGGTACGTGACTCTTGTGTCTTGTTCCACCACATTGGTAACTTCACTTGGGTTTTTGAGCTGCATGTTCGGACCCAAGATCTACATTCATGTGTTCCACCCTCATAAAAACACTAGAGAATGGGTCAGGTCGCAAATGTGGCGACTTTGGTCTCAAGATTTTCCTCCGGAAGCTGTGACAACATCTGTTCCCATGGGGAGAACCAATGCTGCCCTAAATGCTTCAAGACCGGAGGGATTATGAAAGGAATCAGCTGAACAAAAGTCAAAAACCTTTTTGGGGTTGAAACGCCGTTTTTGACTGAAACTGACCAGCGTAAGCTAAAACGACAATCTTTTAACATGTCTTCAAGATAAGAAAGAGCAAAGTTGTTGCGACATTTCATGCCTAGAAACCTTGTCCTTCCTTTTAAAGATTCATGGGAAACTATTTTACTTGACAGACAGACCCGAGAAGTTTCGGGGCTTATATAAACCCGGTACAAAAAGGAGACATTGATAGGTAAGGGCCTGAAGCGAGAAGACCTCGATGTCAGTGGTTAGAGCATGCGACGGGTGTTACGGAAGTGGTAGGTGTCATTTGTCCTTTCGCCCGTTGCCAGGCAACTAGAATGCCAGCCCACTCTTTCGTTCCCAGGACCATTCGTACTCTAAAATCAGACAATGTCTCGATAGAATAGTACTACAGTCTTGGATAGAATAAAAAAATAAAATAGACCCCCTCGTGAAAACCAAAGTGCACCGGCTTTCATTACTGAATTTGAGGAAGGTGTGGTCTTAGTTTTCATTTCTAGAGACTGCAAGGGAAAGCCAAATTCAATGACAATTTCGAGGTTTAAGTTCGATAACAATTAGAATATTTACAAAAAATGTTAAACTATATTAGGAACTACACTGAACCAATACAGCCATTCGCGATTTTTGTTTCGTTAATACAATGCGCTTTGGGATTTCCGCTAGATTGATTTTGATTGACATTTAGTTGTGTAATTCAATAGCAAAATGGGGCAACTTTTAGGCTAGAAAAACTCAGAGTTAATTCACGGAGAACTGAATGCCGGTAACGTCATGTTTTGCTGACCTGTTTTGCTCACCTGTTTCTGGACTATCTGAGCTGTTTGACCCGTGTTTACCGAAACCGATCTAACTGGATATCGTCAAAGTAGTAAGTGTTCATGCATTGCTGATGTGTTATGTATTGCTTTTAGATCGAATAATAATTCAAGTCAATTCAATTAAAGACACAATTATACGATTGGCGTAGACAAGGTGGATTGTGAACCGTTTGCTGAAACAATTTTAACTAATTGACATTAAAAGAACTCAGCAAGTTTATCAGTTCGCCTCAAGTGACGTTCATCAACTTCAGAATTCTTCGTTAATTAAACTACAATTCTCACATTTGAATTCTCGGGATTAATATGTATTTTAGTGATGCCTTCTTATTTCGAATTATTCCCGACATCACTTTAAAAAAATGATGCACGGTCTGTAAATTTTGCATATGAAATGCACCCCCACCCCCGCCCGTCCCCCCCCCCTACCCTCCTCTCTGGCCAAAGATAGATATCCGCTCCGATGACTTTTGCCTGAGCATAGGCATGCAAATCAATTAATCAATCTTTCGGATGGCTCAACAACTTCCGGTGCATTCCACAAGAATGGAGGGCCTGGCAGATCGTTAGAGTAAATGGCACATTTCTTGAATTCACAAGGTGCTGCCGACCAAGCATACCGCAGTCCTTTGGCAGCATATCCCGGTAGGCAAGAACCGATGATCCTCACAGAAACACCATTCGTTCCAGTAATTTCAGTCTTCATAAATACCGTTTTTTTCGGGTCTTCCAAAGATACACAATGGAACTGCAAAGAAAACAATTAATCAGCTATAAATGCGTTTTGTAGAGTAAACTGAGTTAATTAAATCCGGCCGCTACGGTTATTGATGGCAGAAGTGAACCATTCAGATATGAATCGTTCTCCGATTACTTTCAAGGGTAACAGGGTTCAGTTGGTATTGGGGGGGGGGAGGGCTCTTTCCCCAGTCGGGGCTGGAAGGCTTAGGACATTTGCGTGCAGGTTTTGTCCTTCTATTTGATTATGCCGTCAGAAGATGACCACCTCGCTGAATCTTTATTACCAACTATCTCCTACAATCCGAAATGAAATGTATTACGAACTGAAGCAGTGTATCCAACGGTGGAAGCTAACAACACGACGCTTGAGGGCTGCAGAGGGGTCGAGGAGAAAGTACATGCGGCTAACCGTCCCGTTCTGGATTGTTCAAATGGTAAAGTCGCCACCAGGCTACACTGAACGAGAACGAGAACGAGAACGAAAACAGTTAGCTCGCTCCAGGTTCCAGGGCTTTTGCCGACCCCGCCCGTGCCCCACAACCGATCGCGAGAGCTCGCTGTATCGACTATCCAAGAGTGACCGCTTCAGTCCATGGTCAGATTTGACTCAACCCTTTACCTCAAATCCGAGCCTTGAACGTACTTCAATGCCTCCTTTACCCATATAACTGTACTGGACAAGTGCTATCCAAGAAGTGGAACTGGAACCAGCAAAAAAATTCACACTGGAAACACGTGGACCAGAGTAATAAACATCCGGATCTTCATACGCGATCGCTCGCCCTGCAAGCGCTAAACGAAAGCCAACATCTTGTTTATCTGGAGGGTGAACGCTTCCATACGAAGAAGATCGATTTCCTAAGTCCATTGCGACGGCCATGAAGACGTTTCTCTCTATGGCGTTGGGAACAAATCCATAATTGGCTGTCTGGGCCCAGCGTATGATGGGAAATCCATCTGCCATCCTTGACTTTTGATAAAAGGATGACAGCTAAGCAAAAAAAAAAATAGGAGTTACATTAATGAAAAGGCAGATTTAGTTATGCGCTTCTGTGTCTGGGAGGTGGCGTGCCTCAGTGGTCAGAGCGGTGAATTGCAAGTGGATGTTGCGGGTTCAAATCCCGCTCTCGCCAAAAAACTGGATTTGTCTTCCAGGGTGATCACGAATTTAGCGCCACCATCCTTTGTAAATAGCCCACTGCATGCATGATTACCTCCGTCCAGTTGGGTTTCTCAGCGTTATTCTGTTTATCTGAAATGTTACTCTCTATACAGGGCCTCACAAGCTGGAAGCTTTAAATATCACCGTGTACAACTAAAGGTTGTTTGCTTTCTTTAATTGATAATCAACTTTATGTAAGTGTCAATGGATTTGGTGCTGGAGCGGACACTACAGAAATCAAAGCAATAGACCGTTTCCGAATTGCTGTTTGCCTCGGTTCCAAAACGAGTCCTGGTGCACAACCATTCAAATGCAAACGAGTTTTGTATTTTCATGCAAATCAAACTCATTGTCATTTTAATGGTTTAGCACCAAGACTCGCTTTGAAACAGAGGCAAACAGCAATTCGGAAATGGCCCATTAATCAACTCACATTAAATGTTCATTTTTGTGGGGAGGATAAAACCAGAGTACCCCACAATAGAAACGCCGGATGTTTCAACCTAAAATCTACCTACTAGAGCTGTTTCAGTTGAACGTCTTAGTCTTGATGGGGAAAGAAGGGAATATAGCTTGTTCGCAGGCTCATCAGAGTTTAAAAAAGAAAGCCATTTTCAGCTGAGTCGGTACTTCAGGATAAACGTCGAAACAAAATGTGTTCTTTCCATGCGTTTTAAATTCTAATTGCCATGCGTTTTAAATTCTAATTGAGCCTCCCCTTTTTGCTTCTCCTAGGTCTCTGGGCTCCGAGGTCTGGGCTCCAAGTTCCAAACCTTTCGATCAAGCGCCAAAAGACCTTCTCCTCGCCATGCGACTGTTCCGCAAGATTGCGACTTAACACAAAAGTTAAAAGAAGCTCAGATTTAGCTATAGGCATAAAGTTGAAAACCAGGCCTTCTAGTTTCACTTACCTGTACAAATCCAAAGGGAAAGTTTGGGTTTGTGAGCTTGTTTGTTCCGTCATACCACTTGGAACGCCAATCATTGATCATCGCTGGAAATGTGCAGTTGTAAGTGTAAGGTGCGGCCGCGTTAGCCTCGCCTTGATACCAAATAGCACCATAAATGGTCATGTTAAGGAACGGATGAATCATAGCATTGTACAACACTGATTGCGTTTGGGGTCCAGTGAGCGGACTCTCCTCGTCTGACAGGGATTTGGACGACCTTGAACAAATTTGTTTAAAACAGGACCATTACTCCGGGACTCCGTCTGTCCTTTCGTATATCTGCGAGCGGCTCTTGAATAATTTTGAATTATTGAAATACCTTCGTGTGGCTGCATGCGATGTAAACAGTGAACAACCATAGCTTATCTCATCATTGGCTGTTATAAAAAGACCAGCGAAAACCTCGGTGGGAGGTGCTTCAAAAAATAGAAAGATGCGGGACACGGTATTAACGACGTTTAGCAACGAGGACAGCAACGGCAACATCCGACAATAGAACGTGCGTTTTACAATTTAGTACATTTCTTTACCGTCCTCTTTAAAACAACAAGGTCACTGAAAATGACCAAAATCAGCGGCTTGGGGAGAACGTCGTCACACTACGTTAAATTTTTCGGCTTTCTCTCTCCAAACTTGGCCACCATTCATACCTGCTTCATTTTTAGACAGAAGATACACATTTTACATGTTGAAAGAGTTGAGATAATCGCGAAGTGATTGCAGTAACGTGAAATTCTTTTTTGAAGTGACGTTCTCGTTGCCGCTGCCGTTCTCGTTGCTAAAGGTCCGCAATGGAATATGGACGCTCCGGGAAATCAGTGGGCTCCTAGTTTAATGCATTAATACGCCTTATTCCAAAATGGCTGCTATTTCAACATTCTTTTGTTTTTATTCAGCCCTTTTTTTTATTAGCCCTTTTTGCCTCGTTCAAGGTAAAATATTATTTTGAATTTTGGGCTTAAGAACCAGGCAAAAAGGGCTAATTTGAATAAAAGCAAAAGAATGTTAAAACGGCGGCCATTTTGGAATAAGGCGTATGCTGTGAGAACTCTAAGTTACTTATCTACTTTTACCAAGATGGCGGGGGTATTATTTATGTGTGTCCCCGGCTTTAGATACTGAACACAAGGACCTGAACAGTGATTTTCGTGAAACGTGAAAACATGGGTTCTCTCACGCCCCGAATTGAAGAAATGGCCAACAATTTTATTTTACCGCGAATGGTTCTCCCTCTTGAAATCACTGGAATATTTTAAGCACGAGTAAAGGATTATATTGCCGTTGACTCACGCGGTTCAACCATTGTTGATCAACCGTTGAACAGTGTGTCATGCCATTTTTCATGTTGAAATAGGCCATTCAACCGGGATGTTGAGCCACGTTGTTGAACTCAGTTGAACGAAGATAGAGACAAATTCTATTTCGTTCAACAAGATGCTGCAAAATCATTCAACATTCGTTGAGCAACAAATGTTGCGCAATGTTGAATCGTGTGTCAACAGCTCTTAAGAACATCATCACATCGAGCGACTTACTTGTCTTGTGCGTTTTCTACAGTTATGTTGCATTTCCGCAGGGAATCTGGCGAGGACCATGCCTCAACTGGAGTGCCACCCCAGTCAGTTGCAATTAATCCAAGAGGTCTCTTGTACTGATCGTAAATGTTTTTACCATAAAACCAACATACCGCTGAAAAATACTTCCACGCGCCACCATCAACAGATTCTTGGCAACGGGGAAAAAAGAAAACAAATCAAATCAGGTGTCCACAAAACACTAGTAAGCCCTTTTCGAGTTCATTTCAGCCTCTTTTTCAAAGCGAGTATAAGTGCAAAGTCTTTCTTATGAAAATGAGTTTTTACTCAAATTTCGCACTTAGGGCTCTTTCCTTTCGTCAGAACTCACTAGCCGGCCAGACCCGTCAGTTTGCAAAGAAAATGCAACAATTTGAACAAACAGTTGCATGATATCCCTCACATTCTTTTTTTCTTTTTGTTTCTTTGTTTTTTTGAGTATATGTATCATTTTCGAAGTGTGTTATTTTGAAGGCGTTGTAGAGTTAGCCTTTCCGAATGCCCGGTCTGGCCGGTCAGTTCTGTCAAATGGAAAGCGCCCTTAGACTCGCTTTAAAAAAGAGGCTGACCTGAACTCGGAAATGGCCTATTTGGATAAAGTCCTAAAACAACTTATCATCGATCCCAGTTGCAAGCCGCCCTTTTCGTATAAAGGCGATTTGAGTGGGCTTATGAACATGAGCGACAATTTATCCCGTGGTGGGGGAGGAGGGTCTGCTTGAAAGAAGTATAAGAAGCTCATTTCCAAATGAACACTCGTCAAGTAACACAACAATGACATCAGCTCTAGTTCAAGTGCGTTTAGGAAAATTTCGTTCACTTTATGAATCAAAAGTGTCCCAAGCCCTAAACTGAACACAAACGACAGTGGAATACGTGGACACAATGGGAGGCAGGAACTACGAGGCGTCACGTCAAAGTGGGAGGGTAGTCTATAAACGAAAGACCAAAGACTGGGAGGGATTGAAGCATGATTTTTCCGGTAACCAATATGTGTATACATAATTGGTCAGAAAACTGCTGAAAACATGGTCACTTTTGAGTCGAGCTTTGGCGTTTGTTTAGCTCCAGCGGTATAACTGCGAGACGGACTCCCGGCAGTAAGTTTTCTGCACCGCAAGACAAGGTGCAAAAAGGAGGTCTATTTAGTAATGGAATACGTGGAATGTGATTGTGGATGTTGCTGTACTTGTGACTGTAGTTATGGCTTCTAGAATGAAAAGTGGACAAAGGACAAACTGCTAACGAAATAATGACTGAAACTGCTTAAAGGCGAACTTTCACTAAGAAGTGCGCGTAGCGAGACTACTAACAAGATAATAAAATCCACGTAAACTGAGGTTATTTAATGTACACGAAAAACATAAAAAAACATGCAAAACAGCGAAGCTTAAGTAAGGTGCAAGTGACGGAAAACTCTGAACGAAAGCTAGTATGAAACGAAAACAAGAGACACTAACGAAAGGCAACAAGGAACATTAACTTTTAACACTTACAATTTATTTTAATTAATAACACCCCCCCCCCCGGCCACAATTGTGTTCAAATGACCAAGCCTAGCGCCGGATTTTTCCGCAAATGCCCCTCCTAAAGATCAAAACGTCGTTGAAGTCACTAACGTAACTATTCCGTGCCCTTCTTTAAATATTGTTTTTGTTGTTGTTATTGTTATTACTGTTGTTGTTGTTGTTAGTTCAGTGATTAGCGCATAACACGGTAAGATCGTACAAGCGGTGTCGACGTTTTGTAAATGAGGTCAACAATTCCCTTCTTTTAAAGAGGTTAAATACTGCAAAATTAAGCGCAGTAGAGAGTCTTACCAGACGAGGCTACACTCCATGGCTGTTCAACTTTCTGTAGTTCGTACAGCGGAGTGGATGACTCGATCAAACTTGCGGTAAACAGTCTTATTCCTGGATAGCGGTCCGCGTTCTTGATAGCTTCTGAAACATTTACGACCTGTAGATGCAACAAAAACAAGGGGCTGCTTAACAATCAATTAACAGTTTGAGCAAACGCTTCCGGTAAAGCAAATGTCGGCCTCGTTTATACATACGTCGCGCTATCGTCTAATTTAATTCAGACGTATTTAGTTGGAATTAAATTCGTGGTTTTGTCGACATGAATTGCTGTGTTTTTACGCGTCGAAATCAATACAGTCGAATTTAACTGAATTGGATGCAACGTTTAAACTGAAGACGCGTTATCGATATTTTATTCATCTTGGCAAGAGGGATAAAATATCGATAAAGCGTCTTAAAGACGTCGCGCAATCGTCGAGTTTCATTGATTATGGGACCTTTAATTATTGACAGAAACGCGACGTATAAACTAGGCCTTACTCCCTCAGTATTTGAACCAAGATCCCTCGGGGTGACACAGCATTGTAACAGATGTAGCTCCGCCCAGTAGAACTTCTAAACCTCCCAGGCAATGTTTGATAAATTACCTGGTCTACTGCGAATTGCATGTTACTCTGCCCACTGCAAATCCAAACGTCTCCAAATAGAACATCTTCCAGACGTATTGACAGTGTTCTTGTACCCACTTTGGAAGTGGCAGTGAGTGTGTAAGGGCCGCTCATATCTGGTGCATCCAACTTGACGGTCCACACACCATATGCATTGTGACCTACGAGTGTGCAATACACATTCCATGCAACTAGGCCATGTCCGAGTTCACGTTAGCCTCTTTATCAAAGCGAGTCCAAGTGCGAAAATTTTGCGGTGGTAATAAGGTTTACTTTGCATATGAATTTAAAAAGCTTCATGAGAAAGACTTCGCACTTAGACTCCGTTCGAAAGGCTGAAGTAAACTTGGAAATCTTTGTGCCTACTGAGCGAGGTTAAAGACAAATTGGGACAGTAACCGGTTGCCCCGCCTGTAGCGAGGTCGTTAAGTTTTACAGTAAAATAAATGGTCATAAATGCGCCTTCTCGAAGGCTGGCATCCCTGGGAAAGGTTCCAGATACAACGCAGCTGTTTACAACCTCTAATTTGATTGGATCCGTCTAAGGACGCAGCTCTATTGTTTTTAGGGTTAGGGTTCATTGTTTATGTTGTTTCTTTGAATGCTTCTATTGTTTTCTGAGCCAATCGCGTGGGCTGTTGTAATAGCTGCGAAAGTTCGCGAGGTTCGATGCAGAATCAGCGCTAAGCTGGGGTTTTTGGCCTCTCTCCTGACCTGGGATAAGCATTCGTTTCTCAAAACCACCAAAAAAGCCACTTGTGAAACTACGATCCACTTATTGTCAAGAGCAGCACGCCCCACCTTTGCATGCCATCTGATTGACGCCGGACACATTAGCATATTTTCAACATCACCAACTCAGATGCAACTCATTAGGAAGTTGTAAATGTAACGGCGACCGCAAAACTCACGGCAGTACAAAACGAACGAAATGACCTGGGTGGAGATGGCATGGTGAAA
This sequence comes from Astreopora myriophthalma, assembly GCA_014634185.1. Lineage (NCBI taxonomy): Eukaryota > Metazoa > Cnidaria > Anthozoa > Scleractinia > Acroporidae > Astreopora > Astreopora myriophthalma. The sequence continues at coordinate 6,906,671 of BLFK01000862.1, forward strand.
ACAAACTCAACCACGGCAAAGCAGGCGGCAAACCCACGTCGTACGCAACACGGAACAGACCCCACGGCAAAATAACCTCGACTCAAGGCAAAACATACTCAACACACAGCAACATGAAACAAACCAAACAAACTGATCTCGCCGCAAGAAGAAACTGTGCTCATCCGTTTCGTCCTTCCCATGGTCACAGGCGTGCCATAAAAATTCTAACAGTCACATTCTGTATGCGTCATCGTCACATGCTATATGTCATCTACAGATCGTTTTCACGTGACGTTATGGCGGCCATATTGGTGTATCTAAACAATCCTCGGGGCACTGAACGCCGTTATTGTTTCGGTAAATCAATATGGCCGCTGGTCACGTGAGCGAAAATAAAAACGATCGATTGTCTTTTGCCGGAAGTGACTGATCTCTCTTTCAAAGGTCATGGTGTTATTCGAGCCTTTTCATGACTCAAATATTTTTGTCGCAGTTGCACGCAAAAATTGCACAATTAACGCTGAAATCTGTCCCAAGGCAGAGATTTCAGCGGGGATCTATCATACGTAGGAGCGATTTTTAGGGCGCTTTCCTTTTGTCAGAACAGGCGGGCCAGTCCGGTCAGTTTGCCTTTTGCTTTAAAGCGTCTCAGTCATCAAGAGCACAATTCAATCACATTTAGTCTTGTCTTCCCGCATACTGAAGATTTTTATCCCTATATCCTTGTGTGTAGTATAGTGGTTTAGAGGATTTTCGATTTTTATTTCTTCAAGTTTTCTCATGTTAGTATCTTAAGCATATATCTTACATATGCAATAACTCAATAAACTATCAATCTATCCCATATATTATTATCATTACATTAACCGTCGATCGTATCTATCTCATCGCATCAGTTTCCGTGCAACAAACCATTCTTTCCAGTTTCCAAGTAGCTGGAAGTCTATTTGTCCTAAATATACATTACCTTTTAGAACTTCAGTTGTATAAAGTTTACTTTCCAAACGAACTGTAACTTCTTGTCCCACTTCGCCGAAACCCCAAACCACGGCGCTGAATGGCTTTCCTTGTAGAACCATATGATCGCCATAAATATTGGCAAAGCGAAATTCAGCTGCAGCATTGACTACCACACTAGCGGCTCGAACTGTGAGAGGGTCAACACTTGCCATTTCTGCAACAACAGCCATCAGACAAAGTTTGACTAACTGCATCTTGAAACAGTGCGAGCATGCAAGGCTCAGTTTCACTTTTCAATGGTATGGTAATCAGGAATCGGTAATCGAATCCCCCAGTTGTATTACGCCATCACCAACCATCACCTGTCATCGCTGTCTCCTGTCATCATTGATAAAAGACACAACATTTAAAAGGGGGTGGGATAGCCTGCAGTGCAGTGCAGCGCGAGTTACCTTTCTCGAGCTTCACGGAGCCGCCCTTTTACTCTCCTCGTCTACCGTCCACCCCATCGGTAGCAATTTATTTCTCTCCCCAACCCTCCTCTGCCTTAAAAACCCCAAGACGGCGGCCAAACATTTCCCGAGGAGCATACTAAGCGCTCGCGCGCTAAAATACGCCTGCACTGTAGGCTAGGGATGGGGTGTCTTTTTACCTCGCGTAGCAGTCGTTTTGTCTCTGCGAAGGTGTAGCAAGAAAATGAAAGTGTGGAGATGGTGGAGTGTGTTGTGATATGCACGTGATTTTCGTAATTTTTTGACTGCTACGTTTCACGGTAGGATCAAATTTCTGTGACGTAACTCCCTGCATCTTGGGGAGTACTGTGATCAATAAAATGGCCCTTGAAAAAGAGTGCAAAAAGAAGAAAACCAACTGACCAGCGCGGGCCGGTCCTACTGAACATGCATGGTTACTATGCTACTAACCATGCTCTAAACAAACAGCAGAATTTGAAAAATAGTCAGTCAGTGACTGGATGTGTGTTTTACAAAAAGTAACACGAAAAGTAGTTGATAAATTTTCACCAGGATTGAATAGAATAGAACCCTTAATTTATCTCAATGTCAAAGGTATTTAGCATCTTCTGCTCAATTTGGGGAAACACCTTACCATTAAAGCTATCTACTGAATTTAATCGTGAATGATAAGGGCGAAAAAAACAATGAAAAGGCAAATCGTGTCAATTAAAGCTCAGAGTTCGAAGTCACGAATTGCACAGGTTATTGGTCACATCCACAATTTGAATTGATCAATGTGCTTTGATCCTTTTTTTTCTAATTATTGTCTTGAAATTGACCATACGCTCGCTTGTTCGAAAGTGCAAATAAGTTCTATGTGTCGCGCGCACATAAATTTGTCATCAGCCCAAGTTTTTGGAGATCTAATTTTCCGCCTGTGATTAAGCCGATCAAGATCCGTAGCATTGTGTGCGCGAAACAAAGCAAAAATTGCCCAGCTCTTAGTCTCTACGCCAAAAAAAATCCATTTTGAAGTTCGAAAGTTTGAGCAATATCCACGTTTTTAAGTTCGCTTTTGACTGCCTGTTTTCATATCATACTGCCTCCAAAACGCACCAAATGCAGTCTCAGACGACAAAATTTTCAAAATTTCCCGGGGGAGCATTCCCCCGGACCCCCCTAAATACTCGCGCCTCTGACGCTCGCTTGGTCCGTCTCCTCGTTGGATCGCACCCTCCCGCAAAAATCCTGCCTAAGGGCTTGTATTCTGTCCTGAAGTTCCCTGTTCGTGGAAGGGTGGATAGCGCTATCCACTGGATAATTCAATTGGTTTTGATTGCGCTTATCTGCTGGATAGTGACGGACTTATCCGGTGGATAGCCTTATCCAACTTTTGAACAACTGAGGCCAGGCAGTTATTGCGAAAATTCCTTTTTTCTTGTAAACTATCCTACAGATTCGTGTAGAGTTCACTAATTTTAAGATATTTCCATGAACTTTATTATAGCCGGCTTCATTCGAAAAAATTTAACCGTCCTGTTCTCACCAAAGTAAGGCAAGGATTTTGGTGGTGCAGTAGTCTACGTCATTGTGTTGCTATGGTGACTGGTTTCGAGGCAAAAAGATGTAAAATAACTGCTTTCCTCGTTCAGTTTCTGTGATAAATTTCACGGTGGTAGTTATTATCCCAAACCAGGGACTTGTCGAATTTTCTCTAATGGCCAAATTCGAGTCCGCGATGCTGAGTGGTAGTAGAAAGCGGTATGAACCCACTCATATCCGGGAACTCTGAAGTTCTTGAATTCGTTTCCAGGCAACAAGTTACACATGAAGTTGTTCGAGAGGTGATCAACGACTTCACTGTTGTCGAGGAGTTTGGTTGTTTTGTAGCTTAAATAGTCAGAGACCAAAATGGTAGGTGGTTAGTGTTTTACCCGTTTTCAGTACCTAAAATGTTGAAATCACGGTTGCTGCGTTGGTTCGCTGTTGCGATTTCTGTCGAGTGTTGTGAAGCGGTCCTGAATATTCCCCCGCGAGGCCCATCGATCTAGATAGATCGAAGATAGGGCCTCTGCTCGCAGGAACAGGGTACCTGAAACATGTAAAATACTATTTTACTCATTTTTGAGAGCGAGCGTGGAGGTTTAAAAATGCCTCATTTGAGTAAGTGAGGTATTCTAGCGTCTCTCTCATCTTACAGTTTTAAGTTTCATTTGATATTAAGTTTGTCGTAACAGACTTAAAAAAAGAGCATGTTACATACGTAAAAGTTGACAGGAAGAAGATAAAACCCACCTTCAAACGACCCAAAATAAAATCACAACATAAATTTACAGACGTTTGTGTGGCTACACTTGACACCCAAGACATACAAACCTCTGCAAATTTAGAACCGTTTAACGCCCACGTCGCCAGTGGAGGGTAGGTGCCCAGGAAGCCTGGGGGCTGCAACCGCAGTCACATCCCCAAGGCGCTAGAACACCCGACTGGCGTGCCCAACCCGCAACCAAGCCACGAGCCCCCCGCGCCAGGCCCCCCTAAGGCACCCGTCACACTTGAGCCAGATAGCTCAGTGGAATAATAATAATAATAATAATAACACACAGATACAAAAAAAAAA
>BLFK01000862.1:6912317-6942317 GCA_014634185.1 Astreopora myriophthalma
CTCTCTCTCTCTCTCTCTCTCTCTCTCTCTCTCTCTCTCTCTCTCTCTCTCTCTCTCTCTCTCTCTCTCTCTCTCTCTCTCTCCCCACCCAACCTCCATCCTCCAAATTCCTTCCCCATTCTGCAGTAATTGAAGTTTCAGAAAAATACAGATACAGTAACAGACATAAGTGAAGTATTATTTAAGAAATGCTGCATATTTTATTTTAGGTGCAGTACAATTGAAGCTTGCACAAGATGATCACAAAAACAATGAGCAAGACTTGAGAAAAGACAAAAGATCTCTCAAGGTCTGTTGTCAGTAGCATGTCATAGGTCGATGTATCAATGATTGCATAAATTACTTGGTGATATTTTCTGTAAATCAAAAATCTCTTGCAACCACTTCTAACAAACATGTACCAGTCAGAGTTATCATCTTTTGCATTACTGGTATTGTCCACTTATGTCCAGAATTGCAACTAATTAGATGCACACTCAATTTTGATATTCATCACGAGGTGTCCTGTTAAGTCGAAGTGCCGTAGTGCCCATTTCTAAAAATAAGGTTAGCATTAGCGTTAGGGTTATTTTTGGGTTAGGGTAAATGCAACTGTTTAATATGTTTACTTGAAAAGCACAGTTTGGGGGACACTTTGTAACATCTGTTGCCTGTATTTCTGGACACAAGTGACGTTCAACCTAAGGAGAAGAGCAAGGGGACACTTCGTGACGCTTATCAAAATCTGGGGGCATCTAATTAGGTGCAATTCTGGACATATCTCAGTACTGTGTTAAAATTAATTTTATTTTATGCGTTTTCTTTAGGTCGAACTTAAAGAACAAGAGCTTTCCCATGAAGATGTAGTGAAAAATCTTAAGAGGGTGAGTTCAGAATGTGGGCTTGATAACTCAGTTGGTAGAGCAGCGTGCAGCGCAGTTGCATGGCCATGGGTTTGAGTGCCGTCCAATCTTGGATTTTTTCATCCCTGTTTGCAGCTGCTTAAGTTGCTCACTTCAGTTGCAATGATCAAACTTACATCATGACATTTCATATCAGCATGCACACTGAGTTCAATCATGAGGGGTGGAGAACTAGGGAAGTGGGATCCTGTGAGATAGGAAGGTAGAATGTCTGTTGATATTGTAACTCAGGAACTGATGTCTTGTGGTCAGATTTTCTTGATTGCAGTCTATATAGCTGCAATCCACCACTGAAAACTTAGTCTTATTGGATCGGACTTCTTTCATCAGACACACATACACATGCTTTGTCGAATTGCAATGAATGCCACCACGCTGTTCACGTGCTATTGCTATCAAACATCGGTTTTTTTTCTTGGTTGTTTGTTTGTGAACTAACAGGGTCATGATGAACATGTTACAAAACTCAGACAAGACTTTGAAAGACAAGTCAAAGGTGAGCTGTACTGTTGTTTTAAAAAAACTTTTTAAAAAACATATTTTGCCATTTGTACCTCAAAACTTTGCCTTTTACGTACCACACGAGATACTTACAGTTTGCAAAACTCAAGCAATCATTTGGACCCACGATCAAGCTGTGAGAAGCATGGGTCTATTCTCAATTTCACGTCACAAGCTGTTTTGCAATGCAAAAGTTTGCAATGCAAAAGTTTGCAATGCAAAAGTTTGCAATGCAAAAATTTGAATGCAAAGCAGTTTGCAACATAAAATCAAGAATAGACCCATGCCTCTCCTGGCATGGTTGTGGGTCCATATGACTGCTAGTTTTGCGAACTTTTACTTGGCTATTGCAACACATAAAAAGCGAAATTTTGAGGTGAAAATGGTTAATAAATATATTTACTATTGAATTTAATAATGAAAAATGAAACATTTTCGCCTTCAGGTGCACTTTAATTTTTAGTTCACGAGCTGTCTCAACCACACTTAGATCAGGCTAATTATTTGCCCCTCCATAATTGAACAGAAATTGAGTCGAAATATGACAAGAAAATGAAGGCACTCAGGGAAGAACTGGAGCTTAGAAGAAAAACGGAAATTCATGAAATTGAAGAGGTAATGAAGGTGTTATCAAGCTATCATTAGATGTAATTTGTGAGTGTTGGTCTTACATGTGTTATTCCATAACCATCTATAACAAAATTTAATGTACAATCATTTGTCACTGTTGTAATGTTTGATGTTGTTTAATATCTTAAGCGCAAGAATGGTCAAATCAACACCTTAATGAAGAATCATGAGAAGGCGTTCAGTGACATCAAGAATTATTATAATGACATCACACTTAACAACTTGGCACTCATCAACTCCCTCAAGGTACACATACATGTAATAGACATTTGCAGCCATGTGATCACTGTTAGTTTTGCTATTACCCCTGCTAGGTTAAGGAAATTGGGTGAAACATATCATTCTTTACACATATCAAGTGATTTACTTTAATTTTTTATGACAATGTTTTTTATGTGTTGTTGGCAAAAGTTAATTTGAGGTAAAAAATTATTTTAACCCAGTTTGATTTTAAATTATTTCTTTGTGTCTTATTACTTGAGCGGAGGAGCCCAAGTTTAATATGGTTCATTGCTCACTATGACCATATATGGCTGTCCTCAAATTAGCAATTGGGGTCTAATGCGCATGTGCAACAGGGCAAAATGGAGCATGCAGGTTAGAGGAGAGTGAACGTGAAGCCGACCAAAGCTGGTGCGAATTGTGTTCTTTGCAGTGGCAAATGTGGCGAGGAATTCTACTTAACCCGTGAACAGCGTCTGATAGCATTCAATGGTGTAACGAAATGCAGATCAAAGCGTGACATTTACTGTTTTAATGAACGAAATTGATAACTTACACTTGTATAAGAAGACAAAGGATGATTATTGGCTAGTGATTGAGAATAAGCTACTATGTAAAAGGCTCTTAGGCCAGGCCTCGGTTGTTCAAAAGGTGGATAACGCCTTCCACTGGATAAATCGCTATCCAGAGGATAAGCACTAGCAAAACCGATAAAACCGATTGAGTTATGCAGTGGATAGCGCTATCCACCCTTCTAACAACTGGGGCCAGATAGATAGATTGATCGATTAACTGATCGATTGATTGATTGATTCATTGATTGAGTCGGACGAACGAACGAGCAGAATAGTGTTGTGGAACAAAATCGCAAATTTAACTCTCAGATAGATGCAGTCCATTGATCGTGAGCCAGCGCCGGGAGATATTCCCGCACAAACAGAAACACGCTTCAGAGCTAAAGTGGGATTCCTGTGGCAGACCACTTTATAAAATGGGTCGATTTCGACGCAAATCAACACGACTTTTCAGTATTATTGTTTTTAAAATGGTTGAAATGCTTTGCATGCACTGCTCAGTGCTACCTATTCCCGAAACAGATTTCACTTCACCTATGTAAAGGCAACACCCAAGTATACGCTTCCACAGCGTCTTTTTTTTTTTGATAATGATAGCAGACAAAAGAAATTTCAAATCAAACTTAGTTAAATACCTGCAGCATAGACATGTTCTACTTAGGAACAAGTTGAGGAGATGAAAAAGAAGGAGGAGAGAATGGAAAAACAGATGAATGAAGTCATGGCAGAGAACAAGAGATTGACAGAACCATTGCAGAAAGCCAGAGAGGAAGTAGAGGAACTGAGGAAGCAGGTGAGTTAAGCAATAGAGGACTTTTTCCGTGTTTACATTAGCCTCATCTAAACACGAGGAGGGGGGGGGGGGGNNNGGGGGGGGGGGGGGGGGGGAATTCGAGACAGTTATCCAAACCCGAGGCGAACGTTTGTTTTATAGTTCCATTAAACAGTTTGTCTTGACGTGTCCTGTGCAGTCTGTTGAATACTTCCAACCAATATTGCCATAATATGGTTAGTCCGAAATAAAAAACATGCCCTTCAATTCTGATTTTGTTTGTATTCTATACTACTTCAACAATAACAGAACTGCAAATATGTTCACAAATGTGTACAAACAGCTGGTAGAAGACAACACAAAGTTTCAGTTTCTCCCGTTTGCTGTAAACTTGATGCTCCTGACCTCTGTTAATCTCCTTTCAATTTGACGCACACTAGCGTCGTTAAATAGCCACACGCTCTCTTCTCGATCCTTGGCAGCATTTCTACCATTTTGGTAAACTAGTTTGCTTAAATTTAGGAGGTGGCCAGTATAAAAAAAGTTATGACCCACCTGGATACCAGGAAAATATGGGCCGAGGGAAATCTGGAACGGGAACAAACAGCTAAAGGGAGGAAGATTGGAAGGTGTCGGTAAAGCTCTCAGCAGTCCCGAGCGATCAGTAAAACTAACAACCTTCTTTTATGCTGCAAAACAACTACTTTTGCACAGCAAAACAAGCTTCAAACGCCTTCTACAGAGGCCAGTGCACTTGGGTATCCAGCTCCTCTTACACCGGTCTCACTTTTTGTTATTATGTTTTGTTTTCTATTTTCAGCTTGCAAACTATGAAAAAGACAAAGCGTCATTAGCTGTGAGTATACGGATTTATACAGTATGCTGAACTCTGCGCGCAATTTGATCTGTTGTTGCATAAAGTCGTTTTTAATTGAGCGTCGTAAAACGAAAAACCCAAGTCATCACACGAGCCAATCACGTTCTGAAGAAAATGCACCCTTTAGCCAATCACAAATCGAAGAAATTCACGACTTGGTTTCATCAGCCAATCAGAATACAAAGCATATAACGGCAGCCGGCATCAAGCCCGGGAAAGTCGCAATTGGTTTTAGTTTTGCATTTTGATTGTTTGAAACGTTCGCGCAAGTTTTTCGATTCAGACATAATAAAAGAATTATGTAATAACTTTCGACACTCAATTGAAAAACTACTGTATGATCAGAGCAGAAAAGTGGAATAAAGGACCATCGTCCACTGCATTTCAGAGTGCCAAAGCAAGACTCAAAGTGCAAGATGAAGAACTTAGAAGCCTACACTGGGAGCACGAGGTCCTTCAACAGCGCTTCTCACAGGTTCGTTTGAAATTTATTCACTGGGGGCTGTCAGGGGTTAACGATGTTTCGCTCAACCTGCTTCTCCCTCAGGGGTATGCCCCTCAACACCGGGACGTAGTTGGCGTGATGTTGTAGTCCGGTCCTTTTATGTCTAATTTCATTGTTGGGTGGGTAAATTCTCGGAGATGCTAGCTGCATAAGCTACTTCAAGACCCGAAAGTAAAGAAAGTTATAATGATGGCAAATAGTTGGGAAATTGCGGTACATCAATAAGGTAGCTGGATGGTGTGGAAATGAAGTATAGGGTGTTGAGACTTCTGGCCCCTGTTACCTCACCGGCCGCAACCGTTAAATTGTGTTCTATACGCTGCTCAGGCTCGGAGACAGAAAGTAATTGAAAGAAATTAAGTAAATAACCTATATTGATACAAGTTGGTATTTCAAGCTTGAAGCTTGTGGGGCCATGTATGAAAAGAAACAATTCAAAAAAGCTTTAGAAACTCATTTGGATGGAGGCAACAAGTTGGCTGTTTACAAATCGTGGTGGAGTTGAATTCGGGACCACCGAAAACAAGGCCATTTGGTAGTCAGAGCGAGATTTGACCCTTAATATCCGAAACGCCAATCCAGCCCCTCACACACTGGGCCACGCCGCCTCCTAGAACCTTACCAACTTGATATGTTCGAACGCCTGCCACACAGGCTAGGGTTTATTCAACCGTTGTTGTTCCGTAATGTGACTGTAATTGCTTGAAATTGTTTGCTAGACTCAAAGCGAACGTGACGAGCTGTATGGCAAGTTTGTCAAGGCCATTCATGAAGTTCAACAGAAGAGCAACTTTAAGAACTTGCTGTTAGAGAAGAAACTTTCATCTCTGGCTGACACACTGGAAAAGAAGGTACTAAATCCATGAAAGACTTTTGGACAACGTTAAGAGAAAATCGCTCTAATCATTTTAGGGCGCGTTCGATTCATGGACGCTATTCTGGAATAAGAATGAACAGCATAACCTCAACATTTTTATTTAGAGGTAAATTTAGGAAGATTTCTCGATATTCTATAGGAAAATTCATTACCTATATCGGTTTTCAAGTGCAATTTAACGCGGAATTCACGAGTCAGGTAATGAATTTTCCTTGAATCGCATAATTGAATAAAATAAGAAAAAAAGAATCTCAAATTTGACAATTTGACGACAGTTGTTACGTAGATGCGAAACAATATCACTTACCCTCGTTTTCAACTCGCAATTCCACGCTAAATACCTCGCTTCGTTAACCAATCAGAATGCAAGATTTTATTCAATTATGCGATTCTATTCCGGAATAGGCCAATCGAACGCACCATTAAATTGTATTTAAGGCTGGTTTTCACCAGTGAGGGAGTCGTATATGTCGGAGTCATAGGAGCGCTAACAACCTGGGCCGAGTTGTTTGAGGCAAGGCTAGCGCTAACCCGGGTCAAATACCATGAAAACCTGTGGGTTTTAATCGGGCATAACCAAGGGTTAGCGCTAACACTGCTTCGAACAACCCGGCCCAAGGTGACAACCAAACAATGGAGTCGTAGGCGGAGTCGTAAGCTCGACGGAGTCTTACTATTCGGCCTGTGTCCACTAGCAGCCAAGTGAAAACTACGGGATTGTCGGAAGCTGTCAGAACACTCGCTTTCGTGCATTGTAATTGGTTTATTCTTCGGCTTTGGCTTACGACTTTAATCCGGCCGTACGAGTGCTGCTTACGACTCCGATGTTTTATTTTCACTCGTTCGTATTGCTGTGTTATCTTCTGATTGCGACTTCAACTCCGTCGCAGGTGAAAACCAACCTTAAAGGGTTTTTTTTTTATATCATTTGTAAAACAGGAAGCACAGCTGAACGAAGTACTGTCTGCATCGAATTTGGACCCCACCGCTCTCACAGTTGTTACAAGAAAACTTGAGGTAAGATAATAGAGAACTGGTTTACTTATACACGGTTTTATCTAAAGCTCCAAGCTCGTGGGACTGTGTATAGAAAGTAACAATTCAAATAAACAGAACAACGTTAAGAATCCCAACTGACTGGATAGAGGCAACCGGTTGGCTATTTACAAAGGATGGCAGAGTTGAATTCGCAACCTATTCTCGAGACTGGAGTTATGATAATCATATAATCTTAACTTGCTTTGAATATACTATTATCGTTATTTCAGTACACTAGCAGTCTGAAAGGAATTCTGGGAAATGATCGTACTTTTATTAAAAGGCACTCCCATACTGACTGGACACAGGACTCGAACCTGCGACCGTTCGCGGACTAATCCTTTCCTCTTGGCACTAGACCATCAGGCAACTACTGGGATAAACCCAGTTTTTTTTTTAAGCAAAATATAATTGAGGTATTATTCTACACTCTGTTGTAAACCAATGTCATCACTCCCTAAGAAGCAATTGGACAACAAAGGGAAAAGGTCTCAAACGAACCTCTACACAAAGCTAAACATTTTAAAAAAGGGCTTAGGCCTAATTACTGTAGAGCAATGATATTCTATGCCAGAGGTTGCTAAGAAACTAATTGTGGAGTGTGTTGGTATCTTGTTGATCAGTGGCGTAGTGGTAACAAAGCTTTCCGTTAATGTGAAGTTGCGGGTTTAAGTCCAGTCCAAATTACACACACATTTTTGCTCTGTTTCAATACGTCCTGGGACACAGTACTGAAATAACGATAATAGTATATTCAAAGCAAGTTAAGATTATATGATTATCATAATTCCAGTCTCGAGAACATGTTGGAATTCGGGGCCACCGAATACAAATCCGCGTGCCATTCCAGCGCCAAAATCCTTGGGCTGAAGGATAAACTCGTACAAGCGCGCTCATCTCCTGACGGAAAACAGTTCAACGCTTCAACGAGTCTAAATCAGCTTTTAGTGATTGTGCAAAGAACAACGTGCTGTTGGAAAAAAAATTATAGCCAACTTAACAAGTTTCAACCATTTACATCCTGGGCATTCAAGGATTTGGGTGCGTTTGTTTGGGGTCGCTTCCAGGATCTCCTCTCTTCCAATGCCCTGATCTTCCCTGAGAAGAGACCTGGGAACGACAAATAGCTCCCTTTGAGCGATAAGTGCAGATGCAAGCTAGCCTAGTCCTTTGAACCACAGTTTTGTTATCTTTCGTATAATTTTGTTGTTCTGTCTTGCTTTTTGAAGGATGTACTGGACTCAAAGAACAGTGCAATCAAGGACTTGCAGTACGAACTGGCCCGTGTCTGCAAGGTGATGATATTACTCACAGTTTTTGCGGGTTTTTTGGCGAAATTCACTCAACCCCATATTGAAGCAAAGGCAGTCTGGCGTCCTGTCCTGCAAAACAGGATCACTTAGTTGCATGCTGCGAACAGCGGCATTTCTGGAGAAAGAGATGGCAGATGGGATTGGCACAAACGCTAATTTGGGTGATAATGATTACTCAATGAAATTCTCAACCTCAGATAATGCATTTCTAGCTTTCTTATTGACTCACTGGATAATTCATTTCTAACTTTCTCATTGGCTCACTGGATCTCGGTTATCAGCCATTATAATGTACCTACGTTTGACCTTATATGGAAAATGAGTCCGGCAAATGTCGCTTTAGGTCCAAATTTTTCGACGGGAAGCCAAGTTTCGTCGACAGAAAAATGAACGGAAGATTGAGAATTTAATCAAACAATTATTTCACTCGCCCTTGTTGGATACGAGATTGGTGATAGCCAACTTGGCGCTACCCACCTCTTTGGTTATTTACCACCTTGTACCCAACGCTGGCTCTTGGAAAAATAGGCCATTTTCGAGTTCACTTCAGCCCCTTTTTGAAAGCGAGTCTAAATGCGAAAGTTTTGTGATGTATTGTGATGTATCTTACTCATTTCCACAAGAAAGACTTCGCACTTAGACTCGGTTTCAAAAAAAGGCTGAAGTGAACTCAGAAATGGCCTATTGCTAGTGATACGTACTCGCCATTGCCCGGTTCCCAGTTGCTTTACGAGATCATCTTGGTAGTTCGGTGTGGAGCGCAAAAGATTGAGTCCCGTTCAAGCCGCGTGAATGTTGCTCAGTTCGCTGCGACGATGATTTTTATCTTTAAGGCAATTTGCGTCTTAGCCTCTCTGTAAGGAATTTCCGTGAAACAAAGGACAATGAAATGAATGATGGATTTAACTATAATGACGCGGGCATACTCGGAAAAAAGTCCGAGTGCTCCTAACAGGAGTCGGTTTCCGATGACCTTCCGATTACAAGTTCGGATGTGCTCGGCTACCACTGAACTACAGGAGCCGGTTGCTCGAAGCCCGGTTAGCGCTAACCATTGGTTAAGAGGTATCAAAACCGATAGGTTTCCATGGTATTTAACCCTGGTTAGCGCTAACCATGCTTCGAGCAACCCGGGCCAGGAGACTCGCTGGAGCAAGGTCACGTGACAAACGTCCTGCATACTGCAAGCAATGAAAGGTTAAAGTAGATGGTGAATTCTTTTCCTTGATTCATCTGAGAGAAGGCAAACGTCTAAATTCAAAATTTAAGAAATGTAATCACTTGTGCTGGCTCAATCTATCAGCATCATCGATATCAGAAATTTAAGTCTCATAAAGATCCACTTCAGACGCCGTACTACACATGAGCCGAATCGAATTCAGTATTTTAAGTTCATGTGAAGTACGGCGTCTGAATCAATTCGGAACGGCTGATCAAGTTTGGATGGATCTAAGCATTTAATCCCGCCTGGTTCAGGCCATTAAACCAGGTTCTAGCTAACGACAACTCTCCAAAAAACGATCATGTTGGTAATGGTTGGTAAACGATAATGTTAACGCTACATTTTACTTTCGACTGCCTTGAGAAGAATTGAAAACTTAAAATTAAAGGATGCTTGTTTTCTTTCAGGCTCACAACGATCTCATCCGAACATACGAAGCTAAGCTTCAGTCGTTCGGCGTCCCGACGGAAGAGCTCGGATTCAAGCCATTGGAAAGCAACATCGGAGGCCAGCAACTGGGCCGAGGACCCGCCGGTCTAGTCGCCGCGCCAACTTAATTCCACGACATTTATTTTAAATTTGCTGTTAAGGTTCGTCATGACTGTAAAAAAAATTGTACATAGACTTATCTTTTCCTTGGGAACTTAAAAAATAAAATTCGTTTTTAACTTTGTATTAATTTTCCTACAGCTCGTTGCGGATTGCTTTTTAACTTGCTCATGTGGTTTTCGCCGGCACATGGACGGCTCTATTTTTATCTTTTCGTTTTTAGTTCTGTCATTTCCATATCTGTGAATGGGGCTTCTTTCACTTCAACACATGTATTTTGAATTTTTTTATAGTATTTTTAATCATTTCTCAATTTAGCTCTTGCTGTAAAATATTGTGTCTGAAAATAGCTATCTGACAAGAAATATGATTTATGCTGACCTGATGAGGCGACTGATTGTAAAAAAAAAACTCATTAAAAATCATTTGCGGTCCACATTGTGTGCTTAACAAAGTTAAAGTCGTTGATAATGTTTGAGTTTTGGCGCCAGTTTGTCCCAACGTGAAGATGCACAAAAAGAAACCATGTTTACACAATCCCAACGAAGACTTTGTGTTGCTCTCGTTTTTTACTCTTTCATTTCATCCAGACGCTGTTCCACTTGTAATTTATTTCCCTTTTGTCCTATCTATTCGTCAGCTGAACACGCGCATCTCTTTCCTATTGCGAATTTTGTTTGTATTGTTAAATTGAGGATGATAATATTTGACTCATGCGGCTGTGCCATGTGAGACTAGAGCTTATTGTCTGGCTTGGGTGCGCAGCCCACAACTTATTTCGTGGTGCAATATCTCAACATTCTCCATTATATGGCTCGACGCACAGCTTCTTTAAATCATAGCAGCATCGCGGACCGCATAACTCAACTGTAGAGCAATTCTCTGAAATTTAATACTTCACTTTTCCATGTATCTTAGCGTAAAACGAAAGCGTTGCGCTATCTAATACCGGCCAACAACAACATCGAAGCATGATACGCAAACGTTGTTATTTGTGCAAGATGTTGGCCATTTAATTCAGGTGGTGTGACAACCTTGTGAAGCCAATACTTGCTCGCGGGAGGAAAGAAAAGAAAAATATCAATGTTAATATCATCTGCTTCAGCAGATACCGCAGTTTCCTTTAGTTTTCCTGGCGCATAGTAGCTAGCGTATGTAATGAGAGCGTTGGTATTAGACCGACAGGGCCCTGTTTCGTGCCGTTTGCCGAACAGTTGGCAACGTCCAATTAAGTAAAGCGAAATTCGTCTAATTTCTCGCCTGTTGTAAAAAAAAAAAAAAAAAGATTCCTCGCCCAGATACGTGGAAAGTTTTTTAAGGTTTTTGCTCAGTACTAAAAATGATGAGAGCAGTACTGCCGGAGAGAGCATATTGCTGACAGTTGTTTATTTAAGTGTAAATGAGTTCAAAACATACCTTGCATACAAAATTTGAGTCGTGTTGAACGTTACAGAACTGATATCATTTTCACCGGAGCGCCAGACTTAGCCCGGCCGCTCTTCGGTCATTTCCATAAAAATCTAATGAAGGTGTTCAAATGAAATGGTTACGAAAAGGCAACGCAGCTGCAAGAAAATAATATTATTATTAAATCTTTTTCATCACCTGAAATCATTGTTCACGATTACTCTCTTCGTGTATAAATTACCCTCTTCGGTGTATGAACATTACTTAGCTTTATTTCAGAGTTTTGAGGCTTAACGGCTTCATGCTTGACTGATATCACTGCTCAGTTCAGTCGACAAAGGTGGGCAAAGTCCACAAAGCTAATTAAAAAGAGGTATTAAAGTCACTACCTCAGGGTGACACATGAGCTGAGCTGATTTGGCGTAAGAATGGCCTGGTCAGTTTTGTGAGTTTTCCTTTTATGTTGTTAATCTTCTTTAATCTCTCGCTTTGGCCTATAAACACGACTTTACAAAAAAGTGATAACATGCTGGTGTATCAAGCAAAATACATGAGAAAATTCCAGTAAAAACACCGACTGAGAGAGTAGTTGGTCAAGTTGTATCTTTCAACTAGTTCTACTGATTAATTCCGTTCAAATCTGACAATGAATAAACGTTCCTTTCGGTTTTCGTTTCTATACAAACGTACCACGCCCAAGATTTTGAGACGTACGTATGTCATGCGGTCTCCATAATACTTAGCCACCGCTTTCTTATTAAAGAGGCTCTTTCCGGTTGAAACACAGGTTTTTCTTTCCTGATGTTCATTGGAAAACTGTGATAAAGGTCTAAGTATTAACCGTTTCATTTCACCTGACACCAGACAAAGAGCTTGGTCAGGTTTTGAGAGAAACCGATTCTTTGAGACCTGAATTTTTAGTTTTGTTAATTCATCTCGTGGTTGAAGGACAACGGAGTACGGAGTCCTCAAACTCCAACCCCAAAGGCCAATGTACATCTTTACAGATGTTAGACCAGGGAAAAATAACTGGCAATCGAAATTAAAAAACACGTAATTAACAGAGAGTGATGTCATGAAAGTTGACAGATCGAAACTCCAAATTAGGTAACTAACAAGAAAAACTCCGTGTACGAAATGGGCAAAAGTCTACCAAACTGCCACAAAATCGTGGTTTAATTTTATAGTAGAATTCTGAAGTGGTGTATTTGAACGGATTGTCTAAAAATTGGCTATTGATTTCAATATCAGTGTCGCCCCGTTCAGTTCGGCGAAATAGAAATTACACTCTTATATATATGCCGATTTCCAATTATCACAGTAATTTGAACTTTTGGGACCCTTTAATGTTTACGATATAAAAGGTCCTTGAGTAACTCAGCCAAATGTGGTAAATGACGACGTGACGCACTTGACGGGAACAGAAATTATAAATAAACGGTGAACCTGGAAATTTTCCCGGCACGGCGGGGAAACCCCCGATGGTCTCATTGGTTGATTGGATAGCACGTGCTAAACATGATTGGTTCCCAGGCTGCGCTACACGTGAACAGGGAATGACCTTTGGCGATCGAAGTCCACTAAAATTCCCAGTTGACAGAAAATTTTTCAGCAGATCGACAAAGCTCAGTCCGTGTTCGGTTACAGTGTGTTCGCGTATCATTTATTTTTATGGATAACTGAGCGAAACAGTCATCCGTTCGATCCAGAATGCTGTGCTACGTTTCGTTGCCGGACTTTGTCATCACAGAATTCAAACTTCGGGAAAAAGCCAGAGGACAGGAGCTTTTACAAGCGGTTCGTATGTTAGTCCCGTCAAACGGGCAAAGTCCGTCCACCATTTTGCCCTCAAGTGAAAATTTCTGAATCAAATTGTTTCGTTTGTTTACATGTCGTTCTTTCCTTCCTTCTATGCTCTAGGTTTGCAAACGACTCGGTATCATCGAACTGGACTATTTTGGTTTGCAGTTTACTGGGCCGAAGAATGAAGTGCTTTGGCTAAACACAAGGAATAGGATTCGACGACAAGTTCCTGGTGCTTCACCATACCGTTTGCAGTTTCGCGTAAAGTTTTTCGTCCAACCCCAATATTTGCTTCAAGACTCAACAAGGTGAGTCGAGAAACGTCTTCCGAGCTCCTAAAATGCTTGTAACCCTATCTTGTGTCGTGCTTCTGCACTTCTTTAATTGTACTTACATGTGAACACTTGTGTCAGCAGTTTAGACTTAAGTTTATGTTGCTCCTTCTCTCGTGCAGGCACCAGTTTTTCTTGCACTTAAGGAAGGACTTGGAAGAAGGCAAGATAACTCCAGAACCAGAGAAAGCAGCAACAGTTTATGCTCTGATCGCTCAAGCCACCGTTGGAGATCACGGTGATTCGTACTCCCCTTGCGATTTTTGTCAAGGGTCCGAAGTCGAATCGCAGTGGACTTCCGAGTTCCGGGGCAATGTCTCTGTGGAACATTCGAAGCTTAAAGGTGTCAGATCGGCTGCAGCCAAGCAGTTCTTCATCAAAGAACTGTCACTGATGGAAAATTACGGAATTGAATATCATCTCGCGAAAAACGAGTCTGGTCATTCGTTGCACATTGGAGTTGGAAGCGAGGAAATAAAGATCTACGATGACGATTTGAACTTCGTAGAAAGGTATGAAGAAAACCTGGTTTATAATTATTTGCTTTTTTAGGGCCAAAGGGACTTAATAACCGGTTTTTAGGAAAAGATTAAAAAGGAGAAACGGTGCACGTAAATGTAGACCAATCCTTCGCGTCGTTGCGCTACACACAACTCGTGTCACAATACAAAACAACCAGTAAACACATTAACGGTGTTTCGAAATGATTTACTTGAAACAAAAGCCAATCAGTAATCAGTTTAAAGAGGTTGTTCCTGAAGTTAGGTTTTGCGTGTTCTGCTGAGAGAGAAAGCTAAAGCAAATTGATTTTCTTGCGTGCAGTAATTTCGCACTTGTAACTTTACCGATGACATCAAGCCTTAGCTTAATAGTTTGCCTCCGCTGTTTCGTTACTTTGCTTTCAAGCCTTTATGCTGATCGCGAACAACGTAACATGATAGGTTTTTCAAGGTAGAAATTTACGAAAGACGAATGAAGGTTAGCATACCACGGTCAATGGTCGGGCTAAGGTCATGCATTACATTAAGCTTTCAACTTAAACCTTCAAAGCAGAGTTAGTAAAAGGGAAGCCTTCAGGATCAGAATAGAAGCTACGGCTTTTATTGCATAAGCTTTTACAACTAGATCAAGGTCTTCGTACGTGATATTTGCGCTATAAATATTTATCCGTACTTGCTGTGCACACAACCCGCGTTTTTTTTTACGTGAACAGTTCGTAATCAAAACCAAACTTTTGAATAAAATAATTGAAAATGAAACACAACTTCTTAGAGCGTAAAAGTAATAAAGCCCGTATCTCTTTCATATGTAACGCTCATTGTTTCGTTCGACCTATATTTCTAAATATTTTTTAGGGCATTGTTCATGATATTACATTTTTAAGTGAGACGTGACCAGTTCGTGTGTTCAGTTCCGAACCCAGTATGTGGTCACATATTAAGTGTAGAGTTCGCGTGATTCTTGCCCTGGTTGCAAAATTGTGTATTTTTTCCCCGATGTGATGAAAAGCTTTTAACGTGGTTCAAAATCATTTATGTCGACAGGAGATGATTGCAAAAGATTTAAGCCTATAATATTAATTTCAACTCAACCGGTTTTTTATTTATATACCTGATCATAAGTCGCTGAAAATTTACAGCTGAGAGTTGTTGCTTTGGTTAAAGCCTATGGCGGCTGTTGATTTTTCGTTCGTAAATACACTACAATGGAGGAAGCTTCCACATTACAAGATGCCCATCACATGCGTATGTTCCTATCAAGATAAATTCATACTTCATTTGGTTCTTGTTTATGTTCTCAAGTAAGGCACTGGTTAATGATCAGGGTAATGCAGTGATGTGGCGTGTGTCTAATAACAAACGGCCTATTTTTTGGTATCTATTGCTGTCCGTGTTATCAAAATACTCTCTACAAATTAAACCAACATCACAATCAAATATCATGTCCTTATACATGTAAGAGGGATCTCTTGTGATTTTCTTTTGAACAAATAACAATTATTGTAGCATATTAAGAGGGTTTAGCACAGTACTTTTTTCTTCTCTACTGCAGGGGCTCTTTAAAGGCTTTTTTATAATACTGACAAGGTGTAGTTTTGTTGCTTTCTGAAACTGCAGCTTAAGGCTTTGTTCATGGAACCAGGTTGAAGGTCATAAGCCATTAACTCAATGACAATATTTATGATGCTTTTACGTGCATCACTATGGGAACTCCCTTGCATAATTGACAGAATAGCCTTTTACATAAAAGATATTCATGATAGAACGTGCAGATGGGTTTCAAAATCCTGTCTTCAAGTTAGAGTGTAAATAAGAAGCCAGGATATGTGAAAATGGTGCTCAAATAACTCTTATATAAGGGCAAACCAGTGAAAACAGGTCAAACAAAGGCTTTCTCCCTCTGCTTTCATTGGCCCTCATTTTATATAGTGTTGTTGCAATTTATTATTTGAATTCTCAGTTATTCAGGATTAAGGCCTTTCAGTATTTATGGTTGTGTTATACTGTGATTTAAATTTAGTTCAGTCTGTAAAGTAGCCCATTTCAGATGGCGAGACCCTAGCTAATTTCAGAGTTGTGTCAATTTCTTGCCACTACTGTCTGCTGTATAACTGCCATCCACTAATTAAGCATTAGACCATGCATTTCTAGAGGCCTGCCAAGGGGAGTTCTGGTGTCACTTTGTGGCTTGTTTTCCCAGTTTTGTTACGGACAGTGTCGCTGTCGTATGTCATCGCTGTCGCTGTAAGAAAATGTTGGCCTTTTTTGTGTCAGTTCCTGTCGGTTGTCGGTGTTGTGGAAAAGGATTGTCGCCACATTTTGAGGTCATGTTGCCTGTCTGCAAAACTTCTTGGAAGGTCTCCTTCTATGGTTTATAGGCTGACAAACCAGGTGGGATGAATTCGCAAATCATGAGCTGCATTTGTGAATTCTGTGAGTGTTCTGCCAACATCCCAAGTGGTTTATCGTGCCTATAAACTTTAAGTTCTTTTGGAAAAATTCAACATTCAATGCAAAATTCTATGGGTTTACTAGCACAATAGGCCATAGCTGATTGACCAGTCAGAGCACATGCATTGACTTAGTTATGGTATAATAATAATGTGTCTCCCACAACTTAGTAGTTTCATTGAAAAGGGGAAACTTGTGTCTTACTTTCACTGATATTATTATGTTTCAGATATTCTTACAATGGTCTTAAAATGGCAACCCATGTGAAAAACAATCTCCATCTAAGAATAATCACACCCGATGGTGAAACCCTGTTCACATTTCGCCTCCTTACCCAAGAAGCTGCTTGTGCACTGTATCGATCTATTACTGAGTACCATGCATTTTACCGCTGTGATACTGTACGGAATGCTGTCACAGATCAGTTCACAAGAGACTTGAGAGAAACGCTCATTTCTTTCTTCGGAGATGAGGATTCTGAGAAGAAGTACATCTTTGATGTCCAGAGAACCTCTAGGGAGGTCTACGACCATTGGCGAAGGGTTCTTTACAAGCGTGGCTGTGATCCTATTCAAAATAATCCTGTCAGATTTCAGCGATCAGAGGATAAACCTCAAACACCTGATGTCCATGCTGCCCAGTTACAAGAAAAGCTGACCAAGATGGAGGACTCTTTAAAGTGCAAGATTTGCATGGACAGCCAAATCAACACCGTGTTTTGTCCATGTGGACACATGGTTTCATGCAATGCCTGTGCAGCCAATGTTGATGTATGTCCTATCTGCAGAGGAAGCATTGAACATGCTCAACATGTGTTCTTTCCTGTTGGATAGACCTAAAGCAAGGAGGGTGTGTTACATGTAACAAGTGCTAGTGGAAACTTGTCACTCAGTAGTGTTCAAAGATGTATACCTCTGCTCAGTACCGTGCAGTTGCCAGTTGTACACTGGCTACTATTCAAGCCACAGTTTTGTCTCAGGTGACCGCTGAAGCCACAAAACTGACAAGAAGTTGCACTGCCGGAGTGCATTTCTCCTAAGAACAAGAATGTGTAGGCAAGATATATCACAAGGGAAAGGAGGCTTTTAAGGACTGACTAATTATTGAATGATTGCTATTCAGCAACATCTTAAAGGAAAGGGCTTAAGAGAGTGAAAGGTAGAAGTATTTTTATGGACAGAGAGAACATAATTCTTAGGCCACCCAGAGTAAAGTGAATTTGAAAGCAAGTAGCTTGGTATACATGTTACATTTAATAGAAAAATTAGACGGTTTTTTTTAGAAATTAACAGTTATTGACTTATGCAGTGGTTGGATTTTTTATTGTGTGGCACTCCAAATTTATGTTTTAGTTCAATTACACCAATTATAGTAAAATTTTTCAGAGCCGTACTGGTATGAAAGCACAATTTTATAGAGCTATTTTCACTTGGGTGTCAAAGATGATTGCTTTCAGGGTTCGTACGGGTCCTGGAATAATCCTGGAAAGTCATGGAAAGGTAAAATTTCAAAATCCAGGCCTGGAAAACTTGGAAAATATGTTTTGGTCCTTGAAAGTGATGACAGTCTTTTAATTTCCTTCCCTCACAGTTATAAAGTTTTTTTTTTTTTGCGGCAAATAAAACGAACATGAAAAATATTGCAAAATCGTACCTGTTGTTAATTTCCTGGCTATTCCTGGTCCTGGATTTTTGTAAGTATGGTCTTGGAAAGTCCTGGAATTTTGATGGACCAGTAGTGTACAAACTGAGTACATTTTTGGAGAGCCATAGTGGTATAAAAGCACCAATTTTATTGAGCAATTTTCACAGGGGCGTCTAAGACAATAAATATTGCTCTGGTTTTAGATTACTCTATGACTGGATAAAAAAACTCGTGCAAACTTTTCAAGCCATATGCAAAACTGAAACCAGTTTGTGGCCCACTCACTCTCATCTTCATGCTCTTGGTGCCAACTGCTTTTACACTCTTCGCATTCTGATTGGCTGCTAAAACCAAGTCACAAATTACTTCCATTTTTGATTGGCTGATGGGTGTTTTCCCTTCAAAACATGATTGGCTGTAATTAGTTGGGTTTTGGTTTTACGACAGCGAGTTGAAAACTGCCCTGAGTGTGAGGTATGCTGAAATTGCTGGAGAGTAGGATTTTGGTATTCTTCAGGGTTTCAACCAGTACACAGTTTAGTAACCATTTGCCACGTCATGATGTTGTATACGTCACTCTGTGCCAGTGACGGTTTCAGCCTCTTGGCAATGAGTTCTTTGTTCTGGTAAATTGAATTCTGGCAGCACCTAATTAAATTTATCAAGTTTGAAGTTTGTTCATGACAGTCATTAGGTAGCAAGGCCATGTACATTTACCCATTGTCATGACTTAAAGTTTAGTTCCATTTTAAGATGCTTATGAATACAAATTACACCGAGCTGTGGCAGACACAGATAGTTTGACTGTGTTCTGGCATCAAATAGTGTTTTTGCCAGATTTCAAGTGGATGCAAACAACTTCTAGAGTATGGCAGAGCCTACAGTACGATCTGGCATGTAGAGTTTCTCGTCGCAGCATCTCAACAGTGCCTTGCTTGTGTTGTTTGTATCATGGTGCAGGTACGAAAATGGAAAATTCGCTATCGCTCTGAGAGTTTGGTGTATGCATATTTTGAGTTTGTTTTGTTTTAAACCTCAGGCTTTCATTGTTTTTATTTTATTTGGATGTAACAATTTGTGAAGCTAATTAGGTATAGGTCTGGAATGTGGTGCAGGTTCAACACAAACCAGCAAATTGATTAAACCTTATTTTTATTTTTTGTAGCTATAAAGTATTTATGATTAATGTAGGCGATGAGCCACGTACCAGCAAACAACAGTGATTCTCAAACCCTTTGCTTTTTAAATCAGTGCCTTAATTTTTTTTTATTCAACCTTCGTCAGCTGTCTTTGAAAACAGGAAAGATTTTCGTACATTTTTTTCCATCTTTCTCAATCCCTTTTATATATACGTCATGGGTGTTTCGAGAACACATTTGCTGTAAAAAAAATGTTTGTTAAAAAATATTTAATGTTGATGTTGCAATGAGATAGTTGTAAATACACTAATAATTGCCTGTAATAAAGTCTTCAAGGAACTTAACGATGGTATAATACAAATCAGTTATTTCTATCAAAGACTGACTGACTTGTTGTTCAAACATGTCTGTAAACAACTCTACCGTTATCAATCAGGGAGAAATCTGTTGTTGCTTACCAAAATAGGACTAAGGCCAAATTAAACAAGACACCTAAGGGCGTTTCCGTTAGATGCACAAACGGTTAACAGAAATTGTAAAAGTACAAGTGCAGTCGTTTTCATGTTGCTTCCAACACTTCCCACACGATACTGGAAATTTAATTTAAAAAAAGACAATTTGTTACTAAGAAGAAAACACGACCAAGAACAAAAAAAGAACAAGTCAACAACACGGATATTATGCATGGTCACCCATCCAAGTAGTAAGCCCAGCTAACAGGGCTTAACATCAGTGAGAAGCACAAGCACGTAGCTAATTACAATATGAGACCAGGATGAAAAAAAAAAAAAGGGAACAGGACCGATTTTTTAGACGTGGTCTGCCTGTGGCACACCACGTAAAAATATTCATAGTTTCTCATACTACCTACCAATCGGCAAATGTTCATGGAGAAAGAGTACTTCTGACACAAATTGCTCTAGTTCTCTGCCCTGAAATAATCTTGTTACTCCCTGCAGTGGCCAATTAAGCTCCCGGCTCTATGTCCGTAAGGCCCGGTTCAAACGTCGAACTTTACATGTGCCGAACCTAATAACAATTAGGTTCGGCACACGTAAAGTTCGACGTTTGAGTCAATTAGGATCGACACTTTTGTATTAGGGTCGACTCTGCCGTTCTATTCGACTGAGATTGTCGAATAGAACGGCAAAAGATCGACTTCGATTCATACGTCGATCTTCACATGTGCCGAACTTAATGCATACATTATGCATATATTTAATTAGTAATTTTTTTCCCACAATCCCACTAGTTTTTAGGTAGTTGCCATGCGCAGAAGATGACATTCGAAAAAAATGGCGGGGAAAGAAGAACAATCTTGTTCTTCGTGTCTAAAGAATACAAAATATACTTGTTTGAGGTGCAAGGAATGCCCTGTTCTGTCCGAAATGTTTTCTTGAATCTTGCTTATGAATAATTGTTCCAAGCATTCTCCCACCATCCAGTGTTTCTGGTCAACCGACGACAGGAGCGAGACACAGGAGAGATGTTGTTTCGTTGGGATGAAATAAACAAGAAAACAAGCATTCAATACTCTCCTCCTCCGAGCAACTAGGTGGTTTAACGCCATTTGCATGTTAAGGCGCCTTCTTCTTCCTTCACGGATGGCATTAGCGATGACAAATTCTTCCGAGTTGTTTCCCGCACGATTTTCCGAAAACTCCGCCATGTTGAATCCTCTTGGGTTCATATCAGTAACCGCTAACCGTAATGGTTTTATTTTGTTGTTCGGCATTTTGGTTCGACTGCATTAAGTTCGACGTCTGAATCAACTGTCGAACTTAATTATTTGGATCGACCCAAATAGGTATTAGGTTCGGCACATGTAAAGTTCGGCGTTTGAACCGGGCCTAACTTCCCCTTAGACAACTACAGTTCGCTCACCGTCCATTTTACAGTTTGCCTGGGTACCACGTTTTTATTATTTTTTATTTTTATTTTTTTATTATTTTATAGCCTCCCTACTGAAATCTACCTTCCTCGTCCCCAGTCGCCACCTCGCGCTAAGCGCTGGCTCCCACTCCCTTCTCCTAAGCCACTCACCTCCATAATCGGCTTTACGTGGCTTTGATAACGTTGGAACAGAAAACATTGTCCGCGGGAATTATTAAACCACTTGAAGCATGTAATCGACTGTCAAGAATATCTGATTTGCGTTAAAGGAACTACAACGATAAAAAGCCCCCGGCTATTTTTGTCCAAGTTTAGAAAATCCTTCCAAAAAAAAACCGCAAACCTGGCCACCTGCTTGCAGCGTAAAAAAATCCTTCCCCCGGTTGTAATGTGCATGTAAAAATCTATGGTAGCCCTTTAAGAGAGGCTTAGTTAGCCTGCCAAACTATTTCCACCCTTACAGCTCTTCTTGAGCGCTCGTACGGGCAGAATCGGGCCAGATCAGTTCCATACAAAATCCTTGAGTTTATCCGTTCATTATTTGGCCGCTAATGTTTTCATGCGCTTTGATGGTTCGCGTGCTCCACAGCTCGGCTGAAGGTCAAATAGGCCCTTTTCACGATTTCTGAAAACGACTTGGTCGGGGAATTGAAGGGGTTGGAGGCTGGGAAAACAGGGATCAAAGTAAATTACTATACATGTAATTTTTTGGCCGACTTTAAATCATAACACCATAACAATTTGACTGATTTCGACTGCGAAAATACGTCTCAACTTTAAAAGGATTTGTTCTGAGATTATTTACCTAAGTCTCGGTATAAAGACCAGTTCATAAGTATAGACAAAGTATAAAGATCCGTTCAGGGTGCAATCAAACTTGCTCAGCTCTTTACCCGAGTGTGCGGCGACATAGAAAGATTTCCCGTTCTACTTTACGGGAGCGTTGTACCATGGCCTAATTTTCAGTTGGATGAATGTTACAGAAAAAGTTATTAAAAATAGTGGCAAACATTGCAAATCCGTCTCTTTGTATCAAAGCGGCACACCGTCTGAAAGTCGAAGTTCCTGAAAGGCGATTTTTCCAAGCTCCATACGTTTTTCTGTAATCAGTTTACGTGCAAAGAGTTTAACTTGGAGGCTACTGTATCAGAATGATAGATCACCACTTTGCTTGGAGTAAGCTGGCACTAGGCGTGCCTTGACGGTGGCCGGACGTTTGCACCGAAATTTCTACACGTACATGTTAACCAAACGAACAATTGTTTCGCGTTCTAGGATCTTCTTAGTGAAAGAACCTTTCTCATCCTTTTAAACAGCGCCTTAAAACTAGAATTTTAGCCGTGGTCGCCCACAACAAAGATAGCATTAATGCAAAAGGTCCATTCTCGACAACATAATGGGAGTTTTTGTAATGTTGAACTTTTGAAGGACAGCCCGTTCCGCGTTCCGAAGCGTCATATATATCACATTTCTTACAACATTCCCGACGATTAGAAGCAGAATGTAATTATTTTTCGTAAAGGTTTCCATTTGATTCAGTTGCTGTATGGAGTGAAGTGTTAGTATCGCCACGGGTAAGATCGCTTCCTTTTTCGAGATCTCAGTGTTAACATAAAGATGGAAAATATATCCACGTAATCATAGCGACATACTGGAGATGTTGTCTTTGGTGTTTTCGCCAGAATGTCAAAATACAAGGGTTCAGAATTAATTAACGACTCGGTCGCATAAAACAAACGTATTTGTTGATTTACATCTTCAGGAACGGAGAATCGAGGCATGAGGCATATCCTTCAAATACGTGCAGTGATGTTGGGGTTCCGACATTTTCCTTGCTTCTTTTAACAGTATTTCAATTTGTCATTATCATTATTTCTGTTTTTTTTTTTTTTTTGTAGCATTCTACGCCGATTTCCAAATGAGGGCGAAGTACTTTAGTCCTCAATTTGCATGAATAACAGCAAATTGCAAATTACTTTCAAAAAATAGATTCTGTTGATTTCTTTCTGTAAGACGACTAATCCGTTTGATGATCACATATTCATTTTGAAACAGAGCTTGCTGCCGTAACCTATTGATCAACCAAAATCCCATTTCACAAACAGGAAGCAAAAAATATCCTGCAAAAAACAAACTTCTTCTCTAGAGGATGAAAACAAACAGGCAAAGAGCGCGATCGACAATTTCTGAAATAGGCCGCATTCATGTCGCTTGTGAGAGTGATCAATTGAAAAGAACACGATGTGCGATCGAATGGATAAACTCTTTACAAGCGCAGGTGATAAAACAATCCGCGCTGAAAGCAAGTTGAAATATATCAACCGATCACGTGACAATGAAAAAAACATATTGCCCAAACTCTGGCGATTATTTATTATATTGTTACGTTGACCGTGAGTGCTGTGGTCGAAATGGGCGCTCTTTTGCTGAGAAAGTGATTTTCCGTCCTGGTTGGCTGTCCCCTGAAAGGGCATTCACTGCATTGCGTTCGTCTGGGTAATTGCCCCGTTGGACGCTTTCAAAAAAAAGTCGTATGGAAATTTATCTCAAACAACATATGCGTCTTTTCGTGACCAAACCCAGAGACTAGAAGTTATTTGAGGGAAATCGTGAGAGCTTCTGGTAGAAAAAAACGTTCTTGTCCACAGGAAGGATGCCATGGAAGCTGTTTTGATTTCAGGCACCCAAGGATTAGGTTCGGACGGACTTGGGCTAGGTGAAGGTGGTGAAGCAGGACGCAGATATCGACTTCATTCGATTGACGGCGTTGCTCGCTCTCTCCCGTCCAGCGCGCCGCGAGGACGATACTCTCCGGAAAGTCGAGCGCGTAGAGGACGCTTCAACACTGATCTGGGAACAGGCGCTTTCGAACAGGCCGCGAAATATTTACACCCGGATAAAATAGGCATTTATCCTCTCCTTGGATCCACTAAAGGACGAGGAGTAAGGGTCAGAATCAATGTCAGTGGAATGATTTTCGAGACTCTTGAGTCCACTTTATCGCGCTTTCCAGATTCCCTGCTGGGATCTGCCAAAAAGCGTGAAAAATATTACGACTCAAAGAACAGAGAATTCTTTTTCGACAGAAATCGCGTGGCGTTCGATTCCATTCTTTACTTTTATCAATCTTGCGGTAAGCTGCTCAGACCAACCGAAATTGACCGCAAAACCTTTTTCGACGAAATTCAATTTTTCGAGTTGGGCGAAGACGTCGTTGAGCGCTTTAAGGAAGTGGAATTGAACTTGGAGCCTGAACCAGGACCACTTCCCGAGAATCCGATCCAAAGAAAAATTTGGGAAGTTATGGAGCTTCCACACTCTTCTCTGCTAGCGCAAATTGTGGCCATTTGGTCAGTCTTTGTAATTCTACTCTCAATCGTCATATTTTGCATCGAGACGTTGCCCCGTTTCCGCGAAAGCCAAAACGACAAAAACACACCGCTGTACGGCTTTGAGATTTTCTGCGTGGCGTGGTTTACTTTCGAGTACGTTGCGCGCTTGCTAGCCGCGCCTCAAAAGTTCAAATTCATTCGCGGAGTATTGAACATCATTGATCTTGTTGCTATACTGCCTTATTACATTATACTGGGGTTTTTGGCAGCTGGTGGAGGGAGAGAATCCAATGCTTCTTACGTTGCCTTTTTCAGGATTCTCCGGCTTGTGCGCGTTTTCCGAATCTTCAAATTGTCCCGGCATTACCGTGGACTAAAGATCCTTGGGATGACTCTGCGAGCTAGTCTCCGAGAACTGCTTCTACTATCGTTTTTCTTGCTTATGGGAGTTATAATATTCTCAAGCGGTGTCTACTATGCCGAGAGCGCTAACTTTGGCAGTATCCCAGAGGCTTTCTGGTGGTCGGTGGTTACTATGACAACGGTGAGTAATGTCAAGGAAACGGTGTGTACTGGGAAAATGCTCTCTCGTTGGGATTTCTTTATCACCTGATTGGTTCATTGGTACAAGAAATTGGCACTTCTTTGCATTAGCGGGCCAGTATCGATTAAAATTCAAAATATTAGGGAAAAATCTCCTGTTATCAAACTGGATGTTGACTTTTCTTAATTAACTATCTCATAATTTCAACCGAAATTTATTGAATTAAACAAACCCGCAATTTATACTTGAGAATCACGTACAGGGAGATGAGCACCTACATGAGGCACTTTGTTCGGGGAAAACACGATTAAAGATCAAGTAGCAAAATTTGCATATCACCTGTGAAATTTCCAATAAACAAAGAAATACAAATTCGGATTCGAAATGTGGATTGCTATTACAATATAAGTGATCGTATCATTTCATAGCGTTCACAAACACTGCAATAATTATTCAGGTTTTTTTTTTTACGTAGAAAGCTCTTGCTAATAATCCCGATCAAGAATAAACTTAATCATTTACGTGAAATTCAACGTCGTATTTTCCCCACACTGACCGCCTCTGGCTCTCTCTTATTAAATTAAGTTTCATTAAATAAAATACCATATCACTGTATTGCGCATGCTATAACCAAATTAGAAAGCAAGAAAATTAAATATCAGGGAAGGAGATATAAACTTAAAAGTTGAGCTTGGTATTAAGCCAATAAAAAAAGGAGATAAAAACAACCTTTAACTACCGCAGTCAAGTGTAAAAGGTCTTCAAAAAAAATGTCCTTCTTCGTTTCACTTTATTTCGTTTATTCTACTTTATCGTTTACTTTGTTCTACGGTGACTATATCGATATCACACCCACTAAATTACACTATTATCAATGTCAAGCAATAATCAATACTGCAAACTTTTCCTCAGTCTTATTTTTCCTTTTCGGTCAAGTTCGCAGACGGCAATTTTTAACCTTTTACAGTAACAACCATTTCAGTTGAAATTCGTTTGTAAACATGAACCGGAAAAAAGTGTGTTTGTGGTACAAATATCCGAGGGGACGATGAGATCGCTTTTTGTTTGATAAATAATGAAAAAAAAAAGTTGATTTGATCTGATTTAAGCTATTGCCCTATTGCTCTCGAAATATCTTATTGATTTATATTTTGCTGAAGAAAAAACTACCAAAAACAGGTGAGCACACAAATTGCTTTGATGTTCGGGAAGGAAACAATTAGCTAAAAACAAGTGTTCCGATTTCATTTAATTTCCTTATCCGCGCGCGAAATATACAACAATTGCTATCTTTCCCCTGGATACAAAATTGCGTGGCGAATATATGGTATAATTTATACCTTGACTTAAAGTCGCCTAGCGCAGTGTGTTAATTAGACTGCGAGCAGTCTCTCTTTTGCTCTAAAATCTGTGAGCAGAGTGAACAGAACGAACGCAAACATAGCGAGCAGCGAACCGCGAGCCGTTAGTTTCGTGGGCGCCATTACGAGCGAAAAGAGAGACTGCAATGGTTTCATACAGAATTTCTGAAGCCGGGTGACAGTTTGACAGCTCGAGTCATCCACACCCAGATTTTCGAACATGATACACCGTTGTCAATTTCGCGGGAGTAGATCCAAGCCATTCGGTCATAAGTTTTACAGTTCGATTCGGTGATGTGATGAAAGATTCCACGCCATATATGAAGCCAGGAAATATTAAAAGCAGTCTGTGTTGGGAGTTTTGGCGTGTATATTAATTGCTCGAACGCGTTTAAAATATTTTACGGAAATTTCGCATTAAAAACCATGCACGTCTGGCGAACAGCCCCACGTAAACATCGCGCATCAGCACAGAAAATTTTTTGAATGTCTCTTGTCGAAGGGAAGAACAATGGCCTTCTCGAAATTCTATTATCGTGTGACTTTAGTACAATGTGACTCGCTTTTCTTTCGTGTGTATAGGAAAAGAATAACCAAAGTGAGAAACCCTGTTCTCTCTATTGAAACGTTCACACGGCAGGAATTAGATAGCACACACCGTTTTTAAATTACACTTTTTACAATTTTGGTAAATAAGGCTCTGAACAAAATCTGTCTGGAAAACAGAAAAACATCGTTTTTCAAAGAGAGCGAGTAGAGCTTGTTCCTTTTCTTTTTTCTCTTCAATTTTCCCGAATTCTCCTCGCATGTCCTTTGTAAAATAAAGTGACAGCCATGTTTGGCGCGAAATACGCTCACTGAGGTATTGTTTGGAATGTTGGTGACAGTTGGACAATAATCACGCGTCTTCGCTTCATAAACGGACCAATCAAAACACTCCGTCACCGGAGCGCCGGGCTTCTGAAATTTCGCTCGTACTAGCGCCCACGAAACTAACGGCTCGCGGTTCGCCGCTCGCTATTTTCGCGTTCGTTCTGTTCAATTTGCTCACAGATTTTAGAGCAAGAGAGAGACTGCTCGCAGTCTATGTGTTAATTAGTACACCTTTTGACGCAACAATGCTACGCTAACAGTTGCCGTTAAAGTTATTCGGTGTAATACCACCTTAAGGCGTTAGCAATAACGCAAGTATGCAACAGCCACAGGAGGGCTACAAGACTAAAGGCTTCCATTGCGCAGCCATTACAACGGCTATCGGGATTGGTTAAGACAATAATGAGCCTTAATCCTAAAAACAACACAGCTACGTCATATACTAATCCAATGAAAGTAGAGGTTCTAAAGAGCTGCGTGGTATCTGCAAAGGTTTTCGTGCTGCGCGTGTGTACTACATTTAGCCCTTTCATTAACCACCAATATACACTTATTTACATGTGTACAGTCACATTTTTGTATAATATATTTGTAAAGACACGCCCTCCTTGGAAACCAGCTTAATGTTGATGGGGCTAGCGTGTCCTCTGGACTTAAATAAAGTATACCATACCAATAGTGTTGGTTTCCATATAATCGCTCCGATCACCCGGATCTGGAAAGAGTGGCGGAAAGTTGAGAGGCGACCGGTGCGATTGATCACCAGGGTAGACCTCTGCTCTATCAAGGCGATCACGTTCGGCCCGTTCGCTCCTCAACTTTCCGCTACTGTTTCCATACAATTGCCCGGATTGCTCAATATACTATTTCGAGGTGACAAAACGATATCGGAATTCTAGTTTAAGGCTGATTTAATACACCGTAGGCTCTCAAAACAACTCAGTTGGACTGATATAACGACACTACGTTTCTTTTATTCCTTTTATGTATTAAGTTTTTGATACTTTTGTTCTCTTTCATAATTTTAAGCTTAAATGACCCAAAACAGTGGGGTGGCTAGCTACCCAACCCCGCCCACGTGGACCCGCCCATGTGTTGGGAGTTACAGTGTTAAGTACATTGCTCTCCTCCGCTAAACAACTTGGCAACTATGACCAGGAAATCCTGATGCTGCAAGGTCGCCAGGTTTAAGACAGAAACAGTGAAACGGGTTAGATAATTTGTGAGTGTTGTTTATAGACAGCACAATTCACCAGAGCGTTTCCAGGAATATTTTGAGGAAACAATTGAAAGATTAATTGCCTCTGGGAAGAGAATTGCTTGATGGGTGATACTAATTTAAATCTTCTTCGTTTTTACTCCTGCAAATATGCTCAAAATTATCTGCAAAGTTTTAATTTAATTCCAACAATTGACAAACCAACGACAGTACACAATAATTCATATTCACTTATTGATAATACCTTCCTGAGTAATATAGAAGATAACATAACTAGTGGTAATATAATTTCGGATCTAACTGATCACTTTTCACAATTCTGTTATCTTCTCTCCACTAAAAATATTTATAATCATAATTGTCATAGGAAGCTAGTTCGTGATTATTCAAATTATTCTGAGACAAATTTTTTGCAGGATCTCTCTCAGATTGACCTGATTGAAGCAGTCTCAAAAGGAAGTGATGCGAATAAGTCTTTCTCTCTATTTTATAACAAAATAAACAATCTTCTCAATAAGCACGCTCCTTTACAGCCAATCTCAAAGCACAAGATAAAGCGACTCTCAAAATCTTGGATAACAAAGGGAATCAGAAAATCAATTAAAATAAAGAATTCTCTTTATTGCTCAGGTGACATTGATGCTTACAAAATCTATCGTAACAAAGTATTGATGCTTACACGAATAAGCAAGAAAATGCACTTCCACAAATATTTTGAAGAAAATTTAACAAACACTAAAAAAACCTGGGAGGGTGTCAATAGTCTTCTAGGCCGGAAAAACAAGGTCCGAAAAGATATAAGCTCTTTAAAATGCCCTCGAACCAAACAAGTATGCTATAATTCCAGCTCTGAGTTCCCTGATATAATGAATAAGTATTTTTCTTCAGTTGGATATAATGTGGCCTATAAAATGCCAAATCCATCAAAACAATTTACTGAATATCTTCCAACGCTAAATTCCTCTGGTTCGTTCTTTTTTAACCCCGTCTCTCCCTCTGAAATTGTATTTGAAATAATGACTGTTCCCCAAAATAAAGCTCATGGATTGTATTCTCTACCTATTCGCATTTTAAGATCAGCTCAACATGTCATTAGTCAACCTTTGTCTATAATCATAAATAAATCACTCGAATGTGGAATTTATCCATCTAAGCTAAAGCTTGCTAAAGTTATTCCAATATATGGAAAATATATGGAAAAATGATGATGAATCTGACCCTTCTAATTATAGACCTATATCCCTTCTGTCTGTTTTTAACCGTATTTTCGAAAAAATGATGTATTATCGTCTCAAATGCTTTCTTGAGAAATGTAATATACTTAATGATTCACAATATGGTTTCCGCGAAAAACGATCTACCGAACATGCTATCCTGGACATAATCAGTCAAATTGAAAATAACATGGACAAAAAGATGTATTCGTGTGGTATATTCATTGACTTGAGGAAAGCCTTTGACACGGTCGATCATTCAATATTATTGCAAAAACTGAATCATTATGGAATACGTGGAATAG
>BLFK01000862.1:6952317-6963253 GCA_014634185.1 Astreopora myriophthalma
GGGAGGGAGAAAGGAGCTTGATAACAGCAGTTACAGCCCATTTCAGCGTTTGTGGCATTTTAAGCCAGCGACACACGATGTGATTTTGTTCGCCGATCGCAGCGATTTTGATCGCCAGCGAATTTCGTCGCTGCGTGGTACGGGTACACATGGCGATTTTATACGCCGATCACGGCGCAGCCATAGGCGAAAATCACAATCGCGGCACCAGGCACACTAGCCGATTTTCGCCTAATGTGCCAGGGGGCTTAAGGTGCATTCTCTTGGGGCTATTTCCGAATAAGAATGCATGCAAAGTTCGGTTTACCTGTTCTTTTCGCACCTATTCCGTTTTCGGAATGAACAGAATAGCATTGATTATTTTTCTCCCGAGAGCGTAATGAACGGAATAAACGGAATACGGTTTAATCGAAATACACAAAATACGCGGTCTCTTGGGAATAATTTGTACAGGTAATCACATGATTTCGAGTGCAATTTGGAACAAATAAGCACGGGAAAATTTTTTTAAAGACTAACAAATTGTTACGAGCCCGTAGGGCGAGTGCAATTTGTGCTCTTTGATAAAATTAAAGAGTGATTATTTATTCCAAATTGCACGAGAAAAATCATGTGATTACTTATTAATGATATCCATGAAAAAATTGCGAGATTGCTTATCAATTATGCAGAAACAACGCAGGTAAATCACATGCAAACATAATTTATTCAAACTCTGCAAATATATCATCACGCGTTCAGTCGAAACAACAGGTTTTTCAATGTTTTCAAAGTTTATTAAGCCGCAAAAAGCTTTTTTCCCTTTTTCGCTGAATTTCCTTTCTTCTGCACTGAATTACCCTTTTTCTGCATCGTGTTTCCTGAAAACTGCATTTCTCTTAGCCAATCAGAACCGAGAAATTTTTCCATGTATATTATTAGGCGCCAAAATTGTTCGCGGCCGCCGAAATGCCAGTATCAGTCGTGTCCAGACTATTCCGAGCGTTAGTTCTCAGGTCACCTCTTCAACAACTACTCCGTTTTCGGAATACGCGTTCTTTTCGTGAACCTTATTCCACTCATTCTGTTAATCCTACAGAATAATCCCAAAAGAATGCACCCTTAGTGATGTGTACTCACTTAGCGTGGCATCCTTGTAAAGTACCGTCTCAAAGTATCCAGCGAAGCCGTGCAAAGTAAAACTTGTCTTGGCTTCAAATTCAAGAGATTTGAAGCGAGAGTTGTCGATTCTATCAGCTGAAAGACAACGATAAACCGACACCGTAAAATAGGCAAACTGATGTATCTACACCAGGAATAATCTTATTTGTAAGTCTCGTTAATAAGTTTCCTGTAAATATTTGTGTAACTTGTACATTCATTTCTCGGCAAATTAGCATAATTTGTTGCTAGAAGTCTAACCAACCAACCTCATTTCAACCCGAGGGTAAATACAGGCTACCACCACTACCACCACCACAACCACTACCACTACCACTACGACCACTACCACGACTACTACGACTATTACCGACTACTACCGACTACTACTACTACGACTACGACTACGACTACGACGACGACGACGACGACGACGACGACGACTACGACGACGACTACGATGACGACGACTACGACTACTGCTGCTGCTACTGCTGCTACTACTACTACATGCATCTGCAAGTTACTAGTAGTCCTTCATCTCCATCGCGTCCTCAAGTGAGGTGCAAAGTCCGTTGGTGAGCTTGGGATATTCAGAATATTAGGAACTCCCACTGAGGAATGACAACGGTAACGCTAACGGAAACGTCACCCCAAAAATACATATTTGAGCTATCGCAAGTACTTCACAATGATTCCATCTTGTTCACGTTATACATTGTGGGCGAAGTATCTAATGGTTGGTTAGATAGGGACAGTGTTCAAGCAAAGAAAATAGGATTCACTGTTGTGTGCTCACGTTGCCATCAAAACCTTAAACTTGGTCATTTCACGTGACGTTGTTGTTGGTGTTGTTGTTGTTTTAAAGCAGACGGCAAAGAAATGTACATAAATGCATACCGCACGTGCAGGACGATTGTTTCTATTCACAAATTTGTTGCTTTGTAGCGTTCCCGTTGTCGTTGCCGTTGCCCGTCAGGCGTTGCTTAAACTCCTTATTGCCAACTTAAAAATTCGACGCGAGGCCAAATTTGCCGAGTGGGCGCGCTCGCGGTTTGTTTCTACAGTGGGCTACCGCCTTGTGAACGATGTAAGAAAGTCCCGCTGATAACCTGAGAAAAGGCATAGAATATCAACAAACAAACCTCTGTTTGGATGCACAAAGAAAAAGCAGGCTTGTGGAGGCGCTATGACCGTAACGTTATGAAGTCGAACCACGTAAGGCGTCTCAAAAGGAGCCTGGAACCATAGCACAATTACATAATGAAAAAGAAATTCTCGAAGCGTTTTCACCTAAACTTCTGCACGGTTTTACTACACGAATACTTGGTCAAAAAAGGGCAACGCCATTAGCTTACCACGGTGAATTCGTATAACACTAAAATACTTTACCAATGGTCCTTTTCCGGTATCGTTGCCCTGTGAAACTTCGTAATGTAACTTGGGTGCAGATACCGGCGCTAGGAACGATGTGTATTCACAAGGAATGCTAATCCCATCATCTGGAAAAAGCGCAAATGATCGCGTCAATTATTTCGAGAACAGTGTCGCCCAACGGCCACGACTAGGAAGAAGGTTTTTATGTTAGGTCACGGGGGACCACCTAATACAGGGCTATTTGATATGAGACGCAGGATTAGGGTCTCATCTTCCTCTCCCTTAGAACGAGGTTAGATTAAGCTGTGTAATTTTGATGTCTGGTCGAGCTCTGCACTTTCGCGATCTATGTTCCATTACACTGGCTTAATGGGGATCCCCCCCCCCCAAAAGTGGGCTGCGGCTAACACAAATTTTCAGTCATAAACCCACCTTTAAGGAACCTCTGCGCTCCATCTAAACACTCCGGAGAAAGTTCATTATCACCAAACGAACCCAGCAACTCACTCACAAGGATATCGGCCTGCGAAAAGAGCACATAAACGGTACTTGGTTAAAGTGCTTTACAATTTGAGTGATGAAAGTGATTGGCAAGTTGTACGACTGAAGTCTCACCTTTTCTGGAGCGTTCCATTCGCGCATGTCCGATGAAACGACGGTGACGTCACCATTCCACTCTTCTTCTTTCAAAGTTTCCAGTCTGTCGCACAAGCAAGACAGCGTAGGAGACAAGATAAGAGATGTCGTTCTTTACGACCTGAGACGAAATTTAGTATCAACGACCCGAATCGGTAAACGTAGTTCCGAGATAGCCTCGAGAAATGTTACCCAAGAGTAATGTGGATTTCTAACATAAAAAGTCCATTGTTTCAGTTAACTTTTGGAAGAACAAGAAGACCAAGGAAAAGCTAAGTCCCGTCGGGTAACCAAGTGCACAAAACCAACGAGTTGACTACGCTTCTTCTAACCATCGTGCCAAGCCGTTTAATAAGCTAATATTCAGGAAGGAAGTTAATACTAACGTAACTATAGCATTGGGGTTCTTCTCCACTGCATACACCTTGACCTTTCGACCTGACTCCTCGCCTGCTGTCAGCGAAGCTCTGACTAATGGGCCCCTCCCAGCACCCACCACCATAATCACCCTGCAAATGAAAAGATTCCCGATCAAAGTAAGAAAGCTCTTGGGTGGAAGAGTAGTTTGTACCATGACGGCCAGAGGCTTCTTATTCTGGCAAGAAGAAAGCAAGAAATGAAAGATCTTTTTTTTCCATTTTCGTGGATTATTTGTTGTAACGCGACCTGCTTTAGAGAAACCTGGTATTGATTATAAATGGTTAGCACAACCGAATCCAAAATTATAGCATGCACATTGCGCGGTTTTCAATAGATGGTTTTCACTCACGTGACCAGCGGCCATATTGATTTACAGAAACAAAAGGAAATATTTGGATAAAAATGGAGTTCAATTGCCCGAAGATTGTTTGGCATGTACTAAAACCCGGAACACCGGAACGAAACCACCGAAACACCGAAACGAAACACCGAAACAGCCGTTTACAAATGCTAACATTAGGCCTAATAACTTTTGTTTAGGCCTAATTAGGCGTAAACATTCATTAAAGCTAACCTTAGGCCTAATTAGGCCTAAACAAAAGTTTTTAGGCCTAATGTTAGCATTGGTAAACGGCTGTTTCGGTGTTTCGGTGGTTTTTGCGGTTCCGGCGGTTCCGGTGGTTTCGTTTTTAGTACATGCCAGATTGTTTTGGGACACCGATATGGCCACCGTTTCTTTGTTTACGTGCAACAATATGGCCGCCGTGACGTCGTGTGAAAACGATCTATTGAAGGTCGTAAAACTAGAAAAGGAACCAATAACGTTCTGAAGGAAATACACCCTCTGCCAACCACAGTTCAGAATGAGTGGCGACTTGGTTTTACCAGCCAATCAGGGCCGAGTTGTTCGAAGCAGGGTCAGTGCTAATCCCGGATAAATACCATGACAACCAGTAGGATTTAATCGGACTTAACCCAGGGTTAGCGCTAACCCGGCTTCGAACAACTCGGCCCAGAATGCAAAGCAAGCAAGCAAACGCAGCCGGCGCCAAGGGCGGGAAAACGAGAGCTTTTAGTTTAGTCTGGTTTTTAGTTTTGCATCTGATTGGTTGAAAAGTTCACGCAAGTTTTTTTCACCAATCATGGAGCGAACCAAAACCGAGGCAAATGCGTAATTACTTTGCACATTCTATTGAAACTGATTTATGAAATGAAATGTAAACTCACGTTACAACAGAGCCCTTCTTGTCTTCTGGCACTCTGTCAACTAATGCTTGATGGACAGCCTGCAAATCAAAAACAAAACTTTGAACAAAAAAACACCATTAAAACCATTTACAACATGAGTCTAACAAAGATCAAAGCAGTTATCTGGTAAAGAATACAAAGTCAGACTTAAGTGGAAACAGTACAAATACCCAATCTTATTAAGGAGCCATTCTGAGCTAACAGGTTCTCATGAGCTTACCCTCTGATACTGCCTGTATTTGATAGGATCTCGTTCAAATATTTCATATGTTTGAGACTCGAGGTTGTCCATCAGAGGCTACAACCAAAAAATATTTACATTGTATTTAGAATGTCATATTTCCATGTAATATGCAATTTATTAGATGTGAACATTGTGTGCTCAAAGCCTTAAGTTGAGAAATGTTTGCAAGAACAAACATTTTGGCACCCCTTAACAGTTAAGAGTTCCGAACTGATCCTAGAGCCCCAGTACGCAAGAGGAAAGAGAAAGGATTTAGTTGCAGTCAATTGGCCACTCCAAAAAATACCATAATACTCAACATGAGTGTTCTATTATGGAATTGTTTGGGAAGACAGTAAGTACTTGTTTACATCCAGGTAAACAAGTAAATCAAGAGTACAATGTGATGATGCACGGACCGCACATGCCACTAACAAAGCTAATCTGTGCAACCTTTGAACACCAGGCTTAACATGTAACTTGTTCAGTAAATTATGGTATCTTTTAGAGTGGCCAATGCCAGGGGATCGATTGCTATACATTGTACACTTTCAAAATGATAATAACTTAATACTAACTTTATTTAAGCCTCAAGCTTACCTAACCGAGCACAAGTGCTCTTACTACTAATTGGGGAGACTACAAATCAAATTGGATCTAATTAGGAGTCAAACAGTTTGATTTGCTGGGTCAACTAGCCAGCAAGATCCTTTTTTTAATCTCAGACACTGACGGTAAGAAAATAATATATGACGTGTCATTAAATTATGTTTGTCGGCATTGCTACAACAGAAGAATGATCTCGGAAATCCTACCTGCAAAGGGCACTGTAGATAATCCTCATATCCTTTGGCAAACTGGCTCACATTGTCTAAATCTGGTTGGGTCTAAGAAATTACACAAATTCTCATCATGAGCAATGAAGCCAGTAACAAAATTCTAAATACAATGTTGAGGGATTGAGCATCACTTGGCAATTAACCACACTCAACTTGATGGCATGAGAGAAAAAGCACAACCTGATAAAGATGAGCAAGGTACTGGTAGTAGAATCCAAGACCCTGTAAAGGAAAAAAAATAATAATTCATCTAAAATCAATTAATTTTAGATGAATCGGACTTTTTCTGAAGGCTTTGACAAACATTTGTGACATTATGCAAATTTATGCAGCTAGGATGTCATGATCTTTTAGGGTTTCAACATCCCAGTACATCTCATTAAAATTTACACAAGAAATGTTCCGACCAAGTTTTTGTTGTATTCGTTGGTGCAGCCAGTGACATTTTCTCACTATTTGTCATGCATAACATCAACTGATGCTAAGTTAAGTGTTAAACACTATTAATTAAACTTGCAAGGAAAAAAAAAAGGGGGGGACTAGCACCTGACCAAGCATGCTGGTGAGGTGCCCACCCTTGGAATCTTTCAGAATTATGTCCAACTTTTTTCGTACCTTATCTTTATGCTTGTTAACACCGGTCAAAATCAGCTGAGCATTCAACTGGAAAATATAAAATATAAAAGTGAGCATGGACATTCCCTGATATGTACAAGTACAAAGCACTTGTAAGGCAAGATATATATGATGCCATAAATAAAATCAAATAGCCAAATGAAAAAAGAAACCATGATACGTGTCCATACAAACATTTTACCCTGAAGAGTCTTTTTACAAATGCTTGATGAGCTCTTGGCAATACAGGATATCCTAATAAATCATGAAATGACCACTCAGAAACACAACAACAAATGTTAAGAATAACCTTGTATGGAAAACAAATTTAAACTTTAGAAAGTTTGACCTGTTACGACCATTTTCCTCATAAAATCAAATAACAGGAGTTGGAAAACTGACCTTTCTTGTTTGTAAGAAATAAGCTTGTGGGCAATATAGCTGCTTTTACTGGTTCCCCACACCATCTCTCAAGCTCCTCCTCTGAGGGTAACTCAGCAGAAATCTCCAAGGCTATTTGGCAAAAACAAAACTGTTTACAGAGGAAGACAAGCACAATTTTTGGAAAGAAAGAAGATGTCATTTAAGAAAGAAAATAGCTCATGAGAGAGATTCCTTTACATTTCAAGCATGATCATCTGTTAGTGTTTTTTAAAGATACCGCATTCAAAGCAAAAACTATGTGACACTCTTTTAATTGATTGCAATGCAGATTAGGCCACAATGTGTGAACAGAGGTAATGCATCCCCTAAACACATCAATGATCATGAGATCCTCTTTCCACTTATCCCTAAAATTAACCATTAATAAATGTTTGCATTCACCTTGCAATTGCCTCTGGTCACTTTAAATCGCAAAAAATAACACCTGTCAGGCAGGCTTTAAACAAACCTAAGCCAATCTTCCTACTGTTTGCACAAACAGTTCTAAACAAATTCCACCTGCAAGGTAATAACAAAGAAATCAAGAGTGGAGGTAGAAAATAGTAACTGATGATGAACATAAAATAATTAACAATTATTAAAAGAGCGCACGTTGGATATGAGATGGTAAATAGCCAACAACGCACGTAGCGCGGAGTTGGCTATAACCAGTCTCATATCCAACAAGCACGAATGGAATAATTGTTTTATTAAATTCTCAACCTTTGGATAATGCAATTCTAGCTTTCTCATTGGTAATTTCTCATTTCTCGAGGAAACTTGGCTTCCCGCGAACAATTTTATCCTGAGCGTCATTTGCTGCATTCATTTCCATATAAGGTCAAATGTAGGTATAATGGCTGATAACCAAGATCCAGTGAACCAATGAGAAAGCTAGAATTGCATTATTCGAGGTTGAGAATTTAATAATAATTATTATTATTAGCAAACAGTACATGTACACAACAAAACTGAAATTTCAAAACATTCATAACAAAATGCACAAAGTCACGTTGGTAAGATTCTTTACCATTCCCAAGGATCCTTTTGATGCTTGTTCAGTTTAAATTCCTCCTAAATTCAAAACATCAAGCGCTGGGTAAATTTATTAGACATAATTATGACAGACCATGTGGAGGTCAGGTTAATATATTGGTGCCCCACTCAGTTAGTCACAGCCATGAATAAAAGCATGTTGACTTTGCAAACATATGTAAATAAATATTTTCAAATCATTATCAGAATACCTCATCTTCTTCGAACAGGTGCTTGTCACATTCATCTTCTGGACTCTTCATGGCCACGTGTACCCAAACCTAGATATGCAGGAAAAAAACCTTTATGTCGACATGAAATAGAAAAATGTCACATGCTTCATTTACTGAAAAGCACTCATCAACCACTGAATAACCACTGCTCATTATTAGAGCCTAGCTTAAGGTACTAAAGTTTCAGTTGCAGGAGAAAATATTAACACTGAAAACTACTTCTTGACTGACCTGTTGTACATGTGTGTCATGTATACTTGTGTTGATGTGATGGGCAAGGTTGACACAGTTGTAGCCTCTCAGTGGAACAAGAACAGCAGGAAGACTCAAATGAACTGAATAGCAAAGCTCCTGATTCAAGGCCTGTCAAACAAGTGGATTTAGAGAGAATAGGTTTAACCAATGGAAATTAGCCATGCCCAGACCCAATCAGAGGAGCAAAAAAAAAATTAATCAACAATTGCAACAGACAACAAAATGTTCAATGTTGGAGAGATGTCTTTATATCAGACAGTGATGACAGTATTAATATTGCATCACATTCAAGAGTAAAATTAATTTATTGTGAAGTTGAATATTTTCAAGCCTAATCGATCCTGTCAACAGAACGCAGACTTTCTTCGCACGAATGCCCCGTCACTTTCATGAGAAATAAATGCATCATTCAAATAATGATGTTTATTATCAAGTCATTTTTTAATATGTTTTGTGAGCCAGATAGCATTTTGATGCACAACACTGAGGGAGGGGGATTCCCCAAGGAAATAAGGAATGATTTGTTAGCCACTTAGTTTGGAAAAAGCCAGTCTCCAGTCAAAACAAAATCCTGAATTTTGCAATTAGGACTTAACTTAAAGAAAAGGGACAGCTGAAATTATAAATAAATATTTCAAGTAATGAACTCACTAGTTCCGAGTTCTTCCTCACAGTCTCACTGGCTGAATCTAAGTCGAGCCAAGGTGATATTTTACCAACAATCAGACTGTTCCAATCTATACAAAGAAAAGTAAAGTGTTTGTCCTTTCAAAAAGTCTAAATGTGTACAAGTTTATAAAGAAATCTAAAGCTGTGGCAATCCATACAACGGCCATTTACCTTGACTAGGAAGCACCAAATCTGAACGTGTGAATGCTCCCGTTCGCCTTGGAACCGGATCTAAGAATTCCCTGCGGTATCTTGGATGGCAGATTGGAACACAGATGAAATCAAACCTAGCCAGGTAAATTAAAGAAGTCCAGATGGCTTCAAACTCTTCCTGTTCTATTTTATTTCCAGAAAAGACTATAATTGACGTTGTTACGTACATTAATGCCTTGCTAGCCATAGCCAAGCTTGACAATATTACAGTTAAATATAAGAGGCATTATTAAAGTAATTACGCGATTGCTTTGCTTTTGGTTTCCTAATTCAAAGAAACTACGGCAAGTCAATGATCCATAAAGTTTACAGCTGTACGTCGTTGAATAAATGTGCACGTG
This sequence comes from Astreopora myriophthalma, assembly GCA_014634185.1. Taxonomy (NCBI): domain Eukaryota; kingdom Metazoa; phylum Cnidaria; class Anthozoa; order Scleractinia; family Acroporidae; genus Astreopora; species Astreopora myriophthalma. The sequence goes on from BLFK01000862.1 coordinate 6,961,985, forward strand.
TATCTCAAGAGCAATCCTGAAATAACTGAATAAAGTGGTTTCGCCTCCATATTTCCATATATATATATATATAAAACCTCTACAGAAAGACTAATCAGCATTCTCTATACCCTCCGTTTGTAGCATTCCTCAAGGCTCCTGCCAGATCGGGAACGCAAAAAAAGTCTCGCCCGCAGGACACTCGTCGTTCTGCCATTTTGGAAAATTTGCCCCACTTAGTAGCCAAGCATTTTGCCCCCACTGGTTTCAAAGCAATCCAAGATGGCGGGATGTCCTCGTTTGAATTACTTGAAAATTAGTGTTTCCAATAAACCTGTCGCTTGTGTGAAAGCCTTGTGCTGTAGATCTTTCAGTGCTGGCGACCAACTAAGAAATGATAAAAGCGCCCTAGTAGACCAAAAACTGCTTGAAATCTTGGTTTGTCCGCTGTCTAAAAAGCCATTGAGGTGAGTCCTAGCTAACTCCTGCTAACTTTTTTCGTTGCTCTCTTTTTGATCGAATCATTCGAATAAAGTCTCTGTTGGTGAGTTAAGCTTTAATATATCAAAATGGCTGTGGTATGTGAAATCTTTTGTTGAGTTAAAGAAAATTAATTGGAGCCATTGCAGAACACCCGGTCACTAGTTCTGACCACCAGTGGCAGCATCGTCTCAAGGACGAGATCAGGCGTCGGTTGTTCAAAAGGTGGATAACGCTAACCACCGGATAAATCGCTATCCAGCGATTTGGTACCAGCAAAACTCATTGACATATCCAGTGGATAGTGATTTATCCAGTGGATAGCCCTATCCGCTTTTCGAACAACTGGGCGCAGATAGACATATACCAATGCACGCTCGTCACATGCAAATAAGTATCCTGCGAGCAGAGCCACCTTCAATCTTCCCAGAAAAATCGGGAAGAGGAAGGCTTTTTCCAGTGACTTATCCCGGAAAATCGAAGGGCCTCTACTCATGCGGCAGGTCTAAAACACAGGTCTCAGGTCAGGTCTCAGGTTATTGTTTTTACCAATACTGAAACAACCCTAAACCTTTACTAATACTAACCTAAGGTTAGCATTAGGAAGGGGTTAGGGTTGTTCCATTATTAGTAAAACAATGACCTGACCTGTGACCAGATCTGTGTTTTAGACTTGCCGCTGCTCGCGGGGTGGCAAATAAGCTAGTGACCAGGTATTCTTGCACATAATTAAGTACATTTCTATTGTACGATCTGTTGATGCCCTTGTAAAGCAAGAGCATCTCTTCCCCCCCCCCCCCCCCCCCCCCC
>BLFK01000862.1:6984273-6997616 GCA_014634185.1 Astreopora myriophthalma
TTTGGGGGGGGGGGGGGTATACCCTTTGGTCAAAGCAATAGGGAGCCATTTAAAAGGGGCTCTGTCACGGAACTTTTGTGGGCAAAAACACATAAATCCTTCTTTATGGCATTTACTTGTGCCCAAGCCATTCCTTTAAATTTAGGAGGAGGATATCAAATGATTTTCTTTTTGCAGGAAGAGTCACCCATAATACATTTTTGGCCATGTCTTCAACATCAGTGCAAGAATTTGAAAAATTTAGGCTAAATTTTTCAAAATGCAATCTGTGTCCATCCTTTCCATCTATAACGACAGAAGACAGCAAATAGTCTCAGTGCAGTAACATGGTCTTCAATAAATAAACTGCATTATTATTTTGGGTTTTCACTGATTTTAAGACTCTTTTAAGCATTCTGCAGTGAGGCCAAAATAGCATGACAGAGCCCCTTTAAATCCACTGATAGCCACATAATTAAATCACCTCAAGTTATTTATTAAACATGAATTTTCACAACAAAAACTGTTACCAACAAGACTTTGACCTGTACTATATGGTTAACCCTCTCTGTAGATTTCTACTGTTAAAATGATGAGATCTTGGACAAATGGCTGCCTTGTTTTATAATAATATTATATATTAATAATTTGTTGAAAATGGTAGATTGCTCAATACTGCAAGCAAGGTGGTCGTTTGGTATGCGTGGAGTTAACAGGACAAAAGCAAAGTGCTGGAGTGTTAGCATCACTTGGTGGCAAAAGTGAAGGTGGGTCTAATAAGAAGAAAGCTGAATAATATGCAAATACTCTGTCTAATTGGTATACCCAGGTGGAATAATCCAAATTTATAAGATCTTGCAAGATTAGATTATACAAGATCTTGTAAGAATCATATTCAAGAAATGAGATTTTGATAAGAAACTGAAAAGTAATCTTACTAATATCATAACACAGTTTACACCTGGATAGTTATTGCTAATCCATAGTCTAGAAACAACACATTCAATGGTGTACGGAAAATAATTATTTTTCTACATCTCGTATAATTCTCTTGTGCTCACCAAAGTGCAACTATAACTTAATAGCACACGCTTAGCTGTTTACCATTAATTTTGTTAAATAACTTTTCCTCTTTCAGTGCATGGTTGTGATGTATTCTTCAACATGCCACGTCACCTGAACCCCACCCTATATACATATCAACTTATTAACGTTCCAGTGCAAGTGATTTACCTTGGACCAGGAAAACTGGTTAAAGTCACCTGTGATTGGATGGGGCACTTTGCTCAGCACTTGCAAAAAGGCTGGAAGCTGGCAGATATCTTTTGGGACCAAGGAAAAAAAAGCCATGGAGGTATTTACAGCCAAGACTTCACCAAGAGGAAAACTTCACTTACTAAAATCTTAAACAAAACAGCTGACTACAGGAAACTTTTCGAGATGCACAACTTACAATTCTTTGAAAGCAATCTCTCCCTCTCTCCTTTTCCCTTCCCTCGTCAACGTTGTTCTTTTTCCAAAAGAGGAGGAGGGGGGGGAGACCACTAGTAATTATAAAGTCATCTACAACGTACAGTATCATTCATTTTAGCCAGGTGTACCCAGTAGCTAGAGGCCTCCAGTTCGATCCTCTGTGTAGACATAGCTTTAAATATCCATAAAATGGAGCACTCACAGAGCGAGGGGGGGCAGGTAAGCGGCATGCTGTCAGCTTCCATTGACATCAGCATCGGAGCTACCAGAACTGCTGATGTTAGATAAACTGACTTTACCTTCAGAAAATGCTTCAAGTAACTTTTTAAAATGTCACATTTTTCTTTTTCTTGTTCCCTGACTAGACCTTTCTTTCTCTGGGGATCACAATTCAGTGTGGTTTTTTGAGAAAGAATTTTCTCGAATGCAAGATCCAACTCCTTTGTATGAAGGCACCATCATCGAATACCAGCACACTGTCAAGGTGAGGGCTTAATGCCTTATTTCTCAAGAGAAAGCTGAGTAACCTGCTGTAATGGTTTTCCTTTTGTCATTCCCATTGTGAATTTCGTACTGCTGCTGAGTTTTGATGACCAAAACTCGCAGGCTCTTGGTTCAAACTTAGATTTGACAGGCCCACTTGCATGAGAGTCTGTGACCTGAACCACGGCATCAGTTAGTGATCTTTATGATGGAATTAATGGTCCAAGTGGGTAGCCTGTTGCTCTTTAATGGCTTGGGAAATTGTTCAATAATAATTGACATGACTATTGAACAAACTCAACAACTTTTATAACCATAAAAATATGCTGGTTTAACCTCTAGTGAGGAAGTCTCATTTGCTGATTCACTTCTTTTGGTTGTCATCAAGTTCTTGTGGTTGCACAGCTTTTTAAGAATATCAGTGAAGACAGTTGATAATGTGAGCTTGCACTCTGTGAAGTGAAATTTCTCATTGTTTCCCACAGATGGGGTTCTTTCAGACAAAAGCTAAAGGAGACTGGACACCAATGATCACAGAAATGGGAAACAGAGGCTGGGAACTAGCATGCATGTTGGAGACACCAGAAATTACCAAAATAGGCCTTGGAAATATCACTTTTAAACTGCTATTTTTCTTTCAAAGACGGATCATGCAAGCTCAGCCATACACAGGTTACCCAGCAGCAATTCCCCAAGGAGTACCTGGCCCCTGTGGGCCACCCCCTGGGGCACAGTACCCCATGCACATGGCAGGGCATCCAGCAGGTTATCATGCTCCCCCAGGTCAAGCTATGGCTGCCCCTCCCCCTCCCCCTTACAGTGCACAACCAGAGCCAAGTGCTCCCCCTCTGTAAGAAACACTGGTCAAGTCCAAAGTTCAACCCAGGCTCTATCAATTGCTACCACCAAACAAAACGTTTTTCATTTAACAATGTTAAAATAATAGAATGATACAGTAGCCCCATCAATGTGTTAGCTACCCTCAGCAAATGTACATTTCATTGTACTAGGTACTGGGCACGTACTTCTACCACATTTTAGTAGAACTGAATGTTTTTTGTTTTGTTTTGTTTTGTTTACCTTTTAACACTTAAACACAGTGCTACGGTTCTGTGGTTAATTGCAACAAGATAAAAGCAAGTGACATTCACAAAGAGTAACAGTGATAACCAACTCAGTGATGGAGGATGCACAAGACACACATTTTGATGCGACGCAAAAACGCAAGCCTGACTTTGAAGGAGGTTGTGTAGTAAAGACTGTTCATAAACAGCCCACTTCTGACAAAGGGATGGGGAACCTAAACACACCATGGGACAGTTAACTCAGTTAACTGTTAAATGACCAAAATAACATGCAAAACTCACTAGGAAGCCATTTTTGCCCAGAGCACTTCAGTCAAAACTTGTGGAAATGCTGGCAGAAAGAGTGGCCCCCCTCCCTTTAATCCCAACTTGCAAGAGGTAGGGTTATCCACACTCACCAATTCAATTACAGACCTCCAAACAAGACATTTTATTAACTTCCAACAAAAGACAATTAAATGCTCCTTACACTCCGAATAATCCAAAAAGCACTTAATTAGTACACAAATAATAGACCTGAAACTTTGACACTCAAATCCTGGCAATTTAAACAAAGAAATGAAACCATTATTTATTGATTAGATAGTGGTCAACGACACAATAACATTGAAATGCCAATGCACCGATGGGTGGTCGGTCACATATCAAAAAGCCTGAAGTGCATCTAAGAACAATGTGATGTACATTAGTGAAGCATGCCCACACAGCAATTTGCATGAGAGAGTGCAGAGACTAATAATTTAAGCAAATAAAACCATTGCTAGATTCATGACAAGCATTCTCGTCTCCAGAGGCCACAATTCGTTTGGTTGGCACCAAGAATAACAACCTCTGGCTGGTTATGGGTCCCTTTTTGTAACTGTTGGCAGCCACTATTGTTTCACATTTTCTCCGATCGCACAGAAATTTGCAGTCTTCCTAGCTCAAGACTGGCCAGCAGTTGTTATTCTCACGGCTGACCAAACAAATCATGACCTCAAGGATGAGTGATTGCAAATAACTAAGCTCAATTTCACTTACATTTTTAATGGATGTGTGGATTCAATGAGTGCCACCTTTTATATTCTGAATTCTGCATGAGCTGCAGGCCAAATTCAATTTTCCCTTTTTGAATGGTTGCTCTACTGAACAAAGATTAGATAACACATAACGATTCAAATGTTACTGGTATACCAAGTACTGATTGCCTCAAAAGATAAATGCAATAAGAGCTTATCTTGCTAGATTTTGACTATATCTATTCCAAGCTTTGTTCGATGCTTTCCCTGAATACTCCCATGTGGTCAGTATAACTAAGAGCTCTTTTCACGTGAACCCAGTAACCGGACTGGACCATTTACCATGACGAATTTTGTCTTCAGTTCATATGGCAAATTTCATCCTGCTTATCAAGATGAAAAAGCTGGCTGATGCTGGCCAAAAAAGCTAAGAATAAATGCAAAGTGTGTGTAGTTGGAAAAAAAATCATCATGGTAATTGTGGCAATCCCAGGAACTGAGATCTGAGCCAGCCTGCCTGCTCATGTCATCATTATGAGGTTTTTGTAGTGAGGCAAGATCTTAGGTTCTAAGTTCAAGCCAGCCCAGTCAACCAAGCCCACATAAAGAGGTCCCAATAACAGGAGCACACAAATATTTTTAGAGGCAAACTCCAGTTGAGCATTTCCCCTCGTCTAATTATTGTATCCGTGTCAATGTTTGTAACTCAGTCCAGTCCAGGCACTATATCTAAATAAATAAATGTAATCAACTAATAGAATTTGTCACTGACAAGCTAAATATAGGAAATCAAAACCTTAACAGAGACAAACTTTGTAAAACCTTATTCATGTACCAGATTGGATGTCAACTGATTTCTTTCATTTAGAGTCCATGTGCCACTAAAAGAGTAGCTTGGGAAATTTCTATGCTTAAATTCACACAATAATTAATTCCTACAACATATTGCCTTATTCTAAGGGTGCAATGTTTGATTTAAATTCTCGACTAACAAAAACTGCTGTTGTCAAGTGAATACCACTTCACGTTTCTAACCAACATGGTCACAGGGCATGTCCCTGCATGTGAATCTGTGAGTCTTAATTTTACCGTCCTTGGAGGAGTGGTCACAACTCTGTCAAATACACATACACAAACAACTAATTTAGTAAAACTTAAATAATCTATTCTACCCAGACTTATGTTTTACATACTTTTATATTCGGTGACAAATACTACCTCTTACTAACCTTGTTTTCTTGGGCCCTACTGCAAGTTACAGCTGCTTGTTTTTACCAGTTCAATTGACGGCCTGGGTGCGAAGCACGAGGGTCGTCAGTTGAACTGGAAAAAAAACAAGGAGCCGTAACTTGCAGTATGGCCCGAGAAAACAAGGTTAGTAAGATATTTATTATATCTCTTGGTAAACAAATTGAACAGGAAAGCAGACAATGAAATTTAGCGGGCCATACATAGCACTTATTAACCAAGACTGAGGTCATTACAGGGAAACCTCAGACTGAGGCCTTGATGTATTGACCGAGCGATAGCGAGGTCAATATGTCAAAGCCGAGGTCTGAGATTACCCTGTAATGACCGAACGGACAAGGTTAATAAGTCATTTATTATATGGCCTTTTTAGCGCTGGAAAAAAAAACAAGCGTTTTTCAATGTCTGCTTGCACACACAAGAGGTCATTGGCGGCCGTGTTCACTGAACCAAAACAAACCTGACCATGCAATCGAAACCAGAAGCGACAGAAGAAACAGTTTCTTTGAAAATGAGACAATTTTTGTCTCTATTACCCCAAGATCTAGTGCAAATTTAAAAATTTTCATAATGCCCTGTCATTACAAGAAAATCTTGCCCGCTCAGCAGCCAATCGGAGCGTGCATACTATTGTAGCCATATAATAATGTAAAATATGGCCCACTACATTGGCCAATCATAGCACACATACTATCTGAGATTAACTAACTTTCTAAAAAGTAGTAGTGCCCATTTATACAACATTGAAGGGGCAACATCACAGGTTTATGATGATTTCTTGTCAAAATTCACTAACTTTCACCTTCGAACACCTTGCTTGCATTTGAATCGTTTCAACATAACTTTTTTCACATTGTTAAATGTATGTAAAGTAAAATATACATATATCGGTTTTGGGAGAGTTTAAATGAGAAAACTCGAAAATGTCAAATTTGCAGACAACTCTGTCTTGGCCAGCCATCGCTGAAAACGGGTGTAAATAGTCTGCATTAAATAGTCATTTACAAGAACTTTGGTCATTACTAAGTAGCTTCCTTCAACACAAAGCATGACTTGAATTTTCAACGTATTACTAAAAATTGTGACAGTGTCCCTTCAATTACCAAATGGAATTCTACTTCTGATTACAAAAATTACTTCTGTGATTTTCTGGAAATCTAAAGAATCCTCAGCAGATTAAAATGATTACCACCACATGAATGAACAGAAAAAAGCCTTAAGTTGGTTGTTTATGATAAACTGCCCCACAAAATATGTAGTCATACTTGCTAGTAATAAAAAACTTACTTAATCAGCACCTTTAGCATTGATGATGGTACCATATAGTTTCTGGACACTTTGGGTGACAAATGGTGGACATCCAAAAAAGTTCTTACAAAAGCTGAAGAAGGTAGTCTCAAGTTGTGCATCCCAGTACTGTCAGAAAATTATCAAAAACAAGCACACGAAAATCCACTTTGAACATAAAACAACGCCAGGGAAATATTGTGTTTTGTCATTTTCCTAGTGTTTTCTCATAATCATTTATGGCCTTGCTATGCAGAACAAACAGCAAAAGAAGAGATTTTAGAGAATATAAAAAGTAGTTAGAAGTGCACTGACTAGTCACCTGTTACAGTACCGATATTAATATAATATAATGTTGATAAATGTAGTTGTTCTATAAAGAAACTACTTAATCTCTTTACTGGTGGCATGAACAATAAAGCGACACTACTGGGGGAGGGGGGCAGAAGTAAGAGTCCAGAATGAAAGGTTCATTCAGCTACAGGCAGCATGCATGCTTGACACAAGCAAGCATTTCAGGGACAAGTTTGAGCAACGGATGCCAAGAGTGGGGAACAACAACACAAGCAGGACTTCTCGGTTATTAATGTCATAGCCAACTGACCCAGTGTAAACCTCAGTCCTTTCCAGGTAAAGAGTACACAAATTATGACAGAAGTAAAAAAATGATGGAAAGACATGACCATGGGTTGACTAAGCAAGTTCTCATAAGCATTCACAACGTAAGGCTTTTTTTTTCATTCATTGCGCACGATCCACTGTACAAAGCAAATATCCATTAATAACAACTTTGCCCATTTCGAAGACTACATTTTTCTTACCAAAATAGAGCTTTACTAATGAAAGTACGTGCAATTTTCCATTGTATTCATCACTGTGGTTGCACCAAGTGATGCTAATTATAATTATTATATGAATATGTTAAATACAGAAGTAAGAACCAAGTCACTGCAATGTTCATTGAAATGTATGCACTCAAGGCAAAAATCTAATTTTCCATTTAGTGAAAATTGTGCATGTATGCAGACCAGCCAATAAATGATGCCCTTTCAGATAGCAATTTAGAAAATAGCTCAAGGAAAATATGCGCGCTGATTGGTTAATAATTGTGTTTCTATAACTCGATGGAAACACAGAGGTTGACGTAGTCACAGACAAGAGTCACGGCATTCCTGTGTGTGCTGTCGTGTGTGCTGACGTGTCAATTGAGTGCTGTAGAGAATCTACGTTTTGATGATAAATAAAATATAAAGTTTTCTTCATTTTTCGTTATTTTCCTTGGGCTATTTTCTAAAAGAAATAGAAAACATTTTCTTCATGTTTCTATAGAGTTTTAGTATAAATCTACCAGCGTTCTATCACGAATGCCGTTCTCTGATTGGCTACGCTACTCGCTATCTAGACTGTGATAGATAACGAGTAGCGGCTTTCAAAAAAATGGCGGCCACTTCGTTGCATTTTCGAAGTGTTTCGAAGTGTCTGCGACAAGGATATAGATAATTTACTTGTTTAGTTTTGAGCGACTAGTAGATTTATACTAAAACAATTAGATTATTCGCTCTTGATTTCTATGCGTGATAGAAATCTCGAGCTCATAATCTCGAAAAAGCTGTGGAAAGAGTCGCCTGCGGCTCGTGTTCCCACAGCATTTCTCGTTCTCCCAAACTTCCACTCATGTTTCTATAACTCGATAGAAACACGGAAAATGTTTTCTATTTCTTAATATTAACACGGTCATTCACTGACAAACCACGAATGTCACTGTTCCTCGGCTCACTCCAAACATCACATAAATAACAAATTTTTAAGTTACAATTTCAAATCAGAAAGGATAACGGATTAATAAGCACCTGCTTGTTCCTGAATCATTTTTGCAAATTTTTTTTTTCAGATTCCATTGTAGGATATTGTTTTCATAAGTTGGTTTGCTGAATTTCAGCATACATGCAACATGAAGAAGAGGATGAAGGATTTTATTATTAATTAAATTATTAATTGCATTATTAAATATCTGTTAAATAAATGTGTCAGTAAGAACATATATGAGGGTAAAAGCCTGTGTTAATATTAAGACCTTGTCTAAATGTAGTTACACAGAATTATACAACCGATCTGTTTCAAGAATTTCACATTAGTCATTGTTAGTGTTGACAGCTTTATTGATTTCCCAGCTTCCAAAGATAATATGCAGTAAACACACAGTTTTAGGTAAGACAAGGACTAATAATTATTGCTCGTTTCCATGTATCAATGATTGCTCGTTTCCATGTATCAATGATCTCCAAGCATTTCAACCACATACTGCCGTAAAGAACCATTTTGCAAACTGTTGTCACATTGCCCGTTTAGACTCTAGTGCGATTCGCACTAGAGTCTAAACCTATCCTGCTTTAACAAGTTTTTCAGGGTAAGTGCCAAATGGGTAATCCCACAGCTTGCTGGAAATGCCAAAACCTGCATTAAAAAAAGAAGAAGGAGCAAACTAATAATTTAAGTGCATTCAACAATATTCACTTGTGATTGGTCATGAGTGCTGCAATTGAAGGGCTGTATGCAGAACTACTTTGTCATTTTGTTGATTTTATTTAAAAGTACAAATATTTAACAGAAAGTGTCCAATTCAATGTAAAAAGAGTAAACATTACAATAAGCCATCTCTGAGTTCAAGTCAGCCTCATTTCCAAAGCAAGTCCCAATGCGAAAGTCTTGTGATGGTAATCAGTTCTATTTTGCATATATGGTTAAAAACTGATTTTCATAAGAAAGTCCTTAAGTGCTACTGTGATGAAAACAATCAGTTCTCGTTTTTCTTCACATTTCAAAAATACTTGTGTTGAATTCTCAGCAGGTGAAATTTTTTGCAGTAATTTCAAGAGGAAGACTGTTTATTTTAACTGCATTTTGTTAATTGAACAGTCCGCCATTACTTAGTGCAGTTCCGACGGATAAGCCTTGCAGAACTGGATTGAGGAGAAAGTGATGTCATTTACTCACTGGCTTAAAAAATGGAGTGTGTGATTGCAGCTTATTTAATACGCAGCACACGGCTTTTTGCTTTCAGATTGTCAAATCCTTGTTCTGCATACTAATTAAGCCGCAATGACGCACTCCATTTTTAAGCCAGTGAGTAAATGAGGTCACTTTCTCCTCGATCCAGCTCTCTGAGGGCTTCTCGGTCAGAACCACTCCAAGTAATGGTGGACAGTTGAATAAAAAAATTCCTGTCAAAATAAATAGTCTTCCTCTTGAAATGATTCCATAAAATTTTGCATGCCGAGTATTCAGCACAAGTACTTTCGAAAAGTGAAGAAAAAACAATAAGTGATATTTGATCGTAGTGGCACTTTCAGTCTTCAGACTAGCTTTTACAGGGTTCATGCTCTTTTGAGCCTTTCAAATTCCATAACGTCAGGGACGGCGGAGCGTAATTTGAAGTGGGGGGGCTACAAAAATTGAATTTTTAAGGTGATGTTCACAAAACGAGCACTAAGGGCGCAAGCCTATAGAGGTGTCTGGGGGCATGCTCCCCCAGAAAATTTTGAAATCTAGAGTCTCAGAAATGCTACTTTCATCGGTTTACTGACTATATTCATTAACGTTATTTATTTATTGCATTTAATGCTTTAATAAGTTTGTTTTGTTTTTCGTTTCTTTTGATTGTTTTTTCTTTTCTTTTTCTTGTTTTATTATGTTGTCATTTTTAATGTATGAATATTTGTTTTGGCTTAAATGTGGGAGGGCTTTAGCCCCCCCAGCCCCCCGGTTCTGCCGTCCCTGAACTTTCCACAACCTTTTCCAGTTTTCCATGACCTCAAGTTCAGCTGTCAAGTTTCAAAATTGTTAAAACCAACCTCATTTTAGGGTATTTTTGGACATAAGTCACCTTTATTCAATTTTGTCCAGGCTTCCACAAGATTCTCCAATAATTTTTCTACCATAAACAACTATAACTTCCCATGGCCGACAATTAAATCCCATTTGAATTTGAAAATGACATTCTTAAATTCCCTGACATTCAAGGTCTTCTATGACCCATGCAAACCTTTGTCCTTGTTTGGAAAAGAGGCTGAAGCAAAGTTGAAAATGACCTATTCTTGAAGGCAGCAAAAGTCCCATAAATGAGTATTTTGCACAACGGTGATTTGTCACCATTCGTAGAATGCATTTAAAAATAGTCTTAATTTTTACTGCACCTTTCTGTTGATCTTCAAAATGGTGGGACACATGGTATCTTTTCAGCTGATGAAGATAGCTTCCAGGAGTCGGTGATCCATGATGTAAGTAGTAATGTATCATATCGTAACTAACGTATCCCAATAAGCCACCGGCAAATATGCTTCTGGCGATTGCTAATGGCAATAGTGAAGTGAACAGGGTATAAAGTGCTGCTGCCAACACGGCAGCTGCTACTGGAGGAAAGACCAGTCTTCCACTATCAAACGGTACCTGACATCAATGAAATGGAAAATTAATACACATAACTGTATACATCTACATCCAGCATCCAACCTAACACAAAACCCCTGGATCCTTTAATCAAGGGACATCCCAGACAAATTAATTTTTAGGTCTTCACTCCTTCCTGATTTTGTTTGGCAGTGCAGTAAGTAATGATTGCTTCCAAATTACAATATTTTCCAATTCCCTACCTTGTGATGTTGTCCATGAAGAAAGAAGTGAATTGTAATCCAAAAGGGATCATCCGCTGGGACATGATTGATGAGGTGAAACAAGAAACGATGCAAGCAGTATTCAACAAGCGACCACACAAGGATGCCACAGAGGAAAAGAAAACAAAATGCGAGGAGAATCTTGGGATTTGAATCCAGAAAGTAAGGATTGAAGTTCTCTATTCCAGTTCTGGCGGCCAAAGCTTGGATGGACAGGTAACTAAGATACAGCATCACCGGAATCCAAATGATTGGTACTACATACCACGGTGTCATAGAGAAAAACTCTACAAAGTTAGACTCAAAGAGCCTCAGGGGTCGGTCCACCGGTGAATGAACCCATTTCAGGTAGCCTGCTCCAAGCTTTCCTACTTGAGGCAGGATTGCTTTGTTCCAATCAATAAGGTCCTAGAACAATATAAAAGCAGATATCAGTAACTTTAAGCATACAATCTGTAGCTTTAATTTGAACACCACAGAACTGAAATTGATCTTAACCAACACTGCTTTGATTATCCCCTTGCAAGTTAAATAATCTGCATCCTGATGGCTATTTTAAACTTATTCAGAGCCCAGGAGGTCTGGCATTGGCAAAACTGTGCTTGAGGCCTTGGGCTGTATTCAAGACAGAGGGCACATTTTTTCCCAAACACTGACTGACGTGAAGACAAGGCAGCAAGCTTAATTCTACAAAATTTGTTGGTTACTCTCTGTATAGACTCATTTAATAATAATAATAATAATTATACTTAAAATAATGATGATGACAGTGATGATCAATTTCCACTCATGGGATTGTGCAGCATGACCATGTGCCAGGGAAGGAGGGGGGAGAGGAGAGGGGCTGTATCAAAAGAAGATTGTATCAACCAAGCAAACATATCATCAATAGAATGGTATGTCCAAGCCACTTGGATGTCAAGCGAAATATGGCTTTGAACAAAGCGAGAAATGATATGACAAGGTTACTGAGCGAGCACCAGAAAATAAGGATTATAAACTTCTTTGGGACTTCAGTGTGTGGACGAACCATGACATTGAGGCCAGGGCACCAGATTTGGTGGTCAAGGACAAATGGGGGAAAAATGCAAAATTAAAGATGTCGCAATGCAGGATAATAGGGTGAGAACAAAGGAGGATGAGAAAATTATCAAGTTCTTGCCAGAGAAATTCAAAGCATGTGGGATGAGAGAACAAATTAATGTTGTACCTGTAGTGGTGGGAGTTCTGGAAACACTAACGTTCAAAGACAATCTGAAAGCCATAGGAGTGCACACATCAGTTGCCCTTATCCAGAAACCAGCATCGTTGGAAATGGCAAGGATAGCGAGTAGAGTACTGGAAATTTGAAGCTTGGAAAGGGCAAAGCAAGGGACATAGGACAAAGGGTGTTGTTGGCTCCCATTGGCAGCTTGTTGCTGCTCGGCACCTATGAATTAAGTACCGGCCTCAACATCTTGAGCAGTGCAAATTTCAGATGATGATGATGATGATGATCATGACAATTTCTTCTTATTTATCATTTGGATATGATGAAATGAACATAAGGCTTTTAATTTTTTTTTCTTGGGGTTGAGATCTTTACTTAAAGGTTTGCATAGTAGCTATATGGGAACCAAATTCAAAACATCAAACCTCTCGCCATCCATCCATGGGGAGATTCTCTCTAACAGTTGAGTCCAATTCTTTAATGTCTTCCTGCAGTCATGATGCAAATTAAAATGAGGAAGAGTGCTACGAAATACATGTGTATACACGTATGTTGCAAGTTAAAATGAAGGTCAAAATTCTTTTAACCTAGTATGATTTGAAATCTCTTTTGTCTGGTAATTAAATATCAGAAATGACAGAAAAAGAAATAACAATTCAAACTAAGATCATATAATTTTGACCTGATATTCAATTTAACCTACAACAAAAACGTGTGTTGGGTCAGTGACATTTGCAAAGTACAGCAGACTTTTCATCTTGTCATGACAGTCAATACAAAATTATAGCACCTGGTTTCATTGATTGAGCAGTCAGATGAAGACACTATTTCCCATTAACCCTTTAACTCCCAGTAGTGCCACTTACAGATTTTACTCTGTCTAACGCCAGACGATTTTACTCGTCACTGG
>BLFK01000862.1:7001607-7004107 GCA_014634185.1 Astreopora myriophthalma
TACCGAAGAATCGTGGATAACGAAACTCTTTTCACCCATGGCTTTCGCCGAGACAGGAACTTTCAATATTAACGATGGAACTCGCAAAGCGATGGCTTGTGCGGTGTACGAAACCGCGCCAACCAGCCTTGAATGAAAACTTCAACTTGCCGTACCGGCCCGTACGGCTCACACGTGAAAAAACATGATACGCGGCTCCTGATTGGACGTATCGCTTTTCTCACATGTGGGAAAAGCGATACGCGACATTTGATTGGTTTACATCGGTTTGCGAACGAAAATTTACTCTGCGGCTTTTCAGTGTGTAAATCTCAGTATGTATATTATAATCTATATTTATTATATAATCTGTGATAGGAAGCGAGTAGCGGTTTTCAAGAAAATGGCGGCTACTTCGTCGCGTTTTCGAAGTGTCTGCGATGAGGATATAGATAATTTACTTGTTTAGTTTTGAACGACTGGTAGATTTGTACTAAAACAATTAGATTATTCGCTCTCGATTTCTATGCGTGATAGAAATCTCGAGCTCATAATCTAATAGGCCATTTCCGAGTTGACGTCGGCCTCTTTTTCAAAGCGAGTCTAAGTGCGAAAGTTTTGTGATGGTAATCAGTTTTACTTTGCATATGAATAAAAACTCATTTTAATAAGAAAGACTTCGCACTTAGACTCGCTTTGAAAAAGAGGCTGAAGTCAACTCGGAAATGGCCTATTGTTTAATAGAAATTGTAGGTTCAGTTACATCTGGGAATGGTCGAGGTTTGTGGACAACTGTTCGAGTTTCCGCTCCTGATTGCTGACTTTCTTCAATCTGGTGTCGAGTTTCCGCTTCTAAGAGTTTTTGCTGTCTAGAGTCCAGTTCTCGCTAGCGAGATTTCAAATTCTTGCTAGCGAGTTTTCAAATTCTCGCTAACGAGTTTCTTAGGGTGCTTTCGATTGGGAAATCCGGATTTAGATCTTAAAATCCGGATCTTCGGATTTCCAGTCGAACACAAAATCCGAAACCGGCTTTCGCCGCGGATTTCACAAATTGAAATCCTTCCCCGACATGGAATCTGTTGCGAAATCCGTTTTCGGATTTTGTGTTCAATTGGAAATCCGAAGATCCGGATTCCAGATTTCCCAATCGAAGCACTCTACATTCGTTTCCAGGGCCTTCTCTTATCGGTCAATATAAAATATGGACTGCGGA
Organism: Astreopora myriophthalma; assembly: GCA_014634185.1. Taxonomy (NCBI): domain Eukaryota; kingdom Metazoa; phylum Cnidaria; class Anthozoa; order Scleractinia; family Acroporidae; genus Astreopora; species Astreopora myriophthalma. Next base: position 7,002,800 of record BLFK01000862.1, read on the forward strand.
CTGCGGACTGCGGACTGCGGACTGTGGACCATGGACTATGGACTGTGGACCGTGAACCGCGGACTGAGGACTGCGGACTGGTTATAAAACACGGTCGACCGAGTATAAAATGCTTAATGTGGATTTAATACTTACCTAGACGCGGGTTAAAAAAGCCTGAAGTACGTTGATTTGGCTGTTTTTGCAAAGGGTACCTCCAGAGACCTTTCGTGTCGCATGTCCGTGTCATAATATTATCTAGCTATAAAAGGTTGCGAAAAAAACTTTTCTTAAAAACATTTAAGAAATTTCGTAAAAACGGTTAAAAATACATGGCTAAAAAATACACGACGTTCTCGGACGTCATTATCAAGTGGAAAAGAGACTGTGAATATTCTATAAATACAAAAAATACAATAACATAAAAATATGCTACAAGCTAAACAAAGAGTTTAGCACTAATGGAGTCACTCTGAGTGTTAAGGCTAGGCCTCAGTTCTTTAATAAATAGCATTTCGTAAACGAGGCAGTCAAATTTCCCGAGGCACTTCTTGAGAACACAAAATTGGTCCTCATTAAGAAGATTTTTGTCACCGTGCACTTCCAAAAGGTGTTTACCGATAGATGAATACTAGTTGTGTTCAACAGTGCGTTGGTGAAGGTGTCGGGCTGTATAACCGACATAATCTGCATCACACAGATCACATGCAAATTTATAAACAACGCAATGCTGACTTGTTTAGCTTGTAGCATATTTTTATGTTACCTTTTTTCTTAAATCTTTCCAGGCTTTTTTTACGGACCTTACCGCGGTTCACGGTTTGAAATGGGAAGAATTTCATGGTAAGTGCGATTTTCGTCCGGGTGATCGTTATATTTGGAAATTCGCTCACCATTTTGCAACACCGGAATTTTCCAACAAATGGTAAGCACCCTAGTTCACCTTTCGACCTCCATCAAAATCAAAAGTGCACTGGGGCTAACTCGTGTGTCTAATTATTTGTAAACACAGGGTAATCGGCCATTAAATCCTGTGGGGATGGTGTTGTCCAAGTCGAACCGAGTAGTGCCAAAGTCAAGAATTGGTAAAATTCACTCGAAAGTTTAGCTCGAATGATGATATTTTCGTTACTTGTCTCTCTGTTCATCATTTGGAGTCGAAAAGACAAATACGCTTACACGTTCTCGTTTTTTCCTTGAAACCTATACCCGATTTAATATCACAATGCTCAAAATCTACACCCGTTTTCAAACCAAAACGGCTCAAAAACCATACCCTTTGGGGAGGCACATACCCAAATAGCTCATATTGGGGAGTATCCCCCGGAA
>BLFK01000862.1:7006607-7009107 GCA_014634185.1 Astreopora myriophthalma
CCGAGCCGCGAAGCTATCATTCACGAAACTATCATTCACTTTGAGCGTGTTCAAATTCTTCATGATAGTTGATGATAGTTTTTCGCGTTTGACCACGCGCATGATAGTCGATGATAGTTTTTCGGTCAGCTGTATTCCCCCAAAATTGACGGGCTCAGTTTTCGGCACCAGCTTTTCAGTTAACTTTCAGCAAGCTAACAAAATGGCGGCGGTGTCGAGAGTTTGCTCTCCACAGATTGAAAACAAGAAAAATTACAAAAATGAAGAAAACAATGCCAATGACAGTGAGGGAAGTTGTTGGGAATTGCCTCCAAGATTTAAAGCCCAACACACTCACACGCAATCCTGATTTTTCCTTCTTTATTTTTACCACGGAGATCTCTCCCTCAAGCTCCAGTTTTCTCCAAAAAGGTATTTTTTTTTTCTTATTCACTTCTATTATCACTCCTATTACTATCAATCATCCGGTCTTGGGTTTCAATTAAAAGGTTCCAAAGTTCAAGATTATTCGATTCCCACGCGTTTTCTGTCACTTAACACTTTCTCAAATCACTTGCTTATAATCAAGACAAAGACAAAATCACGTAATCTACACCAAAGAACAACGATAACTATACATCGCATAATTCCCGACAAAGTGAAGGTCGTCTTAATTCATTATCATCATCATCATAACATCATCTTAATTGATTACAACCCCATTGTGTGTAGCCATGGAGACGAACTATGCACAAATTCTTCCCCAGACTTCCTCGGAAGAACTATCATCGACTATCATGCGCCGTTTGACCACCCCTTTGATAGTTGATGATAGTTGATGACAGTTTTGATTATCATCAACTATCATGCACCGTTTGACCAGGGCTTTGTGTTCTCGCCATTAGCCTGGAACAAGCGTGCCATGGCGGCTCATGCCCGTGCGGGGGAAAATGGTTGTATGGCCATTTATATCTGAAAGGATTCCTCCGCGTATGAGCCTCCGATTCAATGTTCATTCCAGTCCCACTACGATAATACGAAAATGGCCTATTAAGCTCCCTTAGTAATTCCCCAGTCTTCATAAGCCCTTGGCTTACACGGCACTGCTTTAAGTCCGTCTTTGTGTACCCGCCCCTCTGAGAGAGCAACGCAGATTTCGCAGTCGATGGGGTAGTCTCGGTTCCAGAGACGTTCAATAACAGATCCTGCAATGTCGCCGAATCCTTTCCATTTCCACTCCAGAAATCGGTTGTATTCAGTCTCGTTCCTGCCAAGGTATTTTAGGTACTCAGCCAAATGCTGTGGATTCTTGAAATCGCGGACCCTAATGACGGAGTTTCGAAGATTCCCGGGCAGGAACTCGTCGAGTTTATCTGTAGCCATGACAACAGGCACTGAGCCTGCGCTCAGAGCATGAATCAGTTGATCGTCCACAAAATAATCACAGTCTCCGTTAAAAAACACCAAAGTGAATTTGTACTTCTTCTGAAATTCAGTTTTAAGGCTTTTAAAGTCCTTTCCATACCTGTTTACCAGACCATCTTTGTTCCTTGCACAGCCTCCATAAGAATCCACTTGCACAAACTTCATCAGTTGCCTCACGTATTCAGTACGCACCGGTTCACAGTTTGAGAGGGCGACGAAGATCAGCCCTATCTTTTCGTTAAAGGGAACTGGGGTTGCTAAATCCGGAGGGTCAAAAACAGGATTCGGAAAATCGGAATCCAAACGATAACTTCTTAACAAATTGAATTCGGACATCTTCTCGGGATTGCCTAGTACTGGCGCGTACAAGGGGTTTTCTTGAGTAAACAATATCCACGGCACGGAGTGTGTCGGTGGAATCATGTGTGCATCTGTTCCATGAACAACAAAGGCGTCAGCTTCCCTCCATCGCGATGTGTCGACTGTTAGCTCACACGCTACAGGACAATCGCCTTTCTTCCATGCAACTTCGTGCTCCGATGTCCAACGTGTTCCGAAAACAGTGGTCCAGAATAAGATAACCCAACGCTTGGATTGATTATCCAAGACTTGAGTGCCATTTTTATTCTCCGACATCACCTCAACAGTCATAGCCGAGATATTTTCTTGTGCAACTTTTTCATTCGGTTTAACAACGTGCTTAAGTACCACTTTGATTTCACGTTGCCTCGAAACGATAACCATGATTAGAGCACCGAGAAGAAATAAGGAGACCCATAATCTAACTGTCATTCTGCGCAATGGATTCATCTCGAAGTTCCTCCTATCATACATACGAGAGCAAAATGTGTCAAAGGAGTAAATTGCGAAAAATAAACTTTTAAGAATAGAGCAATAAGAACCCACCACAATATCGTCATTGTCAACTGAAAAATAATAAATTAAAACAGCTATGTTCATATTGTTAAAAGATAAAAATACGTGTAAAAAACTCCTTTACACTCGCACAAAATCTGGCACGGCACTCTTAAAGGAGCTATGTCACGGTTAAATGGGTTTGAAAAGTTTAGCTAAACTTTTCAATTTTGTTGTTGGT
>BLFK01000862.1:7013776-7028776 GCA_014634185.1 Astreopora myriophthalma
CACTACTTAACCGATTTATTCTATCTCTTACTTGTCGTGTCTTTCCCGCGTTTTTCTTAATTATGATAATTTATTTCGCTCCGGCTCGAGATTATCGATGCGAAGCTCGTGTTCATATCTTATGGCGTATGAGTCACGCTTCTGGTTTACTTGTACAAAACGTTTTGTTCAGAGTAGTACACGCTGAAAGATGAGATTAATCCTATTCGGTTTTGTTCGTACCGAACGTTGTTGTTTGATGTGTGGTGCAAGATAAACAGTGACAGTCGGCCACGAAATTTTAAGCCTTGTTGGCTGGAAATTCGTTTTGCCGCCACGTGTCTGATGTTTTCCCCGAGGATAATTCGCCTCACAACTACACAACGGAAAATAACAACTCTACAACTACTTAAAGAACCAAAAAAAATTGGTTTTACATGGCTCGTACGGGCTCGTATTCATGGGGTAGCAAACTGGCAGAAAAATTTCATTACTCTATTTCTTACTCAACTACCTACAACGGAAAATAACAACTCTATAACTAGTTAACGAGCCGATAGAAATTGGTCTTAATATGATTTATTTCTTGGAGAAGAAAAGTGGCAAAACAAACCGTAATTAATCTGTTTTTACCTCTGCAAAATGGGAAATTTTTCCACCAAAATGAATTTTTTGCGGGTAATAGAACACTCAATCAAAATATCCGGGTTTTTAATGGCATCGGAAATCTACATATCATCGCGAATTCCCAGGCTTTTAATTTTGGCGCAAAACGCTTTCAAAGCTTGGGTAATCGCCGCTGAGAAAAATTATTCCATATTCATAACAATTATTCTTTACAATCCAATTGGCCATTTTTTATTTTTTTCCCATTTTCGATTCTCCCATTTCAATTTCCCATTTTTCAATTTCCCATTCCCCATTCCCCATTCCATGTTTTAGTAACATCCTGTCTGTACGTTTGCATGGGAGGCTATGCGTTGAAACGCTACAGACCAAACACAACCGGTTTAGCGATGACGTCCGAAATGGAAATACACCATCTTTTAGGTGCTCTTGTGTGATGTGATTCACTCAAACATCGAATGATTTTGTCAACTTAAAAATGGTCTAATGGCCGATGTCAAGACGGAACAGGCGATGAAACACGAACCGGCATATGTGTAGTTAAATAAGAATCCATTTTGTGGAAAGATTATATCTGATATTAAACGGTCGAGTATTCTGTTTCAAAATGGTTCAACGAAATATGAAACTCGGAATGCTTCACTTAATTGATGGTTCTTCTCAACGGCAAATAATTCAATGTAGTGTCAAATGAGCGACTGCCGGCTGCTCCATTGCCGGTTGTTCTCGCTCATTTGCATTGTATTCGGCACTACCTTAATTAAAGATTAAAAGATGATTCAATGATGATTCAATGATTCAAAGATGATCCGGAGTAAACATTTTCGGTTTCAAGAGAAGAAACCTTTTTCTACCTCAAGGATAAAACTTCGGATACAACAAAAGGATTTTTCTCTTAAAGTAAACGTCTGTTTTTCTTGTATTCATTATGTTACGGGCTTTTTTGACCAAAAAGGTGAATTTTTGAAGCACGTTCAATAAACGAATCGCAAAACCGTTTAGAAAAATCGCTGAAACCTTAATCTGGAGTAACTGCTTAATACCCCCGCGCCATTTCCACTGTCTTACTGAAAAACGTGGCTACATGGTACGCGGTAGGCAGAAGGCCGACATTCGCGGTTCACGGTGGCAAAGGAATTCGACAGTCCCAAGGTATCTTAGGGACTGGCTACGCAGTGAAAAATGCATGAATAGGGACCTTTAGCAACGAGGACGCGAACCTTTAGCAACGGCGACGAGAACATCGATTCAAAATATGAATTCGCGTCATTGTAATCACTTCGCAATTTTTTTTAAACGATGACTTGTGCAAATGTCTGTGACAGCTCTCTGACAGGTGCGATAGATAACATTTCCGCTCGCCTCGAAACTCAGTGGTGTGACATTTAAAGCTTAAAAGCCTGGTTTTCACTAACGACGCAAGCACAATTTCACCGTGAAAACGGGCTCGACGCAGGCACAAGCTCAAGGATCAAAATTTTTAATTTTTAATTCTTAATTCGGACCCGTACGGGTCAGTCGCGTCCTTGTCAAGATTGCCATTAGCTTCCTTTCAAACGCTATTTATAGTAAAAAAAAAAAATAAGGGGAGTAACTGCAGATTACCCTGCCACTTGGAGAGCACTCCTCTCCTTAAGATCTGAATTTAAGCTTAGTTCGTAGAATGATTTAACAGTTACTCCATGTTTACTTCTAGATTGCCAGTCCCCAGCGTTCAAACGCGGATATTTTCATAAACGGACTGAATGTAAGCTTCAAAAGTTTACAGAACTATCAACATTTATCGGTTATTTCGTTCGTTCCTTCACCACACTCCATTTTAAATCCTTAGCACTAGATAAAACTAATCGTTAACTTACCTATTGTACCAGAGACGACGTTTACTTCGCTCGAGATCGAGATGCTTCTACATAGGCTCGATTACCGGCCGCTGTTTCGGTAAATGAGCCCGCGCTCACCCCTCGAAAAGACAGCTGGCCTCGTGAACGAGACATTGTTGATTTCCACCAATCACAAGCTTGTCTGCGCAGACACGCAGCATAAATTATGTTTGCAAAGAATAAATTTCAAGATGGCGGATGCGGACGAATTGTTTAACACGGCGTGTGATCGTGTTGTAGAACCTTTCAAAGTGGGAAACCTGAAAGATTTGCAACGGAAAGCATTACAAAAGCTATTATATGGTGAAGACGTGGTCGTAATTCAACCGACTGGATCAGGAAAGTCACCCGTTCACTAGTCTTCGCCTATGGTTTTTGACATCGTCAAGAGGACAACTTTCGAGTCCATTGCTATTGTAATCTCACCTCTTACTTCGCTAATGCAAGATCAAGTGGAATTCGTTAAGTCAATAGGGGTTACTGCCAAGTTTATTGGTGCCAGATCGTGTTTATATCCAAAACAATGGCCACCCTTTCAGCCAGATCTTGTACTTTTCCTTTCAAACTTGTTCTTTTTCGTGAATCAGTTTTCTGTGCACCACAAAACAGGCATCCGGAAGAACTTGAAGCCGAAGATTTTATGGGTGTTTTACCGCTAGAATTCAAACTCGCTTCAGCCATCAAAATAACTATACCTGAAATTGTAAACACCGCACTGAAAACAGCGAGTAATCGTTAACGCGTACAGCACATGTTTGCAGTGTTGGCGAACAAACTATGATCATATTTGGCGCGAGATAGCATATTTTTGGTATCCGATGACATTTCCGGTGACCAGTAACGATGCATACAGTAAATTTTGAATTTACGTCACAGACACGATCGGTCGCTCACGCGTCCAGCCGTCTCTTCTCGGGCACGCGGACCGGAGAGAGCGGCGGAAATCGAGCCTACTTCTAGACTGCTGGCAGTCTGTTCTTCTCTCGTAATTCAGTAGGGGTCATGAGGCGAGACGTTTTGGCTAAAGGAGAATGGGACGAGACATATAACCGGTTAATTAACCATCATTAATAAATGATTTCTCAATCAACCCACGTTACCAAGATGACAAGCAAGTTTGGGCAAAAATAAGTTTATTGAGCCAAGCCGAAACTGCTGATCGATAGCTTGGCAATAAACCTAAACGCCAAAATGCCCAAACTGGAGTGATGAAAGTGGTAGTGGGTTGAAAGAAATAAGTAAAAGACTAATATATGATAGAAAACTAATGTGATATAGAGGATACAACTTATGCAGAAAACATAGACTGGAGCTTAGTTGCCATGGCGCGAACCGCGCGTTGTTTTTGTTGCTGAGACAATTCTAAATTATGGTGGCTTATAAGGGCCATCCAAAATTGGCTTATAAGGGCCATCCAAATTGACACTTATAACTAGCAATTGACACTTATAACTGGCAATTGCCAGTTATAAGTGTCAATTACTACTTATAAGTGTCAATTGCCAATTATAAGTGCCAATTGCCAGTTATAAGTGTCAATTGCCAGTTATAGGTGTCAATTGCCAGTTATAAGTGTCAATTGCCAGTTAGGATCGTTGATTGTTCTAACTGTCAAATTGCTAGTTGTAAGTGTCAATTGACAGTTATTAAGTGTCAATGAAATAATTTTTTGAGGTACTTTGGATGGCCCTTATAAGCCACCGTACTAAATAAACGAGATAAGCGTCGCTTTTCCAATCTCCCTGCAATTTGATGATCTCGGAAGGTATATGACAATCAAATGCGAAGGTTGCCCCGCCCCGGCGGAAACTATGTGGAGAATAAAGCGCCGGATCTAAATCGAGCTCAGCCAAGACCCTAGAAAGAAAAAAGCAAATTGCTTGTACGTGATGGGTGCTAAACCTAAACCAGAGAAAACTGAAAAAAGAGGAGCAGACACAGGGCCCGGGTTGTTAGCTAAATGACGACGTAGAGCTAAAATTGGAATTGGACAAAGACGAGACCCAGGAATCGCGGGAATGGGCAGGATAAGAGATCGTTGCTGACACTGGATAGTCTTCGTGGCGGAAACATTAATATTAGCGCCCGCGGACGTAAAAACTAAATTTGCCCGTGTAATAACCTTGAAGGAAATTTGCCGCGGGTTGTCGGGTACGAGATTAGATTTGCGCAAAAAAGTAAAAAATGCGACTAAAAACAAGGCCCACATAGCCGCATGTAAGGGTATACGAAAATTAAAAAGATCAAATGCAGCATGCAAGATTGAAGGGGTCATAGGAGATTTGCGAGAAACGGCTTGTCCTAAAAAACGCTTAACACCCCGCAGCAAAAGCTGAAAGCGATAATCGGAACTCCAAGTGAGTTCATAGCCCGCAAGGCGATGAGCATGTTTAAGGCTACCAATATGATTAAGTACGGTACCGTATACTCGTTTCTGAGCAACTAAATATGCAATATATAAGCTAATAGATTCGACATTGATAGGAAAAGGCTGAATAGCCCTTAGTTCACAAAAGTCTGGTAACTACGAAAATGAGCTGCTATGTTGTTCTGGGTAGACGTCGCGTGAGCCAAGTTGGTGCGACGTGCAACTAAAGACTGCAAACTGACGAGAGAAACAGCTGTAGAAAGATGTTGGCCTGATCCCGTTGGCAGCTCTAGAAATAAAAACAAAAAAAAATAGATAAAAACATTGTCAAGCAACGTCGAAAGAAAAACAAGCAGAGTCAACATCTTGAAACTGGAAAACCTGACCAGAGTCATTACAAAGACAGTAGAAACTATCACGAGTTAAAGGATCGGAATGCCAACGACTAAGATAGTCCGCAAACTGGTTGTGTCTCCCTGGAACATGTAGTGCGCGAACTTCAAAATCAAAGAGAGCGGCGGTGAACCACATTTGTCGGAGGCAGCGCTGCATAAAAGAATCTTTCGACGCGTTGGAGGTGATGACCGCGACTGCAGCAGAGTTATCACTTGCTACGATGAATTTGCGACCTTGTAACTGAGGGGCCCAGTGTTTAAGAGCGACAACTATCGTGAAAAGTTCTAGTGCATTTATATGAAGAGAAGACATAGAAATGCAGTCGGGGAAGACAAAACTGATGCACTCCGTTTGACAAGTGGCACCGCCTCCTTGAAGACAAGCGTCGGTAGAAAAATTGAGACTCTCAAAATCCCAGAGAAAAGCCTTGATAAGTGAAATGCGGCGATAGCGTGGATGAAACTCAAGCCACCATTGAATGTCCAAAAGCATAGTAGCGGAGATGGGATACCGGTAACTAGCTGCATGCTGTTAAGGAGTCTGGCCATAAATAATCTACCAGGCTTGACACACGCCGTGACAAACGAGAGCTTCCCAAGAAGACATTGAAGCTGCTTCTTGGTAAAAAATGAATATGTTAGCCAGATTGTAAGTTCGGTTCGTAACTCCTCAATACGTGAAGCGGGGACCTCGAGAGTAAAGGCTTCCGTATCAACTAAAACCCCGAAACAGATCATGGAGGTCGAAGGGGGCGTGTCTTTCTCGGGAGAAGAACCTAAACCAAGTTGTTGAAACAATTGACCGAGTTGCGAAAATGCCTGACTAGCCAGAGACGGATATTCGGCTCCGTATAAGTCATCCAGGTAAACATCCGCTGAAAAACCCTGTTCGTTGAAGATATATACGACCGCTTGAGTTGTGCGTTGACAAATCAGAGCCGATGAGCGTAAACCAAAGGGACAACGATTATCCAAGTAAAATTTTCCTTGATAACAAAAACCGAGTCAACTATAGTCCTTGGGGTCGACAGGGAACTGTCTATAAGCACGACGTAAGTCTTTCTTAAAAACGAGACAGTTACGGCCTTTAGCGAGAATAAATTCAACGAGCCGATCTATTCCAGGCAAACGTAACTTGAACTGGTCGCCCAAATAAGTATCAGAGGGGATGCCATTGTTACAGCCCGTTGCACTCGCTCGGGTAGACTAAGTAAGAAGCCGAACAGACTTGACTTGTAATGGTACCCCGGTGGGTACCCCGCGTTAGTATTTTCTAGCGTCACGTGACTCTCGCGTTGTTCCTTCGTGTTTCTTTGCAAGAGTAGTAAAACGATGCATGTCGAAAGCCATGAAAACGAAGTATTGTGTAAAGCTGTGAAGCCGTGAATAAATACGTTGTGTTACCAGAACAGCCATCATTTACGGAAGATCCTTGAGGAAAACTAAGATCCATAACCACCCACCGGGTCGAAGAGCCTCGTTTAGGGACAGTTTGAAGCGGAGAGTAAACAAAATCCTCTGCAAAAGGTGGAGAGTTGAAAGGACCCGCGATGGCATTGTAGGATAACTCGGTGTCGATATACGCTTTCACGTGAGAGTCAAAGTTTAAAGCTGAAGGATGATTACGTGAAGATGAGACGGGGCGTGTACAGGCAGTGTAGTTTATCGGCCAGCCGTAGGTTAGAAAATCGACCACAATGTTATCATGATAATTAGAGAGGAATGTTTTCCAGTTGGCGAGTAAAAGCGATGTGGGCACTAAAACCTTAGCGCCAAAGGCATTTGGTTGATGATAACGTGAAGCAATTAAATATCGTACGACAGCTGCATTGTTGACAGATTCGTGTTCGGGTCCATTCCGGGTCAGAGAGGTCAATGGATTGCGGTCTTGTGAAGCTAATAGTCACTGTGCCGGAATTGGAGTGCGGCGCTTCAGACAATGCAACATGGGATGATCAGCCTTACAAACACGACAACGATGATGTTCGCTATAAGCCGCGCTGTCCAGTTTGTCACAGTCGCAAGTGGCGGTATAATTCCACGACTTACACGCCTTGACATTTGGAACCCGCGCCGGGCTTAACCGCCTTCTTCCCCACTCGGCCATACCACCCTTGTCTCGCCTTCTTCTCTAAACGGCCAACGCCATACCGCCCTTTCGAGTTCGCGATGACTAAGCGCTCGTCCTAGTGACCCTTAGAGAAAAAAACCGGCTGCCAGCAGACTAAGATGCTTCGAAAGGCGGCGTCAGTTCGTTCCCAGGGCCCACGTATCCTTTGGTCAGCGCCAAGACACGGAGCTCTGGACGCGGAGGGTCGTGTCTTTGCTCGGGGAAAACAAATCTAGCGGTTATCGACCCAAATTGTTCAATTTGGTGATAAAAGCATGAAAGTTGACCACATCACTAATGACCCTAAGACTAACATTTTGTGATGTAGGGCCATTCCAAATAAACTTCTGGAGACGAGAACTACGCATGTCAGAAATAAGCCAACATGGAAACGAGGCTGAAAATAAAAATCCTATTTAAACGATGTTTGGAGCAATATGTGACAAAAGCTTGCAAACATGAACCACCAAGTCATTTAATATATTTTAATATTTATTTAATGCTGTCACGTGACTATCTTCCTTTATATTATCGAAGTACTTGGGTACCCTGTGGTGAAACGTTAAATATACATGCTTGCAGTGTTTTCTGAACAACGATATTGGTAAAACTAGTTTATCTCAGAATATTAAACGGTTATATCTTTCCTTCATTTGATTTTCTCTTCTGTTACTTTAGGACGCTGTACGACATATCCTAAATAAGCATTGTGTTCACTGATTTGGGTCCCTGTGGTGAACTATTGAGCTAAACTTTTTGTTTGGTGGAACTGACAAATCTTCATCTATCTTACCCAAATCAAACAAACGGTTAGTGTTCTATCAAAGGTGAAGCAATGCGATTGTTTAGCGCAAGTACAACATTTGAAGAGTGCCTTCTCAAATTCAAACAACGCCTGCGAGCGTTGGATTGCGATTAGTGATAGAAAGGTCTCTGTTAGGGGTCAACTTTGACTTCAGACCGTCGGCCCTAACTCAAAAGAGAAAAAAAAACACAAGAGGATATTGCCCTTCGTCACCACGCATCACCCAGCAGTCAGAAATCTTAAACAAACACTGATGGAACACTGGAGCCTGATAAAGAACCAACCACAGTTAAAAACGCTTTTTAAAGAACCTCTTATCATACCATACAAAAGAGGGAAATCTCTCAGAGAAAGACACGCTCGTAAAGGCAAAAATATAACTTGAAGTCTTAATGCGAGGCAATTGCAGAAACCACATGTGGAGTCCGTGTAGGCCTCTCAATATGAATCAAGGGATCTGTCGTTCGGTGAGTCCCCGGTATGGGTCCTTTCAATTCCGAGAATCTCCTGTCACGAGTTATAATTTATTTATAAATGGATTCCAGCCTCTCTCGGGCACGGTGGTCTCGGCGGATGGAACTAAGGGCAGAGTCGCATTACAGACCAGTTTTTTTATTTGGCTGGATTTAAAACGGCTGGAAAAATCAAATAAATTTTACAGTCGCATTTCAGTTGTTAAAATGTAAACGTCAATCACACAGGTGAAATTTTAGCGGCAAAGATTGTCTTCAGTCACGAAACTTCCCGCTCTTTTCTGTTTCGTGACTTCGCCGTCTACATCGGCAGTGAATTTTGATAACCGTTTACAGCTTTGGCGGCGGCCTCCTCTGTTTTTTCGAAATTTTGAAAAATTGGTCAGCCCCACAGAAGCACACCGACTACTTTGATGTTTTTTTCCTATTTTGAAAGTTTTCAAAAAGCACAAATGAGGGGTCGCATTAGAAAAAAGGCGTGTTGACATATTTTAGTCCCTAGAGTAAACAATTTCTGCAAAATTGTCTCTAAGACCCGGGCGTAATGCCGACCAAAAGTATTTTGTGCCTTCAACCGGAAAGATATGGGAACTAGAAGAAGGAAATAGGTCAGCGGTGTCTACCATGGATTGCAAATTTTCCTTGAAAATTTCATGATTTTACGCCGGTACTTTCGACCAAATAGGTTGATTTCTTCCTTTAATTCGACCATTCTTCGCGGCACTTCAAAGAGTACGTTCCTTCTTTCCTCCACAATGGACCCTAACTTGTCAGCGAAGGACTTGCGAAAGATATTTGTTGATTTCTTTGTGGAGAAGTACGAACATAGCTTCGTCCCCTCCTCGTCGACGATTCCACACGAGGACCCGACATTGCTGTTTGCAAACGCTGGTATGAACCAGGTAATCCTTCGTTTCTTATCGGTTTAAATGAGCTAAAGAAAGCTTTTTGTCTAGCGTTTGGGGTGTGCAATGATCTATTGTAAGCCTTCATGGAATCTGTCGGACGTTCCTTAAATGATTAGAGCACGTGAACCGGGCATAACAATAAACCCTTAATTAAGCTCCACGACTGGTCCCGAGGTGAACAGTGGAATACTATATCTTGTTTCTGTAACGTTGCTGCGTAACGTTGCTGGACTTCTAATAAATTTAAGAGTCCATGTGAACGAAAACAAACGATGTAATCCCTGAAATCTACGTCAGGCAAAGTACAATGAAAAGGTTACTCCGGGCAGCGAGCACATGGCAAAACTAGTGTCTCATCGGTCAACAACTATCACATGCCACCGTAACAGTTTCCCGAGATCCTCAATTTGGTTCTGCATTCATTCGTGAGTATGGTGTGCTTGCTTAGGAAAGATTTTGGCAAGATTTCCGTAAAGGTCCCTACTTCATTATGCATGCATTATTCCTAGAAAACTCTATTCACACTCGTTCTTTTTGGAAGAGGGTTAGTAGGAATATGCATGTATAATTAATGTAGGGAACTGTACAGTTCAGAAGTGTGTTTGAAATGATCACTCCATTTTTGAGCTGTACCTCCCCCTCCCCCCTAAAGATGGCAGCTTTTAGTATTTGAGAAGGGGGGGGGGGGGGTCAGAAGCTTTTTTTCCTCAAGTAAGCCAACAAAATTTGGACTCCTTGGACAGTTTTTTCAAAGGTGCCATGCCAACAAAATATCAACCCTTTCGATTTGATTTTTGAAAGGGCAGACAAAAAACTGAGGGTTTGGTTTGGATTTCAGCGTTAATCAAATCTAATCAAATATTTGGTTTTGAGGAGAAGGGAAAACTGTAGTGTAACATGTTGCGTGACATGCCCCCGTATTTATACATTCCCGGATGTACAAAAAGGGGTTTTCGGTTTTTTCCCGCTATTAAACTGTTGTTAATCACAAGGACTGCTTTCCTCATGTCTGTTGCTAGTAAGTGCTCTCTGGCATATTGATACATGTAGTACCCAGAGAAAAACCTCGGAGCAGAGAAAGAAAACCAAGAAATTCAACCCATGTATGATGCCAATTCTGGGAATCAAAGCCAGGACACATTTGTGGAAACTAAGCATTCTCCCCACTGTGCCAACCCTGGTCCCCAATGAAATAAATGTCTTAGCAACAGTCCAGTGTTGAATTCAACTTTTTCATGTCACAATTAAACTTGTTAGTGTATTTATCTTGTTGACACAGTTCAAGTCAATTTTCTTGGGAACTGTGGAGCCAAACAGTGATTTCTCAAAGCTGAAGCGTGCTGCCAATAGCCAGAAGTGTATACGTGCTGGAGGAAAGCACAATGACTTGGATGACGTGGGAAAGGATGTGTACCATCATACATTTTTTGAAATGTTGGGAAACTGGTCCTTTGGAAACTACTTCAAGGTGGGTATTTCTCATTTTCTTGACTTTCTGGATGTTGTAGAACGAAGGTGTGAACTGGTTTTGCAAAAGAATAGTGGCTTATTTAGGCCTTCAGGCTCCAAGTCAACAGTTTGCCTAGATGGTTCTTAATTTTTTTTAAAGTTTAGCTTTTAGTCTTCTGTTCATGAATTTTTTGCACTTGAATAAACTGTAATAAAAATGACAATTTAGTCAGGTAAGTCAATTTTTGTAATGACTCCAGTTAAATTCAAGAGAATTGTCTAACTTACCAGTGAAGCTGAAGTTTATCAACAATATTTTATATTTATTATTCTGTAAAGTTGTTAGCTTTATAAAATGAAATATCTTCACCAGTAAGTTGCCCTGGAAATATACTTGTTAGGCTTAATAACATTCTTTTTTCAAATATAAAAATAAAGCATACGAAATTTTCTTATTTTAACTGTGCATAACCTGTACTGGAAATCGACCCAAGTAAAGGCATCCTGTGGGCTGCTGTTTTATTTATGTTTTGGCCTTGTCTTAAATCTTTGCTTAGAAAGAGGCCATTGAGTTTGCCTGGGAGCTGCTTACTGTAAAGTATGGAATGCCGAAGGATCGTCTTTATGTCACATACTTTGGAGGAGAACAAGGGCTTGAACCTGATGAAGAAACACGACAGTTTTGGCTCAGTATGGGGTATGTAATTTGAACTGAATTTTTTGGATACTAGAAATGGGAAATGGTGTTACAGTCAAGCTACTGTACATTATTACACGTGACCAGTATCCTCAAGACTTCGTACATTCCTTTTTAAAAGTTTTACATTTGATTGGAATCTTGAAAGTTTTTTCTCAGAAATGTGCTGTAAAATGGATTTGTGATATCTGAAAGATTGATTCATGATGCACTTATTTCTCAAATTATTTATATTTTTAACTTAAAATGGATTTTCAGCCCATGACCACAGGTGTTTTAGGAAGTGCAACTGAAAATTCTGTTGGGCCTCTCAACTTTCCTGTTTGGAGCCCCAACTTAAGGCCAAAGGAGTCTCGGGGACTCACAAAGGGAAATTTTGAGCAGAGGGAAAACCCTGTTGACTGTAATATTTTCACAGCATGTTATGAAGACTTGTTTGTATATACAGTCTACTTTGGTTTGTTTTGCAAACTGACACAAACAGGGACATTTCAGGGCTTACTTCTAACCAACAGGTGTTCCACCCATCATCATAAAGTACTTCTTTAACCCTTTAATCCCCGAGGTTCCCCAGTGGCATGTAAAATTGTCTGCATTAGACAGAGTAAAATCTATAAGTGGCACCGTTGGGAGTTAAAGGGTTAACAGAGGTGCCTATGTTGTCACTTGTCTGGTAAAATCGTCTGGCTTAGAGTAAAATCTATAAGTAGCACTATTGGGAGTTAAAGGGTTAACAGAGGTGCCTGTACTGTCACTTGTCAAGTTTTCTGCTGATTGTGTATGACTTTCTATGCATGAAAAACTTCGCTGGTCACTTTGTAGCCTTCCACCCGAGAGAGTGCTTCCCTTTGGTATGAAAGACAACTTTTGGGAAATGGGTGATACTGGGCCATGTGGGCCATGCAGTGAGATCCACTATGATAGGATTGGCGGACGTGATGCTGCCTCGCTTGTAAACATGGATGACCCCACTGTTCTGGAAGTGTGGAATCTTGTGTTTATTCAGTTCAACAGGTAGGAAGCTTTTCAGTTTACAGCATTCTTTTGTAGAGTCTGTATGGTTTTTGGCCCAAAGTCCAAAGGACTGATGCGCTTTTGCAGTCAGTAGAGACCACAAGAAAATTGTGCTCATTTTGTCTCCGAGCCATCTGCCCCTCTCACCCAGTCAATAGGGAGCTTACAAAATGAAGTTGACGACAGCTACAAAGACGTCATTTAAAAATACAAGTGAGCATTATTCGTATCGCTACACAACTATTTCATGTCGTCCTGCATTTAAAATTTGTAGTAACTGTTGAGAACCTTAGAACCTTAAATTGGTTTAGGTGTCCTCAATAAGTTAACCTGGCTTGAGCCTGTGATCCAATCGAAAACCAGCACATGGTCAGCGGTCAACTTAAAGAAAAAAAATAACAACAAACAGCTGACCTTGATGAGCTCTAAACTTGAACCCACAATATCGTCACGTGGTACTGGTCAGCGGATACCTTGTTTTGACAGGTGTCAATTGACCATAACATGGATGTCCAACATTAAAGATGTACGCTGTAAACTAGTGGAGTATGGCCGCCATGTTGGGCACAAGTATACTAGTACATGTATTGATTATTATTATTAGTAGTAGTAGTCTTTATTAATTCATAAGATAAAAACTACATATCTTATGTCACAAAATTCCCAATTAAAACTAAGTTACATTGTACATAATAATTAGAAAGCTAACTATTTTAAAATATTTACAAAATACCAGTTACAAAGCTAGGTCATATTTAAAAATTAGGCGATTAAAATAGGAGTTCTTCACTTGATCCGTGTTTAATTTTGGCCGGTGACTAGATTTGTGTCTTAGATTATAATCTGTGATCTTCAGTTTAGGCAGAAGATTTCTCAGAGGATGTTTCTCTTGATGTTTTACCTTGTCAAATATTTTCCTATCTTGTCTTTCTAATAGATCATAGATGTTAACCTCCTTAGATATGTATCTCTGCTTGTGACACCGGTCCAGAAAACACTGTACAGTCGTATGCTCCGCATTAACAGCACCATAGACCGATAGACCAAAGGTCAAATTAGGGATAACTAGACTTTGAAACAGATAGTCTAAGTCTAATTCTGATTGAGTACAAGCCTCCTTCTGTAACAATCTCAGTATGAAAAGACATTTGTTAGCTTGAATTAGCTTATTCTGTACATGTGTAGTAAATCGGCAATCTTCTTGGAAAGTAACACCAAGAATGGAGAGTGCACATAATTATTGGGTGACTCCGTCGTCGTCGTCGTCGTCGTCGTCGTCGTCGTCGTCGTGTGTATGCACCCATGAGCAATACCGCTAGCCATGATTACCGTGAGAAAAGAAATTGAGGGGTTTCTAAGAGTATGGGGCTCCGCTTGGTGTCCCTTTGGGTCACCGGAGCTCCGCTAAAAACAAAGCCAGTCACGTTCTGAAAAAAATACACCTTCAGCCAAAATCAAAATAATTTATGACTTGGTTTTTCTAGTCAATGAGAATGCAAAGCAATTTAAGGCAGCTGGTGCCACGTGTAGGAAAACAAGAATGATCACTTTGCCATTTTATTGTTATTGTTGTTTTATTTATTATTATTATTATTGTTATTGTTATTGTTATTGTTATTATTATTATTATTATTATTATTATTAGTGCATATTTTATTTGCCCATTATTGCACATTTTTTCACAGTGCAAGCTCCTGAGTTGTTTTGTTAATAGTAACCTTTTGGTATGCAATGTTAGTATTGTAAGCTTAGTCGGTATTGTAAAAATTAAACTAACTTTAATCGAATTTAATTAATCAAAAAGTACCTTGCTGTAAGTAGTTATCATTAGTATGTAGCTGTTATTAATTATTGTAATTATGTACTCCTACTGTAATTAGGTATAATACCAATTATAATAATGTTTGGTTTTAGTTTTGCATCTGATTGGTTGAATAATAATAATAATAATAATAATAATAATAATAATAGTAATTTAGAAATAATTTAAGAATTTATATTGCACAGTTTTCATGACGAGATGATCAACTGCGCATTACAACAATACATAGAATAAGTTGTGCAAGTTTTTTTCATCCAATTATACAGTAGGGCAACCCAAACCCAAGCAATTATTGCTTGTCCACTTTTGATACTCAGTTGAAAACTGCTACAAAATACATGTAAGTTTACTTATTGCTATTACATTACTTTAAAGGGAGGCAGATGGCAGTCTAAAAACCTTACCCAGCAAACACGTGGACACTGGGATGGGTTTGGAACGTCTGACATCCATCACCCAGGGAAAGATGTCAA
>BLFK01000862.1:7033776-7042644 GCA_014634185.1 Astreopora myriophthalma
AGTCTCTGGAAACGCACTGGTCTCTGTGACAAAGCATTAGTTGAATTCCCTGACGGACCATTACACACCCTCTTTTGGGTTGCAAAATAGACCACAAGTTCTCAGACCACTTCAAGTCAGAGCTGTACATCTTTTGCCTTAAAAAACAAAATGGAGTTATCCCTCTAACTGAATAAGAGGGACACAATATGCATGTACTACATAAAGTGGTACCTGTTTCTGTGGGTCATGTAATACAAGCATAGAGTGTCCCCACCTCAATTACTAGTTCATGTAGTACAGTCATAGTGTCCCCTAATTTAGTTACTAGTTAATGTAATACAATCAGAGTGCCCCTGATTCAGTTACTACTTCATGAATTAGTCATAGTGTCCCCTAATTCAGTTACTACATCTTATTTAGTTACTACATCATGTAATACAGTCATAGAGTGACACCCTGATTCAGTTACTACTTCAATGCAAGCCACGAGGGTTGTACTGTAAGACAGTTCAGTTTGCATGTAATCACTATCAATTGAAGGCTTTGAAAAAGTGATGCTCATATTCTTTACAGTGTACCATGGCTTGTATTTATCTCAAGGGAGTCCATATAGGGTAGGCAATCTACACCAAAAAAACCTTGCCATGGAATCATGCAATAACTCATACCTCATCTTTTTCAGTGTTTGAACCTGTGGTGGCTACAGTAAAAGCAATCATCTTTGAAAAGGAGTTTGTCAATGAAGTGACAAGTGGAAGCCACTGTGGGGTGCTTCTGGACAAAACATGTTTTTATGCTGAACAAGGTGGACAGATCTATGACCAGGGGTTCATGGCCAAGGAAGGTGATGAAGTAAGTAGAGACATTGTAGCGATCCAGTGTCAGTTTCCAGAGCTTGTCAAACAATGCTGCAAATCGACTTACTACAGAAAATTTATGGGGATCGTCCGATGTTGACCTTAGCTTTAATCCTCCTTCAGATTCCACATGGACAGTGTCACAACAGGCATTGTGTTGTATCATACATCATACATTGTTTGGCTACCCTTGATCAGGTGTTAGTTTAAAAGAGGCTAGCATTTTGGATACGGTCAGTTAGTATTAACAGTGCTTAGTCTAACACACTTGTGTGGTTCATGCGTCCGAACTAAACAGACAGCTCACCTCTTGAGCTCATAAGTGATGCCGATGATCAACTTATCAGATGATTATCTTGTTGTTGTTGTTTGTTTTTTTGTTTTTGTTTTTTTTTGGGGGGGGGGGGGCAGAAAACCATGTTCAAAGGCGCAAACTCGCATCCACGTCCATGATTTTTTTGGTTTCAGTACGTTTTTGCAAGCAAGTGTGACTAATTTAATGTGCGTTTTCAAGGTTCGGAATAAAGTTGACGGCTTAAGTACGCCCGCTGCGGATGTCTTAATTCGTAGTGACAAGTGTTTAGGCTCAGAGTTAGCATTGGTCAAAGATTTAGGGTTGTTTCATTGTTAGCAAAACAATGACCTGTAAAAGAAACCAGCTAGACATATTTTTTTTACTAAAACAGCCTTTATTCACAACTAATGTCTTCTTCTATTGTTTTGAGTACAAATCAACAAAATATACTTTGATAGTTCGGGTCCAGCCTTGGTGTTGAAAACGAAACAAACATTTTCCGGCAAACGAAACATGTGCTCTTTATTTGCCAAGATGAAAATTCCAACTAGCAGGAATTCATGCTGGCCAAAACAAATATTGACGCCACTGCTGTCACAGTTGAGTAAAATGTGCGGCAGCATCAAACTTATTTCTCTGTTACAGGAAGTTGAATTTTCAGTCAGCAATGTACAGGTTCATGGCGGGTACGTGCTTCATGTAGGAGCAACCGAAGGTACGCTGAGAGTCGGAGACCAAGTGAAATGCCAAATAGATGAGGTGAGCATCAGTTTAGATAGTTTCCGCGTGACGTCAGGGCGGCCTTCCTGGAATACCAAATTTTGCGAGGAAAAGTTCAAAAGACTTTGCACTTATATTCGGCTTGAAACATAGGCTGAGATGAACTTGGAAATTGCCGACTTAAGAGTTGAGGCGGAAATGGGTTTAACCGTCCCACCCCACCGCAAGAAACGCCTTATTGGACCACATTCAATTTAATTTTATTAGCTCCTTAAGAAATTACAGGATGTGACCAAGGAAGAAATTCACAACTTGGTTTTTCCAGCTAATCAGAATGTAAAACACTTAATGGCAGCCGGTGCCAAGTGCGGGAAGGTCGCCATTTGGTTTTAGTTTTTCCTCGATTTGGTTAAAAAGTTCGCGCAAGTTTTTGCGTCCAATCATAGAACAAATCAAAAACAGAACCAAAGCAATCGCGTAATTACTTTCGACACTCAAATGAAAACTGCTGTAAGTTGCATCAAATTACACTCGCTAACTAGAGTTTTCATTGCAGCAACGTCGAAGAGTTGTCATGAATAATCACACAGCCACTCACGTATTGAACTTCTCTCTGAGAAAACAACTCGGGGAAGCCGACCAGAGGGGCTCCCTTGTGGCCCCGGACAGACTCCGATTTGATTTTACCGCCAAGGTTTGTTCTCTTTTGTCATACTTCCACGGTAAATGAGCCATAAGTTGGTAAGCCTGTGAGCAGGCTAGGCGTTATTGCGCGTGAGTATCTCGAGGAGCAAGCGTAATTCAGGGCCGAGTTCTTTGAAGCAAGGTTAGCGCTAACCCGGGTTAAATACCATGACAGTCTATAGGTTCTAATCGGACCTAACCTTGGGTTGGCGCTAACCCTGCTTCGACCAACTCGGTCCTAGTTCGCACCTCACGCTTGCATTTCATTTTCGGAATCATTCTGTTAATTTACCTCTAGCTTCACCAGTATTGTACACTTACAGACGTAAAGACTGATAAGAGAATGTTGTTGCGCTGGTTTCATTAGATTCTTCGTTTTAGGGAGCGATGACAAGTGAGCAGATTAAAAACACTGAACTGACAAGTCAAGACATAGTTTCCAGGAACATGGCTGTTTATGCTAAAGAAGTTCCTCTAGCTTTGGCCAAGGATATCCAAGGCCTTAGGGCCATTTTTGAAGAGGTAAACAAAATGTATTTTCTCACGTTATGGAATACGCGCATTGTTGAGTTCTGGCGTCTAGAAGGTTTGGGGATTACAGCGGGTGTTGTCAGGTCATCAGGTAGCATGTATGACTATTTGTCATTCTGGGCCCGGTTGTTCGAAAGCCGATTGACGCTAACCCTCGATTGAAAATTAACCGACGTTTTAATTTCGCCCTCTGAAAACGCTTTCAAAGAGCGGTTTTAGACCGAAGCGGAAGAAAAGTGTAAGTCACAAGTGACAAGCAAAAATCTTTCGGGAAAATCTTTGTGAATTTGCAAAGAAACTGGAATCAAAGTTCACTCTAACCCAGGGTTGGCTTAATCGGGCTTTGAGCAACTGGGGCCTGGTATATAAAGGGGGTTTTTGCAGTTCAAGGTCACTCGACGGCAAATCTCGTTTGCATTACCGTAAATTTTCTTTTATCTGAGCGGTACCTCAATTTTCTGTTTGCAAGTACTGTAGGTAAATTGAGTCATGCCAGCTTGTAATTGGGTTCATTTGATTAATGATTATTATGTAAATGTTTCTTTTTATTCGGACAAGACTTGTTGTCTCTAAGCCCTTGGTATCAGTAGTTGTCAATAAACGAAATGTCCGTTCCTGACTCTTGTCTGCGTAAATGGAGTTTAGTGTGAAAATGATGTGTTCTCGTTTCACTGCCGAGTGATTAGAAAACAAGTGATGCGGAACAATGACAGTGCACGGGTTACCCGTAAACACTCGATGGTTACCTTGCGGCGGCTCACTACGGGAATTTTTGTTTGCTCTGTGGCAACGGGGAAAAGTGACTTAATACGCATCATACAGTAAAGCGCGTTTAATTTCCGCCTTGTACGATTTTATGTCCAATCTTTAAATAAACACGCAGCGTTGTTGGCAACATTCGGCAAAAGCTTGGGTTTGAGAAATCTACTTTCCACATCGACACGGCAAATAGGAATCAAACTATGCAAAGAAAAACTGAAGAGTTCCCGAAAACTCCAAGAACAATGGCTTCGGCGTTACAAGTGTGATATTTTAATGCTGTTGTTTGACTGTTTCGTAGGTGTATCCTGATCCAGTCCGTGTGCTTTCTATCGGGTCGTCTTTTGATGACCTGCAAGAAGATCCCCAGGCTGGATACAAATACTCCGTAGAATTCTGCGGTGGAACGTAAGGAACAATTATCCTTTTAACGTTCCTATCGCTTACACAAAGTTTTCGTATGACTGCTTTAATTTTAGCTAAGAAGTCAGCTAAAAAAAACAAACAAACTTTTCAACCACTTTTGTACGGCACGTTAGAGCAGGAAAGATATTTCTGACCAGCTCCATCTTGAAGAAATGTGAATGAAGTCTTCGCTGGGAAATAAGCGGCGGTTGCTGTTTGATACACGGATCGAATTGGAATCAAAAAAGGATTTTGTACCGGGTTGGCATTCAAACTGACATGCAATCACCTTAGTTCGAGGCCCGGTTCCAAGCGGGTTAAGCCGCTAAACCTGATACAATACGGCAACACTTAACACGGAATTAGCGCCAACTCTCCCTTGACCAACTCTGCCTTGACCAACTCTGCCCTGAAGCTTAAGAGGTCGGCCAAGCCAATGCTGTGTTGTGTGTACGGGCGATGCTCCCTTAAGCGGTACCCCTTAAGAAGCAGAAACTGTGTCCATAACTGCAGCTGGCCGCCGCTTCTGGGAATGTGAAAATCTCCAGTTTATTTGAACTTTCAATGCCCAGTTTGTATGAAAAAAAAAACAACTAAACAAAACAGAGCCACCCGCTTAGGAGCTAGAGCCACCTTTAAAGAGAGCTTCCGCTGTCTGTCGTTTAGAGGAAGCTTCAACTGCTTCCTTCTTTCTTTGTTTTCACAAGGCATTTGCGACGTACTGGCGACATGAAAACCTTCGTGCTTGTTTCCGAGGAAGCGATTTCTAAAGGAATAAGGAGAATTGTGGCCCTAACAGGACCCGAGGCGCTTAAGGCGGAGAAGAAATGCAGTTTACTCGAGGCAAAGGTGGAGAATGTACACAGTCTGGTTCAAGAGAAGATGAAGGATGGCGGGCTGAAAATCAAGGAAACCTCGCAAGAAATCGCTCACCTTACTGAAGTAAGAAAGAGTACTGTTCGTGGTCATTGTAAAGCAACTTAACGGCGTTGTGGAATTTGTTTGCTAGCCCAACAGGAGGGCAAGTATAGGCCAAAGTGAATGGAAATCAAATTTGTTGTTTGACGAAGTGGCCAATTCAGTTGCAACCTTTACACTTGTGTGTACCCCTCTTTTCTTTTATTAGGATATTAGTGCTTCAGTGATCTCTGCGTGGCGTAAAGACGAAATGCGAACGAAGCTTAAGGCTGTCAAAAAACTTGTGGATGACGCCGATAAAGTAAAGAAGAACACCATGATGCAACAGGCGAGTTTGTTTTTCAGTCATCACTTAAATCAAAGGCACAGCTATAGTAATCACCCCAATCTATTCATGAAACGAGCAAACCAGAAAGCAAGGTGAGAGGCTCTAACAGGCGGGAAATGCCAGTGGGTACAAAGCGCGGGAAAATCTTCACCCGGTGCCAAGATGGGATTACTGCGTGTTGATTGGTTGAAAAAGACCTGTTACCGAATACCAAGCGTGGGGAAGTGTGCAGAGCGTCAGTTGCTTTTCTAATTGCAGTTTGTAGCCTTCACTAGTCTCCTAACTGAATTTTGTTTCCAGGCGGTGGATAAAGCAAAGGCACTTATTGAAGCAGATGGCGACAGGTCGTTTGTTGTCGACGTATTTGACGCTGGCTCGAATCAGAAGGTATGAACTTAGCCTGGCATGGCGCGATCCAACAACAGATGCGCTCTTCTCATTTTAACATTCTCTTGTTCTAGATCCTCGACGCAGCACTAAAGCAGTTCAAGAGTCTGGCGCCAAAGACTGCGGCTCTTCTATTCAGCGTAGACGAAGAAAATGCGAAGATAATATGTTTGGCACAAGTTTCAAAGGTTTGTACCTTTGTGTGAAAGTTGTACCTCGTGTAAAGCTTTTTTCACAGGACGTGGCGAGTGTACCTTTAGAAGAAACGGCTCATTAACGAATGGTAAAATTTGACTGATTCATTTGTTTACATTGTTTGCTCTCGCTGATTTTTCAACACAGGAAGCAATTCAGCAAGGACTGAAGGCAGACGAGTGGGTCAAGTCAGTTTCTGAATTGTTAGGCGGCAAATGCGGCGGGAAAGACGTGTCCGCGCAGGGATCTGGGCCCAATGTCGGCTGCATCAACAAAGCGGTTGAGACCGCCACGAAGTTTGCAGAACAAAAACTCTGAAAAGAGTTTGATTCTTTGCAGAATTTAGGAAAATACTGTATTGTTAAAGTAATTTTTTTAATTGTATTACAAAGGTACGACTTAATGTCGCAAACGAACGTATTTAAAATGTTGCTCGTGTTGCACTATAATACAAATATTACGGTAAGCGAAGGAATTTGGGATACTCTGCAATTCTCCCTCTTGGTTTACATACCTCATAAACGATACAAATACCCCGTGACACTAAGCAAACATTCCCAGTTGTTAAGGCTGCTGAAAATGCGTCGTGAGGTTATTGAGAGTTATCGCCACCCGTAGTGGCCTTGGTTTCTTTTGCTGGTTAAGCTTTTTCAAGGGACAACCTGCTATATACTAGTTTACCAAATTGGTAGAAATGCTGCCAAGGATCGAGAAGCGAGCGTGCACGGGAGATCTAATAGAGGCTAGGAGCATTAAGTTTACTGCAAACGGGAGAAATTGAACTTTGTGTTGTCGTGTACCAGGTGTTTGTACACATTGTTGAAGAAGTATAGAATACAAACAAAATCAGAATTGAAGGGCATGCTTTTGATTTCTGACTAATTATATTACAGCATTATTGGCCAGATGAAAGCATTCAACAGAGTGCACAGGACACGCCAAGACAGGTCCCTACTTCATTATGCATGAATATTCCAAGCAAAACTCTTTTCACGCTCGTTCTTTTTGGAAGAGGGTTAGGGGGAATATGCATGTATAATTAATGTATGGAACTGTACGGAAATCTTTCCGTTTAATGGAACTATAAAACAAACGTTCGGTTCAATTCACAAGTATTGTAATCGTTCTAGTATCAACATTTTGCTGTTCAAGAGTAAACTATAACTCCTACACCTGTTTATAACACCAACTATAAACGTTTCAAATTAACGTTGCTTTTGTGGTGTAGACTTCAAAATACTGTTACTGGTTACACAATAAAATAGAGGCATGGTTGACATCAAGTATTATAAAATATTCTAAAATCAACATCTTGCCGCTATGGTGTGTATGTTCTAAAATCAACGTTTTGCTGTTGAGGTATACACACTGGAATAGATGCCTGGTCGGACAGCAACTATAACCAATAAGCGGTCTAAAATCAACGATGTCCAATACGCGGTCTACGATAGGCATTCTAAAATCAACATACACTATGGGATAGATGCCTGGTTTCACTCACCTCACACTGCCACCAACGGCGCAAGAGAATCGAAAAGGGACCATGAGCAACGAGGAGGGCAACGGCAACGAGAACGTCGATTCAAAATAGGAATTCGCGGCATTGTAAACACTTCGCAACTATTTCAACTCATTTAAAATGCAAAATTTGTCTCTGCTATCCAACAATGGAACTGGTATAAAGGGCGCTTAAGTATGGAGCCCGGAGATCGAAAACTTCAACGTTGTCTGCTGACGTTCTCCCAAAGCCGCTGATTTTGGTCATTTCACGTTGTTGTTTTGGAGAGGAGGGCAAGGAAATGTACTAAAATGTAAAACGCACGTGCATGGCGTGCAGAGCGATTGTTTTACAAATTGAACCTATTATTTTGTGACGTTCCCATCGCCCTTGCCGTCCTTGTTGCTAAAGTCAGAGAGATTTAGCATCGCGTTTATGGCAAGCGTCAGGCTGAAATTTGCTGTTTACCAAAAACTCGTGAAATTTATTTGATTTTAGCTTATATTTTGCCTGTTAGCCGCAGCTATCAAGCAAGTACTAAAAACAGAAATAAGCTAGAATAAGAAATATAATGGTTTTCTGACAAGCAGCTGTCTGCCGTTTGCCGTTGGCCGTAAATGCGATGCAAAATCTCTCTAATAAGCACGGGTGCAGACCGCGCATCTTAATCCTTGCATTCACGCATTACCACATAACCACAATTCCCTGTGCCTCCGATCTTACCGTTACCACAATTCCTTGCGTTTCGCAAAAACGTGTTCATTCCTTATTCTCAAGAGCTATGTAATCGATGTATTACTTGAAGAAATTTGAAGTGTGTTTTTGGTGATATAAAGGTGTCGTCGTCATCATAGATAGATAGATAGATAGATAGATAGTCTATTGTTTAGTGGCGTTGCCGCTGACATGGTTGCTGACGTTGCCGTCCCAGATCTTAAAGTCCCTAATGTGTCTCCCAAGTGGTACGTACATTAGGTACGTACAAGCACAAGAGCAGCTGCAGATGCTTACACTAAATACCTTACAAAAAAACACAAACAAACAAACAAAAAACATTCGAACCGGTAGCGGTACCTGTTTTCACCGGAAAACAACAACATCGTGCAAGAATTTCCTTTATTGACGCAGCTGCCGGTCTTTCTCGGCTGCCACGGTGTTTTTCAAGCTCTTTCAAGTATTTCAATGTAGCCAATGTGTCTCCCAAGTGGTACGTACATTGGGTACGTACAAGCACAAGGGCAACCGCACATGCTTACATTAAATACCTAATTAAAAAAAAAAAAAAAAAAAAAATTTGAACCGGTAACGG
>BLFK01000862.1:7056812-7066884 GCA_014634185.1 Astreopora myriophthalma
TAAATGAACGAGTTATACAATGGATACATCGGATTTAGCCGTTGTCAATTGCATTCCGATAACTTATTCAGGATTTAATACATAATGTAGACCTTGGGTAGCCCTAGATGAAACAAAATTCGCCGGAAGTCATACCCTAGGTGAAAAAGGGTTGCATCGGAGGTAACCATTTGCTCCAGATCAGCTGTCTAGATAGGCACATAATTGTGTCAAGTTTCTCTATCCCTCATTCATACTATCAACAGGACAATATTCTCATTTATTTTTCGAATAACACTTCAGAAAACATTAAAAATAATGAGCATGCTTGAAGTCTAAATCATACTGTAACCTTGTAGCTTTTGACAACACAGCTGTCATCGGTACTAGCTAGGCCCATTGAACGCATAAACGCTGCTCACTGTTCTCTCCGTGTATTATAGTTAGATAACATATAGCTTTGAGGTGCAATTCACCACGACAAGCAACAAATCAGGATACATACGGTGATTCTATGCAATTTTCCTCGACCTCCATGCTCTCGATGTTTTTCGTTTTTTTGTTTTGGCAAGACTGACTATGCAGCCGCGCACTTGTACCGACACAGCTTAGCCACCGTGCCTTTCAAAACATTTCTTTGATAACATACGGTATGTTCATTCTCCAGGAAATGGCCGTCATCTACAGAGAGAATTCTGCAGAGTCAGTTATTGTGCAAATGTAACTTTGTGCCTTCAAAAGGAAAAGTTAGCTTGTGTGTGTTCTACAATCGAGTCGTGACTGAGTGAGCTAGAACTCGAGCATTCAGACACAAGCATTGCACAAGTTCTGAAAGCAGACCATGGCTTCTTCAAATCTTCAAGCGATGTTCAAGTTAGCACAAAGACCAATTCATACGATTAGCAGTAGAAGAGGAGAACAGTTCGAGCTAAAAGCGGAGGCAAAGCATGCCCTGATATTTGTGAAAGACTGCACAGACTGTCATGGGAGCTTGCTCGAGAAAGCTGCCAAGCTTCTTGTGGAGGACTGTAGTAACTTGGTTCTGGACGTGCAAAATACTCTCCTTTCAGGGTTACTTGAACTCGTATCATGCAGAAAGGTTGTGATTAATTTACTCGAAGGCAGTCAGGTGAGAAAACAGTGAAATAAGTAAGCAAATTGATCAGAACTCTTCATTTCAGATTATAGTTTTGCTCGTTGTTTTGCATTCATTTAATTACGCGTACTATCTAACCTAGTTTTGGACAAACTCTTAGCATCGGGGGCCACATCCCCGGGCCACTTTGGTCTCCCTTATGTTTTCATCAATTATAGGCATTTGATGGGAGTTTGGCTCCATATGGTGGGGAATTTGATGCAAGACAAAGCCCACCTGGTCGGGCATTTGATTATCAAGAAGGGCGTTGAGCTGGAGGATTACATACATGTAATTCATTCCTCGGGAGCCAACATTCCACAATTCTGTGTGGATTTTGTTGCTGAAAAGAATGCCTTTTTTAAGAGTTTGGAGCAGTGACAAGGAGACTGCACAACTTGACGCTTCGTGAAGTTGTGAAGCCAGCTGTGTTGCTATATTGGACTCACTAACAATTCGGTGGCATTGAAAAACTGAAATAGCTCACCTTGCATTTTCGTAAACCTGACATCACGCTCAATTTTGGTTTCTAATGCGAACAAAAACACTTTCCAACAGACCATAACAACCACGTCGCCGTGAACATGCATGGAGGAGGAAGTCTGGGGCACATCAGCCACCTGGCTCTCATAGCCGCCAAAAACTGGGGCCAGGCGGCTCAGGACGAGATATTGAGAAGGGCGATAAGCTGGAGGATTACGTAATTCATTCCTTGGGCAATTTGCTTGAGAGCCATTCCATGATTCCACGTGGGTTTTGTTGCTGAAAAGAATGCCTTTTTTTGGAGCGGTAACAGAGACTCGAAAAGCGTTGACAGCACAACTTGACCCTTTGTGAAGGCCTTCCCGATGGGGTATTTGACCGTAATAACTGGCAACATGGTGGGGAATTTGACCAAAATTGTTCTAGAAAGTCAAATGCCCGGGGGGTTTCCTGTTCATTTTTTGTTGTTCATTGATATGGAAATAATAAATAATAAGTGACCAAGGTTGTAATCTATAATAATTTAATAGCCCTAGTTTTGATCATCTGAAGCCCTGAGTAAAATTTGATGACTGGCGATGTCAAGAGAAGTTTTTGAAGTTGAGCATTGAGTGGGACAATTAATAATAAATAAATACTTGATTGGCCACTGCCCTTGAGGGTGTTTTCAGGGCCACCGAAACATATGATACAAATGAAAATAACTGAGTTTAGAATCCAAACTGCTGGGAGGCAGATCAGTTGGTTATTTATAAGCAAAGCCAAGGAGTTGAACCAGGGACTATATCCAGAGTAACTTCAGCTAATGGTTAGAGTGCAACTTGAACCAGGGGCCTCTGGATTTCAAGACCTGTGCCCTGACCACTCAGCCACACTTGCTCCTTTCAGCAGAAAATAATCTAGAAGACATTCTCAAATTACAAGTGTTCTTGAATGCATGATTTTTGTTTTCCAGATTCCAACAATGATGGCAGACAGCACCACCAATTTGACCGTAAATGTTTTGCAACGTTCCCAATTCGAGTCACTTTACCTTCATCAATCAAGCAACATTGAAGTCTGCGAACTGGGTGAAAATCCTGCCAAACATCCGGTTTCTTTCCCAGAGGGCATTCCTATGCACTTTCAGTTTGTGGTTCACTGGGAGAAGGAAGGAGAAGCTCAGAAACTTGTTTGTGAGAAAGTTGTGAGAGAAGGTGTGTTCCCAACCACAGAGAGAAAGCTGAAGGAGGACAAAGAAAGAACAGCAAGAGACTTGGAGAAGATGGCCACAGCTCTTGTAGACAGCATTAAGATCACACCAAAGGGTCAACAGAAAGCAAAACCAGCTACTGTGGGGGAGAATGATTCATCAGGTACTCAATAACAGAAAATGGGAACATTGGTAAAATCGATGAATGACAGAACAGAATTGAATTACGTTGACTTAAAGGCGATATATTTTTTTCCAAAACAGTGACTTTTCATATTTTTTAATTACTAATGAAAGAATGTATTGCAATGGTCCCAAGATTAATTTGCCTGCAAAATCCAAAAATCCTAACAGGATGACCTTTGATTAAATTTTAGTATTGATGTTTGTATATTTATAATACCTCTCAGTAATTCTTTCTTAGTTTGTGCAGAATATTTTTAAATAATTAAGACCAAAATTCCAGAAAAAGATTTTAAAATGTTTTTCTGGAATTTTGGTCTTAATTATTAACATACGTTTCGACTGAAACCATCAGTCTTCATCAGTGAAGTTTGTCACGTAGTAGTTCACTATCACGTGACAAACGTCTGTTAATAATTAAGACCAAAATTCCAGAAAAAGATTTAAATATTCTGCACTTGAATTGAATCTGGATGAATGACAACATCCACTTTCTTTTTTAGTTTCTGCTCAATCACCATTTTCGTTTGTCAAGAACATAATGCTTGCCTCTTATTGTCGTGTAATAAGTGCAACACAAGTAAAGAAGACTGAAGTAATCTGTATGCAAATAATAAAGTGCTAAAGAATGAAATAATAATAAAGGATCTTTTGTATTTTCTTGCTACAAATGTAGAAAAATAGTGTTCATTACAAATGAAAGGTGGAGATGAAGAGGGCTGGCAAATAATGTTGAGAGTTCAAATTTTTGAGAGATTCTAAAGCAGGCTAGTTCACATGAATTTACATTCGTAATGTCTCATTATAAAATCACAATATCATTACCTTGTATGAGCACAGTGGTCAAAAATACCAGTTAATTTTAATTAATATTAAAATATTTTACAGCAAAAATGTAGTAATATTGTTTGAACACACAGCTATGTACTGAATGCGTGACTGTAAGATTTAGTCCTTCATCCCCTTCTGATACCACCACTTGTACTTGGTTGTAAAATAAATAAATGTGGAGCTGCTTCGTTTCCATCTCTAGCACAAAACTAGTAATGAATTTTACTTTACCCTTTAACTCCCAATAGTGCCACTTAAAGATTTTACTCCGTCTAATGCCAGAAGATTTTACTCTGTCTGACGCCAGACGATTTTACTCGTCACTGAGTGACCCCTCGGGGCTTAAAGGGTTAAGCGTTGAGTAAGGCAGCAAGGCTAAGTTACGGCACTGGACTTGACTTTCATTCCGGAGGTTGCAGGTTCTAGTCCCACACTGATCACTAGCTGAAGTTCTTCTGGGTTGTCCCCAGTTCAACTCCTTGCCTACACTTGTAAATAGTCAACTGGTATGTCTCCCACCATTTGGGATTCTTAACTCAGTTAAATTCATGTGTATCATTGGTTTCTTTGGCTCTGAAAAGCCCCTCATGGCCAGGGAGTGGTCAATTAAGTATTTATTAGGGCAGATTTACATGGTACGATTTTGTTGTGTGCGACAAGGTTACAACACTGGTGGTTAAAAGCGTTTCAAAAAATTATTAACAAGAAAAATGTTCCCGACATTTCAGTCGCAATCACGGACCTTCTTCAGGGGAAGTGAGAGAAAAATTTTACACAAAAGCACAGATATAAACAAGACGCTAATTAAAATTCAAGATATGTGTCATTTTTTCTTGTTAGCGAGAGTCAGGTGTAGATACTCTTTGGGGAGTAGCGCCCCATCGTCCCGGTTGAGTGGGTCTTTGGCGCAGTTAATAAAATTTTTTGAAACGCTTTTAACCACCAGTGTAACTTCATAAATATTTTTAAATGTACCCACCTGGTGACAAACCCCGTTTTAAAAGCTTACAACAGGCCTACGACATGACTTGTTTCGCGTAAATCAAACCTACTACTTGCTTACAACTGTCGTGTATGTCACAAAAAATGTCCCAGGATTTTAAAACATGTTTTAAAACTCTATGACAATCGTAAGCACCGTCTGTGCTCAATAGCGAGAGTTGTACGCGTTTTTTACGTGACGTGAGCAGCACGCGCAGAAGAAATTACCCACAACAGTTGTAAGCAAAAGTCGTACCGTGTAAATGGGCCCTTAGTGATCTAGTCCTGCTGGAGCACTAATGGGGACAGTATAGAAATCAAATCAAATGACGTCAAACACTGGTTATTGAGAAGCAGAAAAAATCACTCAGAAAAAAGAACCAACAAGCCAAGCCCACATATGATGCTAAATCCGACTGGGGCACGGTTGTGGAAAGCAAGTGCTCATTGGGCAAGCCCTCTCTATTTTTACCTGTAATTTTCCAATATCCGATGAGGGTTCTGCAGTTTGTTCAGTTGTGTTTTTTTTGTTTTGTTTTTTTTGCATACAGGTAATTCTGCTCAACCAAAACCTTCATCAGAGAAACCCCATGATGATGGCTCCAAACCAAACCCCATCACTGGAAGGAGTCATCACAACATCGAACAGGAAGAGGAGAAAAAAGAGTTTTTTGACACTGAGGCAGAACTGGAGAGAAAGATCAATCTTCTGGGAACATGGGTGAAAGAGAGCAAGCACTGTGTCATTTTCACAGGTGCTGGGATAAGTACGAGCACTGGCATCCCAGACTTCCGTAGTGGTATGGGCACCGTACTCAAGGCAGGGCCTGGTGTGTGGGAGTTACAAGCAAAGGGTTTACCTCGCAAACCAGCAGCTTCCTTCCTTCCTGATATGTTGAAGGCAATACCCTCTCTTGCTCACATGGCTATAGTGAAGTTGCACAAGGCTGGGCTGGTGAAGTTTACAGTCAGTCAAAATGTTGACGGTCTTCATTGACGCAGTGGCGTCCCCAGTCATGAGCTCGCTGAACTTCATGGCAATACTAACCTGGAGAAGTGCATAGCATGTGGTGCCAAGTACTTAAGAGATTTCAATGTCCGGACTGCTAAGTCAGTTTATAATCACCAGACTGGTAGATTTTGTGATGACCCTAAGTGTCGTGGCCCGTTGGTAGATTCGATCATAAACTTTGGGGAGAGCCTGCCTAGCTTTGAATTGGAAGAATCGTATAGGCAAGCAGAGAAGTCTGACTTGATAATTGTGCTTGGTTCCAGCCTCCGTGTTAATCCAGCAGCTGATATTCCAGCTGTTGCAGCTCGTCGCAAACAGAAGTTGGTAATTTGCAACCTGCAAAAGACTCCCCTAAGTCCATACTGTTCTCTTGAAATACACAGTCAGATAGATGCTGTTATGAAAGGGCTCCTGGAGAGGCTTGGCCTTGAGATTCCACCTTTCAGAGTGAAGCGTCGCTTTTCCGTTGAAACAAGTCAAGGTAAAATTGTCATTCAAGGCCTTGATCTGGTATCTGACACACCATATTCTATCTTCAAGCATGTATCAGTGCGGATATCCCAGGAAGTTGAAGGGTCGCAGCAATTTATTGCTGAGGACATCCTATCCAAGGAACCACTAGAAATGCATTTCAAGAGCGTCCAAGGCATCTCTATTAATACTCCATTGATTGTAGATGTAGAGTTGGGTTTTCAAGGCCATTATGGTGAACCGAATGTGTCCTTCAGTGACTGTGTTAAATGTCCAGGAAAGACCATATTTTCTGCTGAGTATGAGCTTTCCACAGCACAGTGGTCACTTCAGAAAAACTAAAACAAAATTAACCCAACAAACCCAAAGTTGAGATGCTTCAAGGTCCTTTAACCATTGGTCTTTTGTGATGAAACTGGACATGTACAAGTAAAAAAATCAAGGACTCCGCTCAAATTTTTACGGGAAATGGAAAGAACATGACATTAATACTGGAGAGAACTTTATCAATGATGATTCACCCTGTAATGTCATTGAACGTTATGTGCATTTGCTATGGAAATAAAATGTCTGTAGAAACCGCCTTAAATTTGACTTGTTTACACGTCAGCCGTTGAGAATTCGAACAAATTTACAACGGTTGTTTGAGGTATGTCTCAATACCTCTTAGCCCGCCCTTTTGTTACTTGGGCGGAGACGCCCAAGTTAGGGTTTCGAGAGGGCCATGACCATATATGGTTGGCCTCAAATTTGCAAGTGGAGCATAATGGAGAAATTAGACCGAGCAAGACAGTGCATGCAGATAAAAGTAGAGTGAACCTGGAGGTGAACGCAACAAAACGCAGAGGCAATTAAATTTGCAATTGTTGGCCATTTTGCTAAGGGGTTAATCTTACCATTTAGCCCGAAATGAGCAAAAAGATGACGAGTTACAGAATGCAAAATTCCATTAAAACGAGGTCTAATAAACCTATAATTAACTTTTCTCAAACGTTTAAGGCCTCTAGTCTAATTTGAGGCGAAAAGGGCATCTTTGAGAGCGTTACACAGCTACACAGTTGTATACACAGCTGTACTGGGCTATATACGCGGCTACACAGGGATACACACAGCAAAACACGGGGATGTGCTGGGCTATACCGAACTTTAAAGGGACATACAGGGCCGTACACTGCTACACTGTGCTATGCAGAGCTGCACAGGGCTGTATGTGGCTATACGTAGAGGGGTCTACTCAGTTAAACACAGCTTTTCACATATGTGATCGAGTTATAAGGATCGCTTGATATATATTTGGGGAACTGATAAAGTTATGCGCTGCGAAATTCCGGTCTGGACTTGCTCTTGAGACCTGCTGGTTTGTTGGTCACTTAGAAAAAGATGTTGAAAATGATCAGCAAGGACTCGGTAGGAATACATGAAAAACGTTTACCGTCCCACATGCTAGGAGTTTGAAGTTCAGTAATTGCGGAAAGACAATCCATTTTTGGTTTCATAATAGACCTCAAATTTCGACGTTTATTACAGCAGTATTGCTTTCTTCCCTTTATCAATATATGAGGCTATGTTTACACAGGACCGAATCCAAATGGCTCCAATGCCGTGTGAAAGTCGACTTTGCCACTTACAACCCTTGTTGATAATCTCCTGTCGCGGGATTAATGCTTCGCGAGGTGTGGAGCGTGTCAAGGATTGCTCAGAGACGCCAGCTGAGGCCGTTTCACCTCATATCGGCAGCAGTTTATCAATTTTGGAAAATACGCATGCGCTGATTTTTCAAACCGCCTACTGACATGGGACTTCCGTCTACTCCAATGCATACCACATGAAAGAAAATTACTACAATGTCAAATATATATCGCTCGAAATCCTGTGTTGAGTTAACTGGAACTGAACTGTGAGTACGAAAGGGCTCTGTCACATATGGTCTAGGGTCCGACATTTCTCTCCCTCACTGCGTTGTCGGGGGCAGACAGGCTGCCGTGGACGTGTATCCGAAAGCAGCGAGGAACTGGGGGTTGGTAAAAGCGATCCGCGGGCAACCTCGTTCCCAGGGCTTTTCTCCCTCTTCGGCAGAGAAAATCCCTGGGAACGAGGTTGATCCGCGGGCCGAAATCTCGGGGAGACTCGTCATGGTACACCTCTCAGGCAACACGTCCAGAGATACCGCTACTGGTCCAGATTTTTTGTTTCTTTTACTGTTTTGGATTCACCATCTGCGCATGTACATACCACTTGGGAGACGCAGCGACTACAATTAGATCACAAAATGACCTTTTGAGTGGTTCCAAGAAGCGATGAAACTTAAGCATTTGCCTCACTTGTACTTTCATGGCTTGTTTGGCAGGCGGAAGCCTTGTAGCAAACACGTATCGGTGATACCGACAAACCTAGGTTGTTGGATTGACTTATTAAAGCACACTAAGGACAGTGGTAAAGGGAGGGGGTATAGATCACGTTTCACGAAAAATAAAATGATCCTTTCACAATTCACGAATACGAAGACGTAATGAAAATCACGGCTCACGGCGAATTAAACATTTACTTCTCGTTTCACGGAAAATAATTTTGCAAAATCACGCTTCACGGCTACTATGGAAATCACGATTCACGAGGAAAAAATTAGCCATTTCACATTTCACGGAAAAAAAAAAAGGGCCGATCACGAGTCACGAAAATACCCTTTACCACCCTCACTAAGTAGTCCTACTGCAAGCGAAGAGCTCAGCTCGCGATCTTGATAACGGCCTTTGTTTCCTTTGCTGCTAAAGGTGCACGTTTCAAATTTTACTCATATATACATACGTTGGGGTATGCTGTCAGGCCTTCGCATTGTCCTTGCGATTAGAGCACCAACACAATTCCATTCCGGAGGCAGAAAATAGCTTGTTTCATGGTGCTGCACTGTTAGTATACATCTCTCCCAGTCCCATTTTCAGTGCCACTTCAGCATTACACCGTCGGAAAGGCTGTAATTACTGCACCGTCTTTAATAGAAAAAATTACAGTCACACTGTAACACGGAGCCTGTGAAATTCCGTGTGCACCAGTCTGCGATTGGAAGGTCTTCTTTTTAACTCCTGTCTTTTTTATCTCTGTGCCGTGATTTAGAATCGGGACTTTCCATTGTCTCCCGTACTAAGGTACAAACAAAGTTCTCATCTGAAGACAGGAAATAACTTTTTCCATCTTGCTTTGGAAGCATGTGCCTTTCTTTCACATGCTGCATAACCTTTTCCATTGTTCGGTTCATTTCCTTTTCTTTGTTCAGCTGACGTAGAGCTCCGTTATCTTCCTTCATCTTATCAAAATGAAGCCTTATTTATCGGTGGGGAAACTTTATAGAGTGAAATGCAGGATGTCGACCTGACGTGGCTGAAAGTGATTGGCTACAGGCATTTCTGTGAGCACTGATTGGTCTTCCTCAAGTAGATACTAATCAATCAAACTGGCGCTTTCTTTTATCAGCCAATCAGAGCCCACGTTTTTTCACCCAATCAGAAGCCAACCTCAGGTCTATATAGACTACTATATAGACTATTATATAGCAAATATATAATCATATAAAGCAAACCTTACAGTCTAAGTACTTTGTGCCCAACGATGAAAATTGGCTTATATTCATCCCCGGAGGCTGAGTGACAGGCAGGAAGTTCTTGAAAACAAGGTCTGATTTTGGTTGCAGTTATGGTTCATAATTCGTAAAAAGAAGCTGCTGAAAGGCCGGAAACCGCCATGTTTGGTTCTTTGTCCCTAGTGCCTCTCCCCCCCCCTCCCGGGCATTTGACCAAAATTGTTCTAAAAG
>BLFK01000863.1:0-2500 GCA_014634185.1 Astreopora myriophthalma
ACACATCATCATCATCATCATCTTTAAGGCAACCCAAAGCAATGAACTCCAGTTGGATCTCATTCAAATGCCTGAGTATGACCTGTTTACAATTTCGCAGAATTAAAGAAAAATACTTCCCACTCTCTTTGCTCTCAGCAGCACCCTGGCAAGATATTACACTGACATCTTGGAAATTACTAGCTCCTTCCAACTTTTTCTCTCTCAGTCGAGGCTGGAAAACATACCAAAACTTGTTCAACAGGGAAGAGAACTGATCCATATTGACTGGCCAGCTACACATAAGAGTTACCTGCAACAATGAAGCATTGCAGCATACAAGGTCAACTACATAATGTAACAATTTACATTACGTGAACAAAATTACATTCTTGGAATAAATCAACTGTATCAAAAGACAAGATACATTGTGTCATATCATTCATCAACTCTGTCTATTACTGTTCAATTCTGGGGTCAAGAAAATGCTGTTTCCCACACGAAAACAAGTTTGGGTGCTAAAACAGAGCTAAATTGGGGCAATTTAAATACCAAGAGCACAATCTGCCTTGACAGAGATAAACATGTTATAGTCTTGAGACTCTCTTTGTGCAGTGATTCAGAGTCCACTTGTTGTCACTTTGCAAGAGTGGAAAATAACCGTTTTTTTTTTTCCTGAAAATAACTATTTTTCCTGCGTGAATTCCGAAAACCCCTTAATCTCCTTGGTTTAGAAGCAGACCTGTGGAAATTATTTTTTTTATCTAACCCACACTGGCAAAATCAGTGCAAGAGTTTCTGTGAGCCTAACCACAACTTCTTTGTGCTATTTTTATAATTATTACTGCTTAGCTGATTTAAGGCTAGTGTAAACCTCAATTTGAATGGAATTTTAAGAGGTTTAGAGAAGGGGTAAAAAGAAGGAAAACAATTAGTTTTAGACAATAGCTCAAGGAAAATACGTGCGCTGATTGGTTATTAATCGTGTTTCTATAACTCGATAGAAACACAGAAGTTGACGTAGAGTCACAGAAGAGTCACGGCATTCCCGTGTGTGCTGATGTGTAAATTGCGTGCTGTAGAGAATCTACGTTTTGATGATAAATAAAATATAAAGTTCTCTTCGTTTTTCGTTATTTTCCTTGGGCTATTTTCTAAAAGAAATAGAAAACATTTTCTTTGTGTTTCTATCGAGTTATAGAAACACTCATGAAAGTTTGGGAGAATTCGAAAAAGCTGTGGAAACACTAGCCTGCGGCTTGTGTTCCCACAGCATTTCTCGTTCTCCCAAACTTCCACTCGTGTTTCTATAACTCGATAGAAACACGGAAAATGTTTTCTATTTCTTAACTGAAACCACAACAGACAGTTAACCAAGAGCACCCCAGGTTGGTAGGGGACTGTTTGGGTGTGCACATTCAAATTCAAATGCTTAAACTACATTATATCTTCACTATTTCTTATTTCTCCAAATTTTACTTTTATTTTGAGAAAAAACTACCACCTCCCAAATATACTCCAAAATGATCCAAGCATTTATAAAATACCACAAAATATTGCTTGGTGTGATAAGCATAGCTTTTGGCATTGCTTGAAATGTGAATGAGATATTTGCATTAAACCCATTTTATATGCATCAGAAAAACGGCTTTCAGGTTTACCCCTGCTTTAAGTAGTCGCAAGGTATGCCGCCCCCCAAAAAACAATGAAATCCTTCTCCAACCAGATCTCTGCAGATTAACCATTTAGCTCATTAATAGCTGTATTGCACAGACACTATTAGTGTACATTAATTATAGTTATTAAACTACCCTGTAATAGACTAAACACTTTGTCTTATGTCAACCTTAACTCCTCAAAAATTGAAGAATCAATACAACAATGTCTTGTAATTTTCTTAGCTAAAGCCTACTAGCATACAGTGTAGTTGCAAATCAATATCTTACACTCTCCCAACTAGTGGGGTATAGGGTGATGTTTATGCCATTTGGGAATGGGGAGCGGGGTAATAGACTGGTCATGGTTTTGGGGGGATTACAAGTTTTTATTATTTATTCATGTACTTATTTTAATTTAATTTCTTTTCTTTGTTTGTATTCCGGTATTTTGTTTCTGTTTTTGTGGAGCAGGATATCAACTGGGACATTGTCCTGTTTCCTGCTCCATTTGCAACATTCATTCTATTTAACGTTCTATATTTTTGTATACTTATAAATTGTGATCTTAGAATGCAACAAATTCAATAAAGTCAAAGTCAAAGTCCTAGATTACCCTAAATGCTACCCGACAGTCTGCTTAAAATTTAATACTGTCTTAATGGCAAATAACATGTGTGTGTGTGTGGGTGTGTGCCCCTTCAGTTGTAAGAAATCTTTGTCCTTGGAGAAAAAAAACACCTTTGTATCTGGATCCATTTCAGCTCAATGGACAGAATGAAGGAAATTGTGCAATCAATTTTTGTACAGTAGAATTACATGTATATAAAACTGAGTTTAAGTGCTGCCTTAAGACTCTTCTGTTG
>BLFK01000863.1:7500-10000 GCA_014634185.1 Astreopora myriophthalma
TAACTACATGAACAAATTATGTGTGGATGTCGGACCAGTTTTAAGTTGCCACGCACATCACCTTCAGTACATGTAAGAACAACACGAGGTAAGTAAAACAGCAGATTAAAGTTTTGATTCTAGTCTCTAAACAGGTGTCTGTTTTTTCATAAAACATCCCACCACTCATTTCAAAAAGGTGACTGCTGTGTTGGAACAC
This sequence comes from Astreopora myriophthalma, assembly GCA_014634185.1. Taxonomy (NCBI): domain Eukaryota; kingdom Metazoa; phylum Cnidaria; class Anthozoa; order Scleractinia; family Acroporidae; genus Astreopora; species Astreopora myriophthalma. The sequence goes on from BLFK01000863.1 coordinate 7,700, forward strand.
GTGCGGAAAACAAAACAGCTATGTGAAACCAATTCAACACGTGCTACCAAAGAAACTACCACCAGTAGGTCCAATTTCGTGGATTTCGTGTTGTGTTGAAAAATCTAGAGTATACATAATGAGTGGCAAAATGTTCACTACGAATCTCTTGCTTTTCCTTTTATCCCAAATTATGCTAATTTTTGGATGGGCCAATTGATATCATTTCCCTTTGGGGCATTTTACGGTCACGTGTATGTAAATGCAGTTCTAAATAATTAGTTGGGTGTTTTTGTTTTGCTTCACTCAAGCTCCAGTAGGTGCAGAAAGAACCAGAAAAGCTCATGCCAGCTCTTCTGTCTTGCATAGCTCCCAATGGCTAAGGGGTGGTTTACAGATATGATGCAAGCTGGACCAACACTCTGTCTTAAAATAAGTGAAAAGAATATGCTGCTTTGGCTTAGACACCTGCAAATGGTTAGACTTTCTAGTCTTCTTGATTAGAACGATAAACCATAGGTCCCATCTCACAACCCTTGTTCATAAATAACTTTGTCAGATGTTAAAGAACCCACACACTGTTCGCAGAGCAACTATAGAATACAGGGCTATTTTTGAAGCCGTAATTCTGCAGTGGCTCGGCGGCTTGTTAATCAAACTAGATGTTTAAAGAACAAGCAAGGTATATCTTTGAGTGGCTCGGCGGCTCCTCAGTCAAATAGGATGTTTAAAGGACGAGTAACTTCTGATTTTCTTCACATCTCACGTGGTGTCCCACAAGGGAGCATTCTGGGCCCCCTTCTCTTCATCATGTTTATGAATGACTTATTTTTTGAAATTGAAGACCCCCAGAAATTAAAGATGTTCGCAGATGATTCAACAATATTAGTTGCTGGCAGAACTCTAGAATATGTGAATCAGCAGCTGGCGAACTATTTGGAACCCATTTCATCATGGATAGAAAATCATGGAATGGCTTTGAATGTTGCAAAAATGGAATCCATGGTTATCGCCTCCAAACCCAAATTGGCACGTTTGCAAGGTCAAAGAATCCAGATCTCTCACAATGGAACAGCGATAAAAAGTGTGGACAGTCACAAACTTCTCGGTCTCGTACTTGACGAACAGTTAACTTGGAATTTACACATTGACAAAGTTTGTAGTAAAATTCTGAAGCGAATCAATCTCTTAAAAGCAATCAAAATCTATTTACCTCATTGTGCAAGGCAGTCGTTTTACAAATCCCTAATTCAACCCATTGTTGATTACGCATGTGTTATCTGGGGCGCAACATCGCAGTACAGCCTAGATTGGATTCTTAGATTACAGAAATATGCGGTAAGAGTCATTCTTAATATCAAGCGTCCCCAAGATGTCCCATCATCCGAGCTGTTCTACAAATTAAACTGGATGACTATAAATCAACGCATAGAATACTTTACGTCCATATTGATGTTCAAAATTATTAATAAATCTAGCGCTAATTATCTACATAATAGGTTTGAAAAACACAAGATCAGCCGAAAAGTCCATACCCAAGCTATCCTCCAAGACTGGACAAAGATCTTTCCAGTACAGAGGAGGACACGCTTGGAACAGTTTGTCTGTAGATAGATAGATACTTTATTTAAAAAATACATTGCAGCTCATAGAGCTGAGTTGCGTATTCTACATTCTATAACAAAAATTTACAAAAATTATAATATCTAAAATCTGATCACGGTAATAATCTAGTAATACTAAAAATAATAATGATAGTATCTAAAACCTATTCGCCAGAGAGCATGAGGCCATAATAAAACTGTTTTTGGCTCTATTGGTCTTACACCTCGGTTCGTCAAAAGTGCGCGTGTGCCTTACATTATATTTACACTCGTGTAAAATTATAATTGTAAATTATATTTACAAATGTGGCCCTGTATTCTGTCGTTGCTTTCCTTCGTAGGAAAGATTTCCGTACAGTTCCCCATATTATACACGCATATTCCTACTAACCCTCTTCCAAAAAGAACGAGCGTGAATAGAGTTTTGCTAGGAATATGCATGCATAATGAAGTAGGGACCTGTACGGAAATCTTGCCCCTTCGTATATAAAACCCACCTCTTACAGAATTTCGTGCAAATCATCGAGTATTACCATCCTCGAGTACTACCTCGTGCTTCAGGTTTAGTTACTCTTTGCATGATGGCGTCGCCATTAGTAACCAGACCTCACCAAGACCAGAATGCATTGTGATGGATTCCAGTAGACCGCGGCAATTGGGTCGTATTTGATCTTATGTACCTCGTGATCACCTTTTGGTGTATCACGCCATCGGCTTT
>BLFK01000863.1:15975-25975 GCA_014634185.1 Astreopora myriophthalma
GAGAGAGAGAGACTGAACTGCGTAAGGGGTTTTAGATGGGCTTACGAACTGGGTAGGGGGGAAGCTTGTATCCGAGGGGGCTTATGCGGAATAAAAAGAAAACGTTTCGAAACGAACTACAGCAGTGTTGATCGGAAGACGAACGAATTTATGTATTCATGTCAATATTTTTAACAAAATCCTAGCTAGAGGGGGTTTATATCCAGGGGTGGGGGGCTTATAATCGGATGTATTTTATGTCGTTGTTGTTTACTGGTGGATGGGCTCATAACCGGGCGGTGGGGGCGTATAAACGGTAGGTAGGCTAATATAATTCAGTCCCAGCCAAAAAACAACAACAGCAACAACAACAGCAACAACAACATAAGAAACAAAAACAAAACTCGCTTAATTTCTTCCCCGGAGCCCAGAACTTGAAAATACTTGACTTTAAGTATATCGAAATTGGGCCAATTGAAGTTTAGCAGGCCAATCTACGTTAACAGGTTGATGCTACTTTTTACTAATCGAGTGCGGTTTCCTACATTTTTTATTGATCAATATTTGCCTTTTTATAGTACATCCAAACTTAAAGAACTCATAGCGGAGTACGAATTAACCCATTGAATCACAAAGCCTTTCCCTATAGAAACATGCCGCATGCACATGTTGACTATGGCGACGAGAATTTAGTACAACGCTCATTAGATGATAATGCAAGGATCGATAATTCACCATGTGTCTCTGATGACAATAACAATGCCAGCGATCTCGAAGTCTACTGTTTCGAATGTGGCATGCGCTTTCGTACAATAGCTACCAGAGCGGTTAAATAGTTTCTCTCGCAACCTATTCTTCGGCCATCTCTGATAATTGTGCAGATGTTCTGAATCTGTCTCCCTTGTCCCTAAAGCCAACCACGCGATATATTTCATAGCAGAAACGTACTTATTCGAACTGTCACCAGTTTTCAGCGATGTTGCCACATGGAACTCAAGCGGTGTTGGAGGAGGAATTGTGGCGGTTGTCGAATGGTTCAGACCTCTGACCGTAAGGGGCTGTTTATATAAAGCAAAGGGGCTTGAAGACAAGCTTACCGCCCTGGAATTTGTCACTGGGACCATTTTGACGATAAATCGGAAAAATCGCGGAAGAAGGTAACATATGGAAAGACTTTATCGCTGGTTAGTTGCATCTTAACATTTTACAGCTATTCGGGATAATTTGACTTGGAAGGCGCAACATTGCAATTCGCATACGCACGCAATGTCTTTCACCCCGGCAAAACGAGCTGGAGCATTAACACGACATCGGGGTCTTTCCAGATCTCGGTAACTCAGGATGGCATCTCCAGACTTTCGGCAAGCGGGACGGCCCGCCCTCTAATATGACGAGATTTTACCAAAGAAAAGAGGCATTTCTCGCCTCAAATAAACAGGCCAAAAAAACCTTTTCTCTTGGTAACAAGACAGCCGATCGATGAACACAACTCACTCGTTTAATCCCGCTTTTCAAATGTTTCTTGTTTAAATTAAACCTCATTTACCGATTAACAATACTCATTTACTTCTACCAAAGCGGTTTTCAATTGAGTGTCGTAAACTTCACGACACTCATAACCAAAACTAAAGTAATTAATTTGGCTACTCACAGCTGAGTCAGACAATCAAATGAGCCAATAATATTGTAAAGCAACGGTACATTGGTTTTGCTTTTAACTCTGATTGGCCGAGAATGTGTTCTCTCTTATGTAGGATGGAATGGTATATTACGTCATTAGCTAGAAGAATAGTGTGCCCGCTTAACCTCAAGACGGCTATGTTGGAGAAGAAAAACTAGGAAACAACGGACTTGTGAGAAAAACGTTCTTTTGGCAATTGAACTTTGGTTTGTTTCAGAAAACTAATAATATTATGGTTGCTGCGCACGTGACCGAAAACATTGTATGAATACCACGTTGAACCCGAAAGATCTCGACAGCAAGGTTCCAGAATGTAAAAACTCAGCCTTGTTACGTACAGTCATCCGAAATCGTTACATTTCCTGCGTGGAACAGTTCTAGAGCTTGTTTATATGGAGGCGAGCTACCCCGGCAAACGGGCTGGCCCGGTGTTCACGTGGAAAATTCCAGCCTGGTTACCGGGTTGAGTTTGCTTACGTGCTTGGCACCTCCAAACTCGCACACAAAGAATAACAAACAAATTCCTTTTGTTATGGTTCAAAAAAGAAGGTTCGTTTTGGCTCTAGCGAGTATGGAATGGCATTTTAAAACAAAAGACCCCAAAATCTGGCTGCGTTTTCAAGTCAATGCATGCGTCATCAAAATTTTCGATCCCGGCAAACCGGGCTGGACCGTTTATATGAGAATTCTTCATCCCGACTTGCCGAGATCTCGGTCTGAGCTGCCTTCTCGTATCAACGAACCGAGATAGTTTTACCAAAGAAAACAGGCATTAGCCTAGATCTCAAGAAAGCGGGCCACCCCGCCTTACCGAGCAGGATCACCCCGTACAAACAGGCCCCTAGTTTAGCCTTGTGTCAACGGAAGGTGCCTCACAGACCGACTACACCGCCGGTTTGTTCTTTACCAGTTTCCTCTCGTCCGTAATCGAATAACCCACGTCATGTATCTATAAGCAGACATGGCGGATTTCGAGGCCCTTTCAGGTTAAATTTCACAGGTTGGTCTTATTTTCTTTGTCCCATAACTTTCAAAGGCGACATCAATACAAAAGAATACTGACGTTTGGCCTGAAGCCCTCGGATTCGTATCATAATGGTACATGAAAAGGTCCCGAAATGACATGGCATTGAGTAATTTCAAATGAAACAGAGCCATGCTGGAAAGTCCATAAAGATTTCTAATACAAACACCAGCAAATTTATTGTATTTGATTATAGAGAGTAGTCAAATGACGATGCTAAAGAATTTCTAACAATATTGCGGCGAGGTTAGGAGCTAACATTTCTTCGTTCGTGGTTTGTGCGATAATATATTTTTCTTTTTCTGTCCGTTTAATTTCACTTCTCCCGCAGTCCGTCGTATGTTAAAAAAACACATCATACAAAATGCACTGTACTTTACAAAGCGCCGAATTTCTTTTTTTTAATTCTTGGGCGCCTCATTTCTCGTCGAATTGAGGGTAGGAAGGAAACAACAACGTAGGTTTTATTTCTGTCCCGCGCGTAACATAACAAAGTGCCCTATTTACAGTGGGCAAAACAGCAACATATTTCGCGCATCTTCGGAAAAAGAAGTATCTTTATTTTAACGATATAAACAGTTGAAGAAATTACGGAGTAAATGCTGAATACCCCGCCACTATTGTTAGAATTTAGCGGCGTTCTTTTAAAAACGAGTCAGAATACAATAAACGCTATCCTTTTTCAAATCAGTGGCGGGGGATTCAGCAGTTAAGCTGAAATTACTTACCCGAGATCACTGATGTATTTGCAGCGGGGAATATGGTTAGCACATGAAATCTCGCACGATGTTCACGCTTGACGTAGGTAGCAGGCACTCTTGTTACCTAGCTGTGAAAAAAGAAATAATTTACAAGGAGAACCAGGAACTGCAAACAATAGAACCTGTTCAAAACCAGTTCTGCCACTGGAATATTCAACAAAATTAATGTATTGTATTGCACTACGGTAAGAAGGGAAAACCTTGTCCTTTATTTTGAAAATTATTTGTTGCTCTATTTTAATTTTCAACTCTAAAACTGCGCCGTAGTTATGAACTACAACGCTCTCTCTTCTTGAAAAAACATAAGGGACCGGTGCAGTGTCGTAGCGTGAGTTATCGCTGGGATGCCGTCATTGTTGTCAATGTTTACTAGGTGTAGCGTGGCCCTTCGGGAGTAAAGTATAAAAGCTACGGCAATTTATTCAAGTGGGTAGTGTAATGTAACCGGTTGCAATATTTGTAATAAACGTTATTAGTTCGTTGTAAGTTCGCTGGCGGATTTGGTATCGGCGTTCTACAACCGGTCATTAATTATGGGAGAAGGGAAAAAAATTGGGTTCGGAGGGGTGGGGGGTAAGAGTAGTGCCATATTTTTTAAAGTAAACAAACGGGGGTGTAATCTCTTTTAGGTTCTGCTAGATGTCTTAATTTCGCCAAAAAAAGCAATATTTTTTTGTGTAGAGAAGATAGCTTCCAAAACAAAGAATAATCTCAAGGATCCAAACAGCGAAAGGGATATTCACCCAATTAAAAAGAAAAAAAAAACTTAGAATACTTAGGTGCAATGGTCTTATTAAATTCTGTGACTATTTCACACAATGATGACCACCAGTACCGATCCATCATCAACCTAAGGCTGCGTGCAAATGAGTGACACAGCTCCCAACACTGTTGGCCCAAGAATGTTGGATAGTGTTGGCAGTGGTGTGCAAACGGATGCAACAACTCCCAACAATGTTGGGACTTGCATTTACATTACAAGGATGGATAGCATGATGCATAGTTAACAACATGCAACAGGGTGTGCAAACGGACCTAACATATAAAGCCTGGTTTCCATATCATTGTATCTGTCGTTTCTGTCGTACGCCCATTTCGTGTTGTATCTGTTGCAGGAGATAGAATCCATTCTATCTCATACAACAAGTTGTATCTGTCGTTTCTGTCGTATTGAGCGGTTGTGCGGGAGATTTCCATATAGTTGTTATCTGTCGTATGAATTTTTTTTCATATGACAGACACGACAGATACAACGATATGGAAACCAGGCTTAACACCCAACGATGTTGGGAGTTGTTGGCCAACAATGTGGCGTCTATTTGCACGGAACCTGTTTTACTTAATTATTTTGGCTGGAATACATTTTCACATTACAAATATTTGCGTAAGTTTAATAGCGTATGAAGTCATAAAACACGTTTTAACATGGAAATCAACTTCCTTGCATTCAAAACACTGAAATGACAAGCAGTGAAAGTCCGGTGATGTTCAAGGGCCTGTTTACATGGAGGGAGGAAGATTATAGCACTAGGAAGATCCTGGAAAGCGAAACAATTTTCCGTTTGGTTTACAAGCACGAATTTCGGTTGCAGTTATGGTTCATAATTGGTGAAAAAAACTGCTGAAAGGCCGGAAGCCGCCATGTTTGGTTCTCTATCCTAATGCTAGGATCTTCCGAGTGAATGCAGTTTACATGGTTAAGATCTTCCTAGTTCTAGGATCTTCCTATCTCTCAGCTAGGAAGATCCTATCACTAGGAAGATCCTCGCGCCAGGGCCAAGTTCAACTTTTTGCATGTAAACTGAATACAGAGAACATATGACGCTAGGATGATTCGCCTCCTAGGATCTTCCTCCCTCCACGTAAACAGCCCCCAAGGTAGTGTTATGAAAGTCATCACTAGAATCACGGTCTCGCCTCCAGTGTATCATGTGGCATAGAGACTTTTAGCATCGCGTTTGCGGCAAACGGCAAACCGCGCCCAGTGGTTAACTACATTATGCCGGGACACCCATCAATTATGGGGGAGGGGGATAGAAATTAAATTATCGAGTACAAGAGGGGGGAACTTTCCATTCCCTGGCCTGGGAAAAGAGGGTCCTTGTTGAAATTTTTATCTTTCAATATATTCACCCCTTTCCCTCCATAAATAATGTCCGGTTCCTAAATGTATTGATGTTATTTCGTGCGTTCTGATTACCATTACCCTTCGAAAGCAGACACCTTTATCGTCTTTGTTTCAGTATATGTTTCAGTTTCAGGATTGTTGCTAGAACTTTACGAATTTTCTGCATTGCCCGAACACAAAAGCGGCTGAGGGGAGAATTCGAGACAGTTATGCAAACACGAGAGGGAGTCGAAAGTTCTGGAAGAAAAGCTGTGCACGCCCTCGCGTGTTCCTGTCAGGATACGCAAACACAGGAAATAACTTGCTTTTTGTATTTTTTTTGTAACATAGCCAAGGGAAACAAAGATCTTGACATCATAGCTGTGTTTACACCCTATTATGCAAGCACATCTCTCAGCCGATCAGAGCGCTAGTAGTGTCTTTTTTAATCGTTATTTTACGAATGATACGGTAAGCTCTGTTTCACCAGCAGGCCTCACTTTCAACGCGTAATTCTTAGCAGAATTACACCAATGCACTCACAAAACGGGGCAGATGAAAATAATTTCCATGTGAAATATAGGAACGTCTTGAAAAGAACTTTTCAGAAGCGAAGCTTGGTAGTGAAATTTGGGGTGGCATATAGACTTTCATATACCGGACTTAAATGGCGGAGGACAGAAGAACCATTGTTATTCCGATTAGGCCTTGCTTATTTGGTAATGCCTATGTTCGCTTTGTTCTTTTGTTTTATGGACATTAATTATGTCGGATCCGGTATATGAAAGACCAGCCGAAATTTGGCACTCTGGTGTAATGATGTATAAGGCCTATTTTGGTATTTGTAAAGCGATTTTGGCAACGATAACATGGCTATTGTGTTCTTATTCTTCAAGCTGGAAAGACTGGAACGTGGCGGATCTTTTTTCCCTCGATCATACAGCTTAAATCCCAGAAACTAAGAAGATGTAACAAGATGAGGGGATATTAACAGAGGCATTGTAAGACTCCATTGCATTGCTGCGTAACTATGATGTCTCCTTACCTGTTTTGAAACTTTGATCAACAAAACCCCCAGAATGTATCAGCTCTGAAATTTAATGGAACCAGCAAAATAATCAAAACAATCAAAATGTGCGCTTTCAAAATGGCGCTGAAATGCTACTCCGAAGATTTTTTCCTGATTCGTTGCCCTTGTAGCTGCACAGGATAGTCAGTCACTCGGTGCACGACTTCAGACAACAAGGGCGTTGGTGTGTATCGTCAAGACCTTGACAGTACATGCACCGTGAATGAAATTAAAGATCGTTGCTTGCTCTTTTTGGGGGTTAGAAAAAAGTTTTTTTTTATTCGTTTCATTGCTAAACAACCCATGATCAGGACAAATGACAGTTTAATTGAAGGGTTGTCAGGTGGTCATGATACTCTTGGACCAACAGTAGTTTCTCTTTCGTCCTTACCGACTGAACAAATTAAATCGGCTTTGCTTGCCAAAAGATGTACATGTGTAATTAGCTTCGAACGCATCTGGCTCTACACCCGAAATTCTACTAAGACAAAAAAAAAACACTGTCAACAAATGTCTTTGAACTTAATTTAAATGCAGTGCAGCAAGAGAACAGAAGAGAATTGGCTCGATCTTTGGTGTAGTCATCTGTTTCGTCCACAAAGTAGTCCCTGGGTTAGTCCATGTGAAAGTTGCTGTGTCCCAGATTGATCCACCAGTAATTGGAAGTCCATTGTTTTGCAAATATTTTGTCTTACGTAGCCGCTGATCACGTGATTGAATAAGCTGTACAGTTTACCTTTGTACAGGATGCAATAGATTAAGTATCGTATGCAAGTCATTGTATTTAGGTTAGGTATTGTTTCTTGGTTTTTGTTTTTTTGTTTCCTTTGTTTTGGGTCATATACGCCTACTACACGAACTGAAAAGTCACAAATAGCCAGTCATAATTTTATATTTTAATATAAAAATTAAAATTTAAAACATAACCGCATACTCACCACATATGCGATCGTTTGTATAGTCTTGACTGAATGTTCGATAATTCAGCGAACTTCTAGTTGTCTATTTCCAATCGCATTATTGCGTATTTGGATCTCGTGTATATTGCAGAAAACCTAACCGAACTATGGATACAGTTTAGTGGAAATGTGGACATTCGACGTTAAACGACGTGAATCTGCCAACAATGTACTGCGTGGACTTTGGACTTCATCGGACGCCACTACGTAACAGTGGTTGCTACGGACACCAATTCGTCAAGAGAAATATGTGCTTACTACACTAGGGGAGATTAGATTGGCAATTCAAGGTTGAAAAACACTACCATGAACTTTTAAAATTAATAAATTTTAATTTTAATTTTTTAATTTAGGTTCTTCATGACATTCTGTCGTAGCTTGTTTTGGTTTCTGCATGCACTGCTCCCTTTTCGGTTAGATGCAGTCCAGCGCGCGCAGCTTTATTTGTGATGCACGCAAGAAATTTTGTGTGTTGTGCGCGTGCGTTGTTTGTTTAGCTTACCTGTACTTAGTCCGTTATTTTTATTTATTTAGGATTACATTGTTTTAGTACCGATTTACACGGTACAACTTTTGCTTAAGCCCCCGACACCACTAGATCGCTGCAATCGGCGTATAAAATCGCCGGTATATCGGCGATTAAATTCGCCGCAATGCGCCTAGCGATTTTTTACGCCCGTCGCGGCGTATTGCTGAACGATTCAACCAATAAGACCTGACGATTTTTACAGGTGACTGACTAAAAACGGCGGACAACAGTCATTTTTATTTTGAGAGACGCGTGGGAACAAAAGTAGAGTGGAAATTCAACGCGATCGTCTATAAAATCGCCAGGTGTGCCCGTACCACGCAGCGACAAATCGCTGGGGATCAAAATCGCTGCTATCGGCGAACAAAATCGCCTAGTGTGATGCTGGCTTTACAACTGTCGTGTGCGATTTCTTGTGCGCGCGCTGCTAGCGCCACGCAAAAAATCGCGTACAACCCTCGCTACTGAGCACAGCCTGTGCTTACAATTGTCGTAGAGTTAACATGGTTTAAAATCCCACGACATTTTTTGTGACGTACACGACAGTTGTAAGCATGTTGTAGGTTTGATTTACACGAAACAATTCGTGTCGTAGGCCTGTCGTCAGCTTGTCGCATGCAACAAAGTCGTACCGTGTAAATCGGCCCTTACGTTGCTTTCGTTACTACACTTGTCGATAGCTGTGCACACCCTGTGAGTGGCTCCTGCTAAAATGTTCTGCTGTTGGTACAGGATTTAATGGAGCCGAAAGCAATAATGGAATTGCTCGCATTTTAGACATCCTCCTGATGAACAGTTACTGTGTTCAGATATTGTCATAAGCAACAATCAATTGCAATCTGTCCTTTTTACGTTGGACGGCACTTCAATCACTTAGCGCGTGCGCAACTAGTGCCCATTTGAAGGCACCCATGGCAACACTTTCGTAGTTACTTTGATGTGAGTAAAGTGAAACTAAGTAATATGTAAGAATTATTTGCACTTTTCCCTTTTTCCTTTCTTTCTTCTGTTCTTTTCTTTAATACACAGTTCTCCAATATTTACGCCAGGTAACTTAACGTGGCAGTGACAAACTCGGAAGCCTTGCTATGCATCCCAGCAGACTGCGGCAACCCCGAGTTTTTTTAGGCTGTCTGCTGTTGTTCAAATTTGATCACGGGATCACTGTTTTGTGTACCATGTAATCCCATTTTGATGCACCGCGTGATCTAGGTTGAAAGCAGAGCGACTTTTTCTTTTCGTGAAAACCGATCACGTGATACACCAAAAGGTGATCACGAGGTACACTTTGGAGCACCCAAGGATGGCAGGAAAAAACAGAGATTCGGTGATCAAATTTGAACAGCAGCAGACGGCCTAAAAGAGTTGCGGTTGCCGCGGTCTACTGGGATGCATAGTGGCTACTTTGGTCACAGCGCAGACCTTAATTTTCTTGCTCCCGTGCGCATTTTATGTTGTTCTTGTAATGTATAGTAATATTCATTTCAGATTTGTTTTTGCACTATTCACATGCAAGAGACGATAATGGGGAATTATCCTTTCTTATCACACGCTATAACAATGGAACGGCTTGACTGTTATAGCATGTGACACGTGAAAAAGTGCAAAAACAATTTTAAAAACATCGCAATCTTTCGCTTTCGCCAAAGTTCAGTTGCAGCACCCAAAATACAAAATACCGAGCTAATGAGAGGCATATGGGCCTTTTCCTTCGGCTTCGATGACGTCACAAACTGCTTTGCATTCCAGGTGTGGAAGAAGTTTGCATTACAGAGCAGATTGTGACGTCATTTCAGCAAAATTAGCCATCTTTCGAAGTAGCTCGATGGACAAATGCCACTTTTCGCTCCGCTCGGGGGCAAATGATGCTTCTCGGGCCACAAATGAACTA
>BLFK01000863.1:33475-45975 GCA_014634185.1 Astreopora myriophthalma
ACGAAGCAAGATTTGACAGCAACTCTAAGGGTGGGATAGTTTGCTTGGCTAATGGAGCAACTCTGGTCTTTGAAGATACTATCTCGCATTCCACTGTTGACTCATATGCCACTCTCATGTAGATTACAGCTCCATAAGCCTTTCCTGATGCATCCGCAAAAGAGTGCAACTGGACTGACTTGACTTTGTCCCCATTGAAACCCTCGGCGTAACATCTCTTGAAGCTCACTTTCCCAGCTTGTCTCAGATCCAGAATAGTTGTCAGCCACTGGTGATTAAGTTCAGTATCGAGTAACTCGTCCCAGTCTCTCCAGTACTGCAAAGCTTCTGAAACATGATCTTGAATGGAAGAATGACTGGAGCAATCAGTCCCAAGGGGTCAAAAAATCTTGTAGCCGTACTGAGTATTAATCGTCTTGTGGCTGGTTGGGCATCTACTTCCTCAACGTCTTGTTTAGATCATAAATCAGTTCATCTTGGGTAGGGTTCCATAGCATTCCTACGACCTTTTGTTCCTTCTCTGCACTGTGCTTGAAAACAGACTTTGAGAAGCTCTCGTCTTCTTCTTTAACACTATCTCCATTGTTCTCGGCAAAGTCATCACCAAAAGCTTCATCTCGTTCCAGAGATCTCAGGAGATTCTTCTGAATTGCTACTCCACTTTCTCATATCCAATCCTCCTGATTTGAGACAGAGCTTTATCTTCTTAGACAAGGTGAATGCACTGTCCACATCACTTTCCCCGAACACATAGTCATCAACATACAAAGACTTCAACAGCTCCATCGCAAGTGCACTGTTAACCGGCAAACATGTGTGTCTGATTGCAAACATGGCGTCTGATTGTGGCATTAAGAATGAAAGGACTTGAGTTCACACCAAACACTACACGTGCAAAACGAAGTACCATGACCTCTGGACTATCCTCGTTCAAATAATCGATCCATAAAAATCTTAAAAACTCTCTGTGTTCAGGATCAATTTCCATGCTCAAAAACGCCTTCTCAATGTCTGCAGTTAGGGCAACTTCATGGGCCCTGAATCTCAACAGAATGTCGAATAACAACGGATTCAGAGAACGCCCAACGTGCAAACAGTCATTTAAACTTGGCCCAAACACCTTGGATGAAGCATCATATACAACTCTCAACTTGGCTGTATCTCTGTCAAGTCGCACCACTGCCCTGTGTGGAAGATTCGATCTTGTGGCACCAATTCAACTACACCACTCTGTAATTACTCTCCGATCAGGTGATCATACTGCTTCAGAATTTCTGGCTGATGCTTAAGTTTCTTGATTGCTGTTGTCAACCTCCGTGATGCAGCTGTGTAATTGTCTGGCAATATGGGATGGTTATCCTTGAAAGGTAACTTTACCTGGTATCTTTCTCCAGTGAATCTTAAGTCATTTGAATTTACTTGTCATTCACTGACGCTTCATTTTCTCTTATGCCCAAAGTTTGAAAGTCCCAGAATTTCTGCAGATCATCCTTCACATCACTTATCTCTGTGGACTCTGTCTTCAAGACATGTTGAACTCAAATTCACAGTGGATGACCTTGATGATGTTGGGCACATAGCTGGTCCTGACAACACCCAACCCAACTTGGTTTCGAGGGCTACTGGTCCATACGAATCTCCCTTAATAATGTTTTCAGAGAAGAACGACCAATAATAATCTGCTCCTATGAGCATATCAACACTTACAGTACCACTTGTTCCAGAAGCAAGGTGTAAACCCTCCAGGTATGGGTAGCATTCCAATGTATCTTGAGTTTGTTGGTTAGATACTGGGCTGCAAATCACTGGAACCACATATGAGGTGACATAGACATTCATCCCATCCAATGATCTGACACACAATTGTACCACATCACATTCCTTGACAGAAGCTGAGTCATCCCCAAATGTTTTGATCAGACGGGTTTCCTTACCAACCGTTGGTAAGTTCAACTGCTCACATGCCTTGCTGGTTACATAAGATCTCTGGCTACAGGAGTCAAATATCACATGGATATTCAACTCAAATTCCTGGTCATCTGGTCTACAAACAAAGGCTTGGGCTGTCTGCAATAGGACAGAATTACCATTATTGCTGATGAGCATCGCTGAAGTTCCTGCGCCTCCACTCCTATCTTGAAATGCTTCAGACTTGCGCCGTGTTGCCTCCTCAGAAACCAAATTCCTGGCTGTTACAATGTTTTTAGTTCCATCACAAATGGTCACGTGGTGTCTGCCATCACAGTTAAAGCATTTTGCCTTAGACAAGCAATTTGCGGAGATATGACCACCTTTCAAGCACACAAAGCACCTGCCATTTCGTCTTAGAATTGTTCTTCTAGTCTTTGGTTCAGTGATGGTCATACAGTTAATTGATTTATGATTCTTTTTGCAAAATACACAATGCGGGCTAAATTAAGTCTTCACTGCCTGCGTAGAGGACAGAAGTATGGTGGCCGAGAACTGCCAACAAAAAAGTCACATATTTTATTTTGTAATAAATGTTAGTTTCACTGCGAAATAAATCAAAACTAATATAAAACCAGAAGTAAAATGAAATGAAATTTAAAAGTAAAATGACATGAAATTTAAAAGTACATTGAATTTGAAAAATAAAGCCACTTTACTTCTAAGTTAAACTAAAATGGAAATGCAGTTCAAATTGAAATATAAAATCAATTTCAAATGAAATTCAAAGTGCAAGTGAAAGTGAATTATAAACAGTATTAGTGGCAGCGCCAGGCCATACCAAAATTACATTCACTTTCAATCGCAAAGTGAAATCATTTTTCGCATGGCCGAGCGCTGCCACTACCAGCGTACCTTGCGGTACTCCTAGTCCTGAGTGTTTTTTTGCACGTGGTTCCAGGATGGCGGACTGGAGGGAGTTTGCAGCAAGGCAGAAAGCGAAGAGGAGAGGCAAAAATCAAGTTGTAGAGGAGAGTAAAGTGGCGGAGGAGATCGTGGTGCAACGCATGAGTGCAGATGTAAGTGGGAAACAACAAGAATACTCTCGCATTGGAGCTCAGGAGTACGTTCCTTTTGAGCAGGACGAGCTTTCTGTTTATAACAGCAAGGACGCCTGTCAAAAGCATTTCGGGCCCCAAATTGAGAAAGATCTTGTTTGCGATGTGGTAACAAGATGGCTCAAATTCCAAACAAAAAAGTGTTTTACGTCCGGTTTGTTAAACCAGAAGGGCAACTTGAGGAAGAAGAGAATCACAGCCGTGAGGTAAGCGTTAATAACAAGTGTATGGTCGCCGAGAACTGTAGTAAGCTTAGAAATTTGGACATTAATTACCTACTGATACAGTGCAACACTTTAGTTTCACATTAATATAATTGGCCATTAAAAACATTTTCGCTGCCAAAATTCACTGGCATGCTTCCGTTGCAGAGTTACAGAGCTTAAGGGCTGCAAAGTAGGCCTAAGTCACTTGGTAAAGTCCCTTTAATAGTTCATGGCCTAGACACAAATATCCCGAAAAAAAATGCTCTAAAAATCTATCCGGAAATTCCTAGTTTTTTTCCCCTAAAAATCCCTCCAAAAATCTCTAAATATCCCAAAATTTTCTAAAAATCTATATTTATCTCACAATTTTCTTTTTAATGAAACCTCAGCCCTCCCTTTAAGAAAAGAAAATCGCATACACATTTTGTACGCTAGATAGCGACTTTATCAAACAAAAAGCATTCATTGTTCCACGCAATCTTTCCTCCCCAAGGTTGGGGAGCAAAGATTGCGTGACTAGACTAAAGAATGTCTCCTTGGCCGTGCTTGCTCCCAACCGATATGATGCCATTATCCGTGAGAAGATATTAAAAGTCATTTTTGCAAGCAACGACTGTTTTTTTTTTGGTGGGAGCTTAAATCTGTCTATTTTCTATTCAAAAACGTAGTTAAAGGCCAAAGGTGACTTAAGTGACAAAATACTAAATGTTAAGAATGACTTTGGATGTTAATCGAACACTTTAATTTCCTTTGATTTAATTTTGAGTTTAATGAGTATCTTGCCGTGGTCTGATCGCCTGTGACCACTTCCGATCAGATCTGCAGATGTTTTCGATCACGTTACACTGTAGCTACTGTAGCTTCTGTTCTTACTCTCGTCTTGAACGCACGCGGTCAGCTTGTCAAGCCCTTTACGGACAGGCACCGAAATATTCGGTGAAGCCGTTGTTTCAGCCGCACGAGGATCTACCCTCCAGTTACATTAGCGTGATTGTCTGTTGGTCTTTTCGCTTCTATTTCTGATAGTATTCGAGGCTGACTGTGCAATACCCCAGATATGATCGGAATGTTAATTAGAAAATCCTTGTGGTCGGTTCCGTTGTTCCGTATCGTTCTTACCACTGTTTCGTTGTCCTGAAGCTAAGCCAAACAGCCCTCAGTTTGGGTGAACGAGCTTTCTTTTAATGTCTCCTTGTCCTTCAGCACATGGCTGTACAAAAATTGGTAACGTATTATATCTCCCACGTCACGCAATCAAAATCACATCTCGAGTCAATTAAACCCCTATCGTAACAACCACTATAACAATGTGAAAGAAAACTGAGCCAGACATCGTTCGGCTGCTTTGATATCAGTGCATTTGGCAGTGACCGATGGTAGCCGTGTTTTTACGAGCGATTTTTGAAGTCGTTGAGCGAATGACGGCCGGAAACCTCGTAAAAACAGTTGGTTGTCCGACTCGCTTCAACTTCAGCGAGTCGGCAAACTTCAGTTGAATTCACCTAACCACTTGTCATCTGCGGTTAACATCCTAACAAATGGCTGGTTGCTCTAAGCCCGGTTAGCGCTAACCATTGGTATCAATTGGTTTGAATTCAATTGGTATCATTGGTATCAGCGTTAACCATTGGTATCAAAACCGATAGGTTTCCATGGTATTTAACTCTAGTTAAACACCCTACACGGGCCAGGTTGGTCAACAAAATCATCTCAAGGAATGTTAAGCAAGAAAAAACTGTCTGTGAAAACACAGCCAGTGAAATATTTTACGAGAAAAACCCGTTAATGGCATTCCAATGATTGCATGCATAGTACGTGCACAGCAAAGTATTCGACAAACAAGCTGGAAGTAAGATAAAAAGCAGCAAAAAAACCGGTGCATAATACTTTTCTGTCGTTGAATTGTCTCACCCAACAGAACATTTAACCTTGAACTTTTTTGCTCAAAAGCACCGCAGACCTTCTGATATTACCTTGATTGATTCATACAAGACCTCTCTCGTTGGATCGACGCGTCCCGATTTTCTTGTCTTTTAGAAGAGACATGGCTTGCCGACGAATGGTATTTGGGAGAGGAGAATGGATACAGTAAACCGCGGTCGGTATCCCTTAAAAGTATCAAAAGTGTGAAGTCCACACTGAAACACGACAACCTGAAAATGGCTTTATTTACTGCGTCGCCAAATATTTAATCTACTCTGGAATTCAATTAGGTGATCTCGAATATTTTGTTCTCGCGGGTCAACAACGCATCTTTGTAATCAAGGGAGATTTTCTTTTTGAAAGGTCTGCATCGTTCAAACGTTGCGTTTTACATGCGCCGAATAAAAAAAAGGTGACGTTTGAATCAATTAAATTCGACAGATTTGAATTAAATGCGACTTCATCAGTAGAATATTAGACTCAGGATCGACACTTTATGGATTGCCCTCTGTTGACTTTGTTTTATTAGTATAAATGCAAGACAGTCGTCAAATTTCCCGCAATTATTTCACTGTCAACCAATCAGCGTTGAGCTATCAGAGCTAGCTCACTCTGGACGAACCCTGTGTGGAGCAACGCGTATTTATGTGGAAATAAAAGTGAAGTTCCCGAAATACAGCCTTTACTTGGCATTCGCAACAGTTATTACATCTCTGCCACTTTGATCGATCAACAAAAGACAATACCCAACAGTGATACCTCATCATCCTGTCTTGGTCGAAATTAACTCTGCGCAGGTCTATTAATTTTATTTTATAGGAAGAACTACCAAAGACAGAAACCAAAATCACGGTTCACGATGAATTAACTACTCAATTCACGTTTCACCGAAAATTTTTATAAAAGAATCACGTTCCACGAGAGAAAATATCACCTTTCATTTTCACCTGAAATAAAAAGGGCAATTCACGGCTCACGACAATATCCTTTACCACCCTCTCAAATTACGAGTTTCTTTCTTTCCATGTCAAGGGAGGACAAGAGAGAGAGAGCCTGGGTTCTAGGTTGACTATGGGCTTTTATAGATTGTGCAAGCATAAGTTTTAGCATAATTTGAGAAAACTAGCATAACTTTTCCCATTTTTAAAAAAGTAGCACTGCTAGCATAATTCGCATATTTTGTTAATTATCGGATCATTTTTTAGTTTTGACTGGCATGTTGATTCCCAAATCCCAATTATACGCTGACCTTGTTCCATGTTTCACCAGTGTTTAAGAAATAGAAAACATTTTCTGTGGTGTTTCTATCGAGTTTTAGTATAAATCTACTAGCGTTCTATCACGAATGCCGTTCTCTGATTGGCTACGGTTTTCAACAAAATGGCGGCCACTTCGTCGCGTTTTCGAAGTGTTTCGAAGTGTCTGCGATGAGGATATAGCCTGCGCTCGCAGACGTATTTCCGGTTGTCGCTTCTTTCCGCCCGAAAAGTAACTTTTCGGGCGGAAAGAAGCGACAACCGGAAATACGTCTGCGAGCGCAGGCTAATGAGGATATAGATAACTTACTTGTTTAGTTTTGAACGACTAGTAGATTTATACTAATACAATTAGAGTTATAGAAACACGATTATTAACCAATCAGCGCGCGTATTTTCCTTGAGCTATTTTCTAATTGCAGTTTACTGCACAGGAACCGGAAGTCCCATGGCAAACCATGTCGGTCCCAACACTTCTCGTAGGGAAGGCTACAAAATGGCGTCAGCTACGCCAGCCGATTCGAGCGAAAACTTACGGCTCTCTCGGAAAAATGACGGGCTCGAACCACCCACAATTTCCAGAGACCGTTCCCTACAATCAACAATAAACGGACGCGAAAAAGGATATATATATGGCTAACAAGAATAAACGGCTTCTGATGAAAGACAAAGTATTTTTGGACATGGTTTTTAAAGAGCACAATTTTTAACAAAGTAGCATAATTTGGAAAAACGAGCATAATTATAGCATAATCCTCCCCCCCCCAAAAAAAAACAGCAGTGCTACTAGCATAATATGCTACTTTTGCTAGCACAATCTATAAAAGCATAGTTGACTGTCCGTGCAACATAATCTCTTGTTTGAATTTACGATTATCGTTAATTCGTAAATTGCTCTGAATTGACTATTATCGTTAATTTTAGAACACTCTGTCCCAGGACTTTTCGGAAAGGAGCAAATGTGAAAGAGAAAAATTGGAACCCGGAGCTAGAGCTTGTAGGGACGAGATCTTACCACTAGACTATACTGAGGAACAAGATGTTAAGTAAGTCAATGATTAGATATTTATGGAATATCACTTCTCAACAGTGATTAGCCCTGATTTTAAAATGTTTAGCCTTGTTTTGAAGTCGGTGAATGACTACCTCAAATTACTGTCTAAAATCGTTTCTTAGCGAGTGACTATACTGGTTTACAACGAGGTGTAGGATAAACGCATTAATTCTGTGATGTTTAAAAACTGACGCTTGCGCAGCTAACGGGTTAGTGGTCTAGTGGTTGGAGGAAGGGATCTGTCAGTAGACAGTTGCAGGTTCGAGTCCTGTTTCCGGGGTTGTCTTTCAAAAGAAATATGTTCATTTTCCAGAATGCCCTTCAGACGTTCAGTGTTCTAAAATAACGATTCAGACCAAATTAAGAATTAATGACAATCGTAAATTCAGAGAAGAGAATGAGTTGGTCAGTTTCCAGGCCCTTTTTATGGACAATACCGCGGTTAAAAACGGAAGAATTTAATGGTAAGTGCAAATTTCGACCGGTTGATCGGTATATTTGGAAAATCGCATACCATTATGCAACGATCTCCCCAACCGGGATTTCCCAACAAATGGAAAGCACCCCAGAGCCCCCTTGGAAGGCCTCAATGACTACTATAACAGGTTTTGACTGTTTGTCTGACCTCTGTGAGCACGCTCGTGTCACGATAATAACGCAATTTTGTAAACTCAGTAAAACTCCAGAAATCGTCTCAAATCGACCAAAAAACTACTACCCAGGCTAGATAATGATAGACAAAGGAAGCAGTTTCTTACAGTTCGAAATTCGTACGTTCAAGTTTCAGTGACTGCCAATACAGGTAGGTCTCCGTTGAAGCACTGCTTGAATAGCCTCCTTCGTAACGTTGGGGAGGAAAAGGTTGCGTTGACGGAACTGAGGGAGCGAAGAATCGCGATGCTGTGATAAGTGGAAACATGGAGATTGCCAAGTACACACAGAGACGGAGATAGGGACGGAGCTCACTTACGCTTACGTGAATTCAGTTTGGGAACGATTCTACAACACCCGGTCGATTTATTTGAGCACAAATATTCGCCTTACATACTCCCGAAGTCGAGGGATACTGAATACAGCACTGAGGTCATAATATGCCGGATGAGATATTCTGTGGGACCAACGGGCTGAAATTTCGGGAAATTTTATCTCGACAAGCCAATTAGCAATGACTGTGTTTCATCAGCTGTGCAATAGACGGCGTGAATAAACAGCCTGCGCTCGCCTTTCCAATTTCTACCAGGTTCGATTTTCGGACACGGGTTCTCTTTGACTTTCCCGGATTTGTTGGTTCTCTACTCTGCTCAGAGACATTTTATCTCCGCGCACTCTGCGTTTTCCCCTCTCTTCATAAGCCAACATTTGATTTGATTTAATTTGATTTATAGTTTCCAGAATAATAGACACTTATACTACTACTTGAGCTTTACTCGATCAGACGAGTATTCCCCTTTCGCATGTGATATCCTTGCTTCCGGACCAGCGGGAAGGGGCCGGTGCAAGCATAACCCAAATAAACTCTCATCAAACCCCTGGTAGAGAGTCCTCCTGTTTTGCGATAAGATAAATGACTAATTAACTCAAACTTTGCATGAAAGGGCCGAAATTGATTTCGTATCAAATCGGTGCAACCACATGCACTATGCTATGGCATTATTCCAACAAAATACTGCTAAAAGAGAGACGGATAAAACACTTGGAGAGTTCCAAAAGACAGCTAGTGTTTCAAGAGATTGCGAAAGTACTTCTTGCTGCAGTCTAACTTAATCCATTTCCGCTTACGAACTCAACATCTCACCTTACTTCCGGCTCTCCCCTTTCAGATCGCGGCCTTGGACATGCGATCACCAGTTTTTTTTTTCTCCCCTCAGTCTGCTTCA
Organism: Astreopora myriophthalma; assembly: GCA_014634185.1. NCBI lineage: Eukaryota > Metazoa > Cnidaria > Anthozoa > Scleractinia > Acroporidae > Astreopora > Astreopora myriophthalma. Next base: position 42,818 of record BLFK01000863.1, read on the forward strand.
TATGTAGAGGGACAAGAACCTCCAGACAACTGATTCAGCACCTTCCAGCACAAAGATCTAAGCACATGTACGGACGCAATTCCTACAACTAAATAGGAGGACCTTATTAGGAAAGTCACACTATCGGTAATCCGATAGAGCCGTATCTAATAGGGAGCTCCGCTACACGCCCCTGACCAACAATGGAAACTCCTGAATATTACAGAACACCTTACTCTTTTTTACTCTCTCTTGTAATACAGACTAGAATCTAAATTCTACTGACCGGACGTATTTCAAAGATTTTTCAAACTAATCATTTCCAAAGTGAGATAATTCTTAGATCAGATGACCATCAAAACATCACGCGCTTCGATTACGAAACGACAAAAAAAAAAATAAAATCACGTGCATGCGAGAACAGAAACAGGCTGTTTTTGAAAGCGATCCTCAGTAACTTGGTAATAGGATTAGAAGAAGTGGAGCGTGTCTGGGTCCTCGATCAAAGCCGACTAAGGCGACGACGACGATGGCGAAGGTCACACCCCCTTGCCCCTAAGCAGCCTAACCAGTAATTTGAGAGGGAGAGGGGTGCATTTTCCCCCTGATTGCGGTTGTGAACATCCTCATCATCATTTGGCCCTTCAGGTCGAGATGCCCCGAACAACCTCGCTCCACACCTCCCATTTTCAGCCTTTCGCAATAACATCATCAAGAGTAAATTTCCCGAGGAATGAATAACGTAATCCTCCAGCTTGTCGCTTCTCGATAATCAAACGCCCGACAGGCGGGCTTCGTCAAGCATCAGATTCCCCTCCATACACGGAGCCAAACTCGCATCAAATGCCCGGGGTTTGCCCGGAGGGGGGCTATGGGCGCTCTTGGAATCTACGAGGAAGCAAGCAAGTGGTAAATTCACTGCTGAGAGCCATTGGCAGGAGGCGGCCAGAATTCATAGACAAAACTCCTTTGTCTTCGGCGCGGCTGAAGCGTGATATAGGCTCGTTGAAAGAACTTCGAAGTCGTGGAAGTTTTAAAATGTGTAACAAAGAGACCGAGACGAAGCTACAAGCGAGAGAGCTGAAAGTTAAGCCCGGACAAGAAAAGGCAAGTAAAAGAGCTTTACTAAGTAAAACGGAGACTGACGGGTTCGAAGGCGAGTGAATTTTGGTTGATGGTCGATGGTCGTTTGTTTGATGGTCGTTTTGGGAAGCATGGTTCAACTGCGGAATCAGAAGGACCGACTGAACTGTTACAATTGTGAATATTTAGTGTAAAGAGTATATTAGTTTTAAGTGTAATCATTAAAGTTTGAAATTGTTTCAGTTTATCAAGAAAATTTTAGATTAACGTCATCCCTGTATTAATATCCCGTTGAATTTGTTCTCTTAGGTTAGAACAATTGTTACTTGTATGTTAGTTTCGTAATTAAAATCATTAGTTACTTTTTTAAGAAATTTGTGGTGGTGAGTCGTGTGTTTGCGGGAAGGGGTTTGTACATTCAGTTCTTTGTTACTTTTTGTTTTGTTTTTCGGGCCATCCGGACCCTCGTCACACACATAACATTTCTGGTAAAAATACATTTATTTTGATACGACATGTACATGACCCGGCATATCATGGCTTTTATCAATATTATATGACAGATATAGCGATCAATGTCAACCTCGTTCCCAGGGTCTCTCTTCTCTGCCTCCCTTACCAAGGGAGGCGGAGAAGAGAGACCCTGGGAACGAGGTTGACAATTTGTATGGGTCTCTAGTGGTTGTATTTCGCAGAGGGACAACGACCAGCGCAACATTTCGTAAAAGAACGTAATAGTTCAATTCTGTTGAGCTTTAATCAGTCTTCACCAGATGCAAGATTTCCGGGATACGTATCTGTTAAACGTTTTAACCTTGATAACGGCGTTCATCCATGAAACAGAGCATAAAACCTCTGTACCGGAAATAGATCACAAGGTAGGTACTTCCTGTAGCCTCTTGTATTTGCCAAGGACTGGTTAATAATGCGCGAGTTAATAGTAATGCTGGACATAGAAGTTAACATATGCGCATATTAGACGTAGCCAATACAGCCGAGCCATCCCCGTACGGTTGCAACCGACAGAAAACTCACGGTGCGGTAAATTACCAAACTATTTAATATCACGGTTCGCTTGATTTCTCAGAACTGTCCTCTTTAGATTTTCCCGAAAACTGAAATTCTATCCTTATCTTGGTTGTGTTATAAAATGTCCAAAGTTCAACAATGAATTAAAACTGTCAACACTACGCAAACAAAACCTAAATTCTTGTGTCACACAACAGTCATTCCTAGTTACGACACGAAAGGCAAATTAGAAATGTCCCCATTGTGGCCTTGCATTTGTAATTGAATGATGCTTACGGACTGCGGCACAACTTGTTGCAACATCGGTGATAACAAGACTATGGAGTCTTACGACCACTTTAGCTTGGCTCTAAAGTCAGTGATGGAGAGATTTCTTAGCCGTTACAACTCCTGGTATAAGTAATTTATTAGCATTAATTTTAGTTCATATGGAAGATTCCTGCCCCGTTTCAGGAATTTGTTTACGTTCTTGCGACAGTCAACTGAGTCACGCAAGGGATACCTGGTGAATTTTCGTTTTTTGGTTCAAAAAGAAGGTTCCTTTTAGCTTTAGCAAGTACGGAATGGCATTTCAAAACAAAAGATGCAAAAATAATCCTGTGATCATGCAAATCTGGCTGCGTTTTCACGGCAACGCACTCGTCACGGAAAACATTTCATCCCGGCAAACCGGGCTGGATCGGTTACCGCTCCGACTCCGTGGCTTAGTACGATCAAATGAAAACCATACTGTCAGAGTCGCAAGTAGAAGCGGAAGAATAAACCAATCACAACGCCTGAGAACGAGTATTATTACTGGGTTATTCCTCTGCGTCTGCTTGCGACTCCGACAACGCAGTTTTCACTAGATCGTAAGCGACGTAGTCGGAAGCGGAGTTGGAAGAAAATGGAACCGTTCTGATCCTTGCGACTCCGATTCCGTCGAGCTTACGACTCCGTTGTTCGGTTGTTCACTGGGTCGTAAGCGCTCTTACGACTCCGCTTATGACTCCGACTCCGACGCTAATGAAAATTAACCTTTATGGTTGTCGTCGCAAACGCAAATAACACGTCCCTTATATGATAAC
>BLFK01000863.1:53475-74911 GCA_014634185.1 Astreopora myriophthalma
AAATTGCTCCCGCTCTGTTTTCAGGTTCGTCTTTGTCCTTGACATTAGAGAGTAAGCGTCGTAAAGTGAACATGGATTTGTGTGCAACACGGATGTTGTAAGGTTGTAGTATGCGTGCTATGGTTTCGGAGGTCCCTCGTATCTAAGGTGTGGTGGCTGTAGTGGTCGATAAGTTGTTGGAACTGTCGTTCTCTCTGACGTAAGTATTGCGTTTGATGAAGTTTGTGCTATAGTTGTCCTTAATAAAAACAGTGTTCAAGTGCTTGGTTTCGTCGGTCAAACTGTCGTGTGTCGCAAACAATTTGTGCTCTTCTCTCCAAGGTTCGTACAGTAGTCACTTTGTGTGATGTAGGATTTAAGATTTTTGGTCGAGTAGTCGGTTAGTGTGTGTTGGTTTCCTGTAAACAAAGGTTCGTCGGGTGTCGTTTTGAGTTCGCATGTTACCAAGCAGTCTAGAAAAAGGATCTTACCCTTCTCCTCGATCTCCTTGGTAAACTGTGTGCTAGCATTCTGTTTGTTCAAGTGTTCGTGGAATTTGTCGATTTTGTTTTTGTGTACAGAAGTGATAGTGTCTTCAAACGTAACGTAGCCAGAAAGGAAGTGTTTCAATGTAAGTTGCTAGGGCCTGTTCCTCGATGTTTTGCATGACTATTTCAGCCACAACAACGGAAACAGGGGAGCCCATAGCTGTTCCGTGCAGTTGTTTGTAGTGTTTTTCTTAAAAAAGAATTCATTTGTCATCTGCAACTGGAAATCGCACTTTCGCTTTTCCGCTGTAAAATGTCAATGTGGGAGTCCTCCCTTGTACAATAGGTTATTCATCACGCCGTAACATATGAATCACAACTGCTAAGGAGTTCAAAATTACTGACTCATGTTTCAAAAAATAAAATAATCACGCCGCTTACTAAATATTATGGAGAATACATCGCTACATAGCATACAATACTGAAAACGTTTCTAAGTTTCCGCATTGGTTCTGTTCATGATGAGGAAGTTAACTAAATTAAATATAGCAATCACACAAGTAAGTAATAATCAAATGAATAATAACATGCAGAAAACCTTCTTACCTACCCCGTAAAGTGACAAATCTGAGTCTTTGTTTTATCTCTTCAGTTCAGTAAAGCCATGAAAAGAGAGGACTAGTCGAAGGTGTCCCACAAGTATCCCGGCGCCTGCAGACAGCAAAATGAGCTCAGACGGAAATTGTTACTGTAACGATACGATGTGAGAAGACTGGGTGACATTGAGGGTGCTTTCGATTGGGAAATCCGGATTTAGATCTTAAAATTCGGATCTTCGGATTTCCAATCGAACACAAAATCCGAAAACGGATTTCGCCGCTGATTTCATTAATTGAAATCCTTCCCAGACATGGATTTCAATTAACAAAATCCGTCGCAAAATCCGTTTTCGGATTTTGTGTTCGATTGGAAATCCGAAGATCCGGATTTTAAGATCTAAATCCGGATTTCCCAATCGAAAGCACCCTGAAAGAACGTTCTAGATTGCTGACTAGTGATAGAATGTTCAGGAATCAGTAGTTATTTATGGATCTTACGAGTTGTATTATTTATAGTGTGTTATTTATAGAACGTTAATCACTTGGAATGTTCTAGAGGATCACGAGCGCAACCAATATAAGAGAGCAAGGCGAAGTGTGCTCTCTTCTGGATGGCTATCTCAACACAACAACACTGTAATGTGGACTATTTCGTGACGTGAATTAAACAAGTGAGCTTGGTTAGCACTTTTGTCTTCTTTGCTCAATACCATTGATCGGCTGTCCTGTTGACGGATCAACGAGTGTCTACTGAACCTAACAAGGACGTTACTATTACTCCTTCAAAAACGCGCCCTGCTTCTTATGAACTTTTCTCGGCCTAGAACTCATGCTGTTCCTTTGTTTATCGTTTCTAAAATTTTGTCTTTAAATATGCTTTATTTTGAGACTGTATCCACCTTAATGTATGACGTCTATCACAGCTCTGTTCCCCAAAATATCGCTAGTCCGTTTACCTAGTTAAGATCGATCCATCCCCTTAAAACCAGGGCTTCTTGATATCCTATGCTCGCGACTTAACCAACAACGTAATTCTGTAACATGTTTCGGTGTCAAAGCCTGGAATTGCTTACCACTTGCCAAAAAAGCAATTTAAAAAGAAATTATATATGGAGACGCTATGTTTGGCCGGAAACCAGTTACCCGGCGAGCATTGGATTGTCTTCAGTTATCCGCTTTGGTTCCGCCACCAAAGCGAATAAGGGACGAGAATCCACTGCTCGCCGGGTAGAAACCATTGGAAACGTGTGGATTTACAGTACTTTGGCAATCTTATCCACAACTTCTAGGCTGTTTCAGGGTATATCGATGTTTTCACATGCGTGAGACGTGTCTAAGCAGCAGTCTGTATGTTGCGCACTCTGAAATTGAAATTGCTCTGTTTTCAAAACAAAGCACGCTAACTGGATGAAAACGTAAAGGACGTTTTCAAAATATGTGTAATTGCACCAGATTAATATTAAAATGACCAAGGTTTTGATGACTTCACGTCAAAATCAAATGAGGCTGGGTTTACCCAAAATCAGGAATCCGGAATCCTGAATCCGGAATCCGGAATCCGGAATTCGGGATCCGGAAAACTGACAGGGATAAATATACACAACGACATGGAATCATGGAAGAGGTCCTCAAATTTCTTGTGGACAATTTCTTAAGTAACTTACCTTGCTTAAACATCGATCTCGAGTAAAGTACGTTTGGAAAAGACCGTAACTAACAGTACCCGTAAACAAATCACTTTCAACGCTACGTAGAATGATGTGAACATCGACTATCGTCGATTTATTTGTCGATTTTATAGGAGCTCAATTGAAACAATCAATTTTCACTAATCGGTCTGTAAATAAAGTATTTTTTTGTTCCGAAACACGTTCTTTCGGCCTCTAACGAGGGTCTATTATACTCTGGCGGTCTGGCGAATTAAGCCAATTTTGAGTGTCGGTCTACGGTTACAGTCGTGTTTTTGTGGCGGTTTACGGGCAAGAAATTACTGCTCTGTTGCGGGAAATGATAACTTTATCACGCGGTTTTCGATTTTGTGTGTTTAGTGGCTGTTTTTCAAAAGGGTTTATAGGAGATTGTAGGCGGGTTCGGTCTTCAGGAGAAAACGAAAGCGGTTTGCAATCTCAGAAGCCATAAAGCGGTTTCGGTCTCAAAGGGAAAAACAAAGCGGTTCGCCGTTTAAAAAGAGCAAAATAACGCGGTTTGCGGACTGTGCCACCCCCTTATATAGACCCTCTCTAATAATACAAAACGTGGCATCCAAAATTCCGACACTTTCAAATGCGTTTTGTTTCTTTCCCATTTACATTTTTTTCCTGTTTACTGATACTTGTGGCTGCAGTCGAGCGTCTGTATACTCAAATGGGACAACTTACCTTGTATTCCACGTCGCTCTAAAGCCCCGGCCAAACTAACGAACAAAGTTGAATCTAACGTATGTTCCACTGAACTTGCTTGATCTAACACTGTTCGACCTTTTGGCCGCCCATGTTGCATGATGTTCGTCCAACATTTTTTTGCTCGATCAAGAGTTGGAAAGAGTTCGCTTTTGATCAAAATTTCGCCCAAGAGTTCTGCTCGACGAGCAAATATTGCAGTGTTTTGCCGGTGTTGCAACAATTTTGTATCCTGCAGGGAGTCATGTTCGCCTTGCTAGCCAGTTACGAATCGCCATCCTGCGCTTCTCGCGTCATTTGCAACAAAGATGGCGGACGAGAAAAGGTCGAAGAACAGCCAGAGAGCCCGAAAGGGAACAAAGCTACCGAGAAGAAGCGACTTTGAAGGATTCGGAAGTTGAAACCTTGAAATTTGAACATGAAGAGTTTTTCCTTGCTTGACACCGTCATTGCGTCCTCGAACAGCTCTAGTTCAGTAAACGCTATAAGGGATTTTCGTTTCCGTGCTGGCGCCATGTTTCAAATTCACATCCAACATTGTTGGATTGTTCAATAGATTGACCAGGGGTTAAGTTGACACCGTGACGAAAGAGGCAAGGCGAAAATATCACACCTCTTTTGGTACAGCGCAGCAGGCATCAGTGAGACGTTATTGGTCACCTTTTCGCTTGATTTTTTTTATTACAATTTAATGGCACATTACAATTAAAATAAATATAAATGTTAGAAAAAAGGCCATAGGGATAGTCTGTAAAAAGGAGTAACACTCCATACTAAGACAGACCACCGATGAGCTAAACTAAGGATGTAGTAAATACAAGTAAGCCATAGAACATAAAAATAATATTGCAATAATTAAAATAAGGCAAGCTCAGCCCCCAAACTCCACCCCGATTATGACAACACAAAAAAGATTCAACTCCAAGCTTAAAAACTGCCATACTAGGTGCTAATCTTACCTCTAAGGGTAAAGAATTCCATATTCCGACAATTCTGTTAAAATGGCTGTGTTTAAATTGAGTGGTCCTAGCAAAAGTTGACTTTAACGAATAATCATCAATAATCATCAACATGTCTAAACTTGTAACGCTCAGCCTGGGAATAAAAATTCAGAAACGGAGTTAAATCCAAATTAAGGTAGCCATTTAGAGCTTTGTACAAGAATGTAACATCAAAAACATAACGTCCCTTTTCCAGGGACAACATATTGAGGCATTTTAAGCCATTTTCGTAGCTGATATTTTTTTTTCTAAGAGAAATTTTGTACCTCTCCGTTTAATGCGCTCCAATTTGTCAACATTTCTTGAAGTATACACTATGCTACCCATTTAAAGGCCGCAATAGGCGATTTACAAAAATTGAAGGAAGAGTACATAGAAGAGTACATAGATGTTTTGAAAGTTTTAAAACGAAACAATCCTAAAATATTGATTTCGAATTAAATAAACGCAATAGGCTTTATTGCAGCAAATCGCAAATTTCATGGACCTTATAATTTTATAAGGGCCATAAAAACTGAGCAATCTGTTGAGTTTATTGTTTTTCATTTGACTTCTACTAGCCCTTGCTCGACGTTTCCGGAATCATTCCGGATTCCGGATTTTAGGAAAAACCCAATGCACGATGTGAGCACATGATATCACTTTTGTTTGATAACAAAGCCACGTGATGTACGAAACTCTTCATTCTATGCCATTAGGAAACTTCACTGGAAACGTGGGTTGCTTACTACGTCGAAGAACTTGTTTTTTACCCTTTGTATGGCTAAGAACTGATTTAGACCGGTTTAAGCGTTACAATTAGGCTTTGTGTGTATATCCATGAGATCGTTGCCGCAAGTACTACAGTTTACACGTTGCACGTCGCCTCATGAGCGTACGCTCGTAGTTTGACCAGGGGACGACATGAATAACCACATAAAAGAGGTAAGTTAACTGGTTTGTTGACGTTGATTAATAGACAACCAAAAAGCAGGCTGATGAAAGGTCAGGCAGCAGACGCCAGACGTACCGTATAAAACGATAGACACGTCGAGAAGCAAGGCAGCTAGTGAGCTTAATGTTTGCACAGTACGACATTGAGAAGTCTACGGTGGCCCACACGTGCAAAACAGAAGAACTAATTCTCTAAGCACAAATCAAAGTTTTCTGAACACAACAACTAATTTTTTAAACACAAAACGCAGTTCACTAACACAACGCCAGAATCGCTAAACACGAATCAAAATCCACTTAACACAACAACGAATTCGCTAAACACGAATCAAAATCCACTAAACACAACGACAATTTCACTAAACACAAATCGAAATCCTCTCAACACAACGACAAATTCACCGAAACACAACGACAAATTCACCGAAATCAACAACATTCAAACGTGACGGAATTTGTCACTTACTGAAATGACGAACCACAGGTAGCCCAGGCTCAAAATGTGGTGTTACAACGGTTTGAATTTATAAAGGTTTGTTTGGGAAGGCAACGGATTTGCTGGAAAAGGTCAATTATTCTTATTATTTGTGAATAAAATCTACTTACCCTGTGCCGTATTGTATTCTTTGTTGTTTGCCAGCTTCTCAGGCTGATCTAATGCGATTTCAGCGAGTTATCATTTTGTGGGTTTAGAGAATTAGTTGTTGTGTTTTGCACGTGTGGGCCACCGTACAAGCCAAAGCCAGAGGCTTATGCGGCATAGGTCAGAGTACAGAAATTACAAGAGGTGCCTGGTAATAAATAATAATAATAATTATAACAACACGAAGAGATTATTATTAAGCCTGGTTTCCATATTGTTGTATCTGTCGTATCTGTTGTATCTGTCATATATGAAAAAAATTCATACGACAGATACAACTATATGGAAACCTCCCGTACAACCGCTCAATACAACAGAAACGACAGATACAACTTGTTGTATGACATAGAATCCATTCTATCTCGTACAACAAGTTGTATCTGTCGTTTCTGTCGTATTGAGCGGTTGTATGGGAGGTTTCCATATAGTTGTATCTGTCGTATGAATTTTTTTTCATATACGACAGATATGACAGATACAACAGATACGACAGATACAGATACAACGATATGGAAACCAGGCTTTAGTTAACAATTTTTGACATATTTTAGCTAGAAAGAAACAACATGATAAGAAAGGAAAATAATAAGAATGGAAGGAAAGTTGTGATATAAGTAAGCATAATACATGTATAAAAGATGGTTGAATAACACAAGAGAAGCAAAAGTGACTGGTAGTAATCTTTGAGTTTACTTTTATAATTGGAAAGAGTGAGAGAAGTACAGTATGTAATGAAAGAGGAATACTGTTCCAAATTTGGGGACCTTGAACACAGATGGAGTAAGAATATTTCAAGGAGTGAATATGCAAGTTATCTCTTTGACAAGTAGAATAGTGATGATTGTTGGCACTGAGATTAAAGAGACAAGAAAGTGGGATAGGGACACCCTTTTGCACATGAGGAAATGTGAAGCAAGTGACCTGTTACTTGTAAATGTGAAAAATATTAAGTTACCTCAGAACTTCTTAAAAAGAGAGTACATGTAAGTGTGACTACATGGGGGTGAATATGTAATGATTCTAAGAACTTTTTTTGAAGACGTATGAGAGGTTGGAGATGCGATGAGTAAGTGGAGGCCCAGATAATCGAGTAGTGTTGGAGATAAGGAAGTATTAGTCAGAGAATTTATTATACGAGGTGCATAGAGTATTGGATAGAAGAAATTGTCTCAATTTTATGATGCCAATAGATTTAGCGATTTTAGACAAAACTACCTTTATGTGAGGTTTCCATAAGAGATTTTGATGGATGATGACCCCTAGAAACTTAGTATATTCAACTCTTTTGTATGGTACTATTATCAATGAATACAAATGGTGCGGTCATTAGAATTGATCTTCTTTCTAGAAGGATGAAATATAATAAATTTAGTTTTATCAGAATGTAAAGTTAACTTATTAGCCTTGAACCATGTAGCAACAAGGGAAAGTTCACGATTAGGAATGCTAAATAGTTCAGATAAATTATATTATTATGCTGAAGAAAGAGGGTGGTGTCATTAGCAAAGAGAATAAAGGAAAAAAGGGTAGAAGATGCCAAGATACCATTAATGTATAATTATGAGAAAAAAGAGTGGCCCCTAGTGAGCACAGAGCCCTGAGGGACTCCACATTTAATAGTTCGGCGGGAATATCTACAGTTGGCTATTTCAACAAATTGACACCTTAAGAATTAAGATACTCTGGGAACCAGGACAGAGAAATAGCTTGTATACCATAAAAATTCAATTTGTCTAATAGGATGGAATGGTTAACCGTGTCAAATGCCTTCTTGAGATCAATAAAGATGCCGATAGTATGACTATTAATTTTCTTTCAAAAGCTTCAAATATCTGGTTGTAAGCTCAAGAATGGTCATAATTAAATGTTGAGTGTTTTGTGAGACCATATTGGTGATTATTCAGAATGTCAGATTTAATAAGGTAGCTCATAAGACAATGAGACAATTATTTTCAAGAATTTTAGAGAAGCAAGGCAAGATTGAGATAGGTCTGTAATAGGTGAGGTTTTGTCATCACTTTTGACATGAGAAGCTACAGGCTGTGCATCAGGGCTCAGTACTGTGTCTATACCCCTCTGTGCTGCTTTTGTGAACGGCAGACACCAAAACTACCACAATCAAAAAATTGACAATATCTCAGCCTCTGTTAGCATTATTGAAGTGCGATTTACTGATTATTTTGTGTTATGTACCATAAGTATATGCAAACCAGTCATGTGGTCACCTTTAAATTACTTGACTAGTGATTTTCAAGTACACACTTCTTTTTTGCATCAAAGTGGAAACTTTGATTTGACCAATATTCAGGTACATGGAAAGCTATATGCTGTATATTCTTGGGTAGCAGTCACGCAAGTGAAAAAAATAAATCACTTACCATTCAATAAATTTAGTCAAGAAATTAAGATATCATAGAAGAGGAGTAAATAAACAACGGGTCCAAGTCTCAGGGCTGTGCGATATTCCGTACTTGAGTTAATCTGCAAAATATACCACTGAAAATTGTAGAGTTTAGTATGGTGGTGCCAAATTGTTGGTGTACATGTACTGCTGAAGTACACCAACATGGCAGCCGGAAACCTGTAGAAACATCTGGAATTCAGTTTGGCTGTCTTAAACGCTTTCTGCTCTATGATGAACTAGCAAACATTCATTGGTTGATTGAAAGCCTCACGTGAACCGATCGTGCCTTGGTTCTTGCCTCATCTCCTCAACTGGCACTGTGCTAAAAAAAAAAAGAATGTGCTCTGTGTCATGGCAGGCACAAGGCACAAGGTCTCTGAGGTGTGTGGAATTTGGTGCATCACCTTTGTTCAAGGGAAGATTTCTGGGCAAAAGGCATTTATCTTTCACTTAATATGGCTTGCAGTTAATTATAAGTCCCATTGCAATTTGTAAAGCTAGTAATGTCTGAATTTTGCTTGGACTAGTGTCAGTCCACTTTTCTATTAGAATCAAAATGTTGACTAAAATCAGACGGGTCATCAAAAACGTACATGTTGAGCAAATAAGGTTGCTTGCTCAGCAGTCAGACAGAAAGGGTCATCGGGAAAAAGAGGTTGAAATAATGTTTGGGTTGAAAGTTTGCTGTCCAACAAAACACCTCTTTGTTGCTGAAGTGGGGGAAGCCAAGCCTGCTATTGTGACACCTTACCAGATGAGATGCCTGTTTTGGTTCTGACCTTGCACACCTTCTACTATTGCTTCCTCTTCTGCATCATTTTCCACATCATCAGATGTATTACCACGGTTGTCTTGCGTCACAAAATCAATGGAATCTATCTCGTCATCACTCTTGTGGAATGTAGAATCCATCTCAGTTAACTCTGAGTCAGAGTTTCCTAGTATGAAATCAAGTATTTCATCATACAGGATATTGGACCGATTGGAAGAAATGGTCATTATTATTAATTCTCAGAGCCCATCAAGATCCCATCAAGATCCTGTAGGGTCTCAATGGGATCTTAAAGGGAATTGTTCCCATTAATGGTTCCAGTTAGGGGAGTTCAACGGTACCAATATTTGATTAAGCCAAAAAAAAAAAAAAGCAATGCTAATTACACATTACATGAATGAGCTGGCTCCAAGAGCACTTTGATCTTGTTACTTTGAAACGCTGTTTTTTATATTCTTAGCTTAGTTTACGGATCAGCACTCGATTGTTTATGATTTAGTTAATCTTTGTTTAAGGTTACATTTTTTTTTTGTTACTGTAATTATTGCGGTGAGATCGATACATAATAGTGCTCAGATTACAGACTTTAACTTTGGTTAAAGTCCAATTTTAGTTTTGGTTACTGTTATGCTACCTTGCTGTACGCTATCGGGAAACTAGTCATCCTTTTTACGCCAAGTTTACTACGCCTATTATTTCAAGTATTAGGAGCTCTACCAAAGTAAGTTACTTTCATTCTTTACGCGCGATTTGTTTATTAGTTGATTCGTCATTAATCGTTTATTGTAGGCATAGATTTCTTTATCGTTTTTGCATTGTTATTAGTAAATTAAGTAGGATTCGTTTCGTTTTTTGTTGCCTAATTTCTAGTTCGAACCACAACAACAACCACAACTACAATTACAGTCGCGAGTTTGTACACAGCTACGCTATCGTCATCGCTACTATTTGGTTTTCAATAAATAAATACTGTTCGTGGTACTAACTGACAGCGGAGTTGTTGCACGTGGGATTCGTGTGTTCGTTTACGCTCCGACTCTGTAGTTTGCCACGCTATGCCACCCAGTGACCCTCTGAAAGTCACAGATCTATATTAAAACTCACGAATTTCCTGTTCCCTTGTCTATATGCTGTACCTTCAGCCTGGAAATGGTAGTATTTTCAGGCAGAGTATCCTGGTATAGCTCACTCTGAGCTGGGGGTTTAATTAAAACTATAATAGGTACCAATGACATTAAACTAAATTGAGCTACTGTATTTATCGTCTTTGCATTCTAAGGCAGTTTTCAAACACATTTTAGAACAATTATTGGATGAGGATGAGCATGATAGCAAGAATTATCAAGGCTGAGGTTTGTTATGGAAAAATATGTTTAACCTCCAAACCATAACACAATTCAGTGGTAACTACAAATTAAATCATTAATCCTATGGTGACTCCAAACTCGAATCACAGTACTTGCTTACAAAAAGCACAATGGAGAAGTAAAAAAGAAATTAAACAATGCCTAGTTGTAAGACTCTAATGTTACAGGCCAATCTGTAGCAAAAGATTAAATCCCATTTCCTAAAATGTTTTATTAGTTATGGGAGACAGTGAGGCAGTTAAGAGAGATGCAAGCCAATGAATCTTCAGAAGTGACAGGAAGTGGCAGGCTTCTTGGGGATGCAGCTTCTTGCCAAGGAGAAATGGGTATGTTAGCACCATTTTCTTGCTGCATAGAAAACAAACCATTACAATTAAATTTGCCATGGGAACTCTGGTTTCAGGAGGCTTCGTTGTGCTTATACAAAAAATGTACACATGTACCTCCTCCATTTCCTGTACTGTTGATTTTTTATTTACATGTACTCAGTTCCAGTAGTGTCCAGGCAACCTCCAACACTGGAGTAATATGCATTGCCATCCAACTGGAGAAGGCATAAATATACAATGTATTACATACAACATACTTATTTCTTTCATAAGCGCAACACATATACTTTATGTTCTTTTTTTTCTCTTTCTCTCCTTCCGACCTTACTGGCTTTAATCTCTTGATTATTAGTAACAGGTTTTAATTTTTATAATACTGTTTTAAAATGTCAGTACGGTCACTGAGACAAGAGGAAGAACGGAATGTGGCAAACAAATATGAGGAAGAAGATCATGGTGGATCTACATGTAGTTCTTCTGCCACAGACTGGAGACGGTTTGGTGCTCGGCCAAAACAAGCTCACACACCGCGTCCACTAGTTGCACGTGCATCACCACCATCAAGATGGATTGTCAACCCTGGAACAGGTGGTTTGTATCATGTGATAAAATTATGTCTAATCTTTGCAAAATTATAGCTTACATCCTCTTGAATCAATAATTGTCAATTTTGACCTTGAGACAATAAGTGATATTAATAAAATTAAAGACTCTGTCAACCAAGATGCACCATGTCCAAGAAACTGTGATAAGCACAGAAAATGTTTATTAAAGGAGAAGTTGACTCAAAAATGGCACTTTTTCTTGACACAATGGCAGGTTAGTCACCAAACTTTCAGCTCCCAAAGCACTTCAAAACCCTTATGAATTTCTTGTCTAAAGTAGCATGAAAATCGAGAATCACTGTTGCCAGTTAATTTTGGAGTAACTTGGCAGTCTGCAGTGTTTCCACCAGAAAATTTTACTTAATGGCCAAAATGGCCCCCTTTTAAGGGCCAGATCTTTTAGGAAAGGGGCCAAGAAATTGAAATCTACAGAAGGAAAAAAATGCATCAGGGTACCAAGGAAAATAAAGCAGTTTAATCAACCAACTGTAGTTGTTCAACCACTGAGTATTAAACTTCCTCTCACTATTGAATTTAAAAGGGATGGCTTTTACAATACTATGCCTGCGATACACCTGCAGACCTGTAAAAGGAAAGGGCCAAATTGGCCCTTTTTTTAGTTTCTTCTGGGGGCCACAGTGCTCCAAGCTCCACTTATTTCAAAATCGCCTTTTAACCTAAACAGAAAAAGTGGTTGCCAGGCATGAAGTATTGGTCACCGAATTAAAAAAGACACTTTGTGTAATATTACATGAGGGGTAATACTGCTGACCATACTGGTTTGCCCACAGGTAGCCCAGGCTCTGCAAGCGACTGTTTGAAAACAGTAGTTGTGAAGCAGTGATTTTGGCACAAATAATCTTGATATGAATAACAATAAAAATTTAATGGTCTCCAAACTTTAAACATGTCTTCAGGGAATCATTTCTAATGTCTGAAAGACGATTTAGGGGAAATTTGACATAACTGACCTAGCTACTGACATAGGATTCACTATAAAATGACAAGGTAGGAGATGTTATTTTGAAGCAACCCTTGAATCTGGAGCAAAACTGTGAATAAAATCCCTGGACAGTAGACAAACAACTGTCCAATTTGCTTCAAAATAACGTCTCCTACCTTGTCATTTTATAGTGAAGCTTATGTCAGTAGCTAGGTCAGATATGTCAAATTTCCCCAAAATCATGTTTCAGACATTAGAAGTGATTACCTGAAGACATGACTGTTTAAAGTTTGGAGACCATTTTATTGTTATTCATATCGAGAATATTTGTGCTGAAATCACTGTCTCGCAACTACAGTTTTCACTGGCAGAGCCTTGGCTACCTGTGGTTGAACACTTGTCTCTGAAAATAATGGCAGCCCAGACTTGCTGGTGAACGCAACATTTCAAGGCAGACCACCTGGGTAAAAGAGGCAGAATTACCCAGAAAGAGGAGCATAATTAATATTTTGTGCGAATCTTTCTCTCACTTCGACTTTGTAAACGTCATAAAAACATTACAGCTCAGCAAATGACTGCCAGACAGAGGTCACCAAACTGGCGACATTTGCCACAGTCGTAGTCATCAACTTTCCAACGGTCGCAGCTTGGAGTGCTGGGCCATCTCTGATTGCAACACGGGATTCCTGCAATGGTGCAGTGCTAGTCTAGTGGAAACACTGAGCCTGGCAATCTATGCATGATATCAAAGAGCTCAACCCAAAGTTTGGTGGGAAGATAAAATCAGTCTTCTACATGTGTTGTTTCTTTGTATCAGCTTGTGTTTGGTGATTGACTTCAAAGCACTTGTCAGTTGAAGTGCACCATTAGGATGAAAAATTGTGCACATTTGGCAAATATTTTTCATCCCAACCCAGCTTTACCAGCCATTTCTGGGCAATTTTCTGTTTTTTGTAAATTGGTAACCGATAGAGTGAATTGCCTCTTTTGCTATCTCTTGGAGACCTGCTTGTGAAAAAGGGCACTTTTCAAAAGGCATGGTCAGAAAAACACAAGCGCCCGCGACAAAGAAACAACAAGTGCAGAGGAATTAATCTTCCTGCCAAACTTCACGTTGATTTCTTTCATTTCACACATACATTGCCAGACTGCTAAGTTACTCCAAGATTGCAGCAGTGGTTTTTTTATTTTTGTGGTACCTTAGACAAGGAACTGATATGGCCTGGAAGTGCTTTGGAAGTTGAAATTTTGGTGAGTAACCTATCTTCCTATGAAAAGGAAAAAATGCCATTTTTGAGTGAACTTCTCTTTTCTGTGCTTATCACTCTTTCTTGCTGTCAGGAGACTGAATTGCAAAGGGTGCAGCCACTATATTGTCTTTGTATGAGGGTTGTCAGTAAAAGGTGGCACCCGGCAATTGATTGGCACCTGCTTTCATCATCATCAACTTTGTCCTCCTCCTCCTCCTCATCTTTTTTTCTCACTACAAATGTGATTACAACACTAAATTGAAAGTATACTTAAATTCAGTATAGGTTGTAGAATACACCTTATTCCAAAATGGCCACCATTTTAATATTGTTTTCTTCTTATTCAAATTAGCCCTTATTTGCCTCGTCCAAGTTAAATTATTCTTCTGAAGTTTGAGCTTGAGAAAGAGGCATCGAGAGCTAATTTGAATAGAAACAAAAGGATATTAAAATGGCAGCCATTTTGGAATAAGATGTACCGGTATACAGCCCCTCATTTGCTACTGCTGCCAACTTAAGGTCGGCTAGATGCCTACTTCAAATCCTACTGATAACCCTGAATGTATGGTCTCACAGGCAATTTTGGTTAGGTTGTACCCGGGAAAAAAACTAGACTCTCAGAGCCAGATTGAGATTGACACTCGGCCCACATACGAGGCACGTGGCAGAATCCGGAGTTTGAACCGGGGTCATGGATGTGGGAGGTGTGGTTGATGACTACTAAGATGAGCCTGTTGCAAATATTCTAGTGACATTAGGCATGAAGGACTTTTCAGTACCATTTCTTGGTGTAATAACTCTGATCTGTCATGAAAACACCATATTGATTTGATTTCTCAAACAACTCGTAGATGTTTCGGAATTATTGTTAAAACAACATGTTACGTTGCATAGCAATGTTTGTTCAATTTATATATCATTTAATTGTCACTCAATACATGTAAGTTGCTTGTGTTGCAAAAGTTCAGTTCTTAAACAGTGACTGATATAATTTGCCCAACCCAGAGACTGTGCAATCCCCTATTCTTAAAGTGAATCTGCCTTCCTTTGCAGTCTTTGTTCTTTCAACAGCTATAAAGTTATTAAATGTATGGTACTTCCATACTGAAGGTGCCCCAATACACAATCATGTAAATCTTGAAAAAAATCTTAAAAAGTTTGCTGGTACTATTATGCATCCTAGTAGATGGTGGCAACCCTCATTTTTTTAGGCCATCTGCTGCTGTTCAAATTTGATCACGGGATCACTGTTTTCTGTACCATGTGATCACCTTTTGGTGTGCCACATGATCGAGGTTGATTAGGCTTTGCTGATGCAAACTAACTGGCTGCATTTCAAAAGCTGATCACGTGGTACATTAAAGTGACAGTTTGGAGCCCACGTGGATGGCAAAAACAGTGATCCGATGATAAAGTTTTAAAAGCAGCAGATGGCCTAAAAAAACATAGGGTTGTTGCTGGGATGCATAGTAAAACCATCAAAGCACATCATTATAGCACACAGTTATCTACAAGAGAATATTCTTCATTAAAGTTCACCAGAAGTGAATAAAAGAAAAACCTTTCACTAGAGTGGCCATATCTATCTAAAGCACTTTCTGTAAAATCTAATTGTCAGAAAAAGGAAAGTAATTAATACAGTGTAAATGGTCCGTTATTTTACATCATGATGATAATACATGGAAGAACCTTCTTAGGATTGTAAAAGTATTCATTTCTTCATCATGAGCTCAATAAAGATTTGATTTGATTTCCTCTTACTAAATATGTTAACAATTGCCCGTGATTTTAAGGTTTACTCATAGTTTTACGCATATTAGAATCATATTTACAGTAGAATGATATCTATCACTTATATAGTTATTTAGCTTAATATATTGTATTTTTAGATAAACATTGTAAAGCGCCTTGAGCACAGGATATGTGCGCTATATAAATAAAAGTTATTGTTATTATTATTATTATTATTATTATCAAATGTTAGAAAACTGATATACCTCAGATAGAAACTTTATTGTTATATAGCTGGCGTTTTTCTCGCTACAGCACGCCCATTCATTGGCTAGTTCATGGTCACGTGACATCTAACAATAAAACTGTTTACCGCCAAATGCCATGAGTGGGCAACATTGCGAAAACTATGAGGTCAAACGGGAAACAGTTCACTGTTACCTGCGAAATGTTGACTGCTGTTGCACGTGATCAGAGCGTGCAGTTGAAGGTGGCCTGATGTTGTCGCCGGAATACCAGCGTGTTTTTCAAAATTAGCTTTTGTTTTTATCAAGCTTTTTTGCTATATAACAAATCACTTAATGACTGGTCCCTTGGGGAACAGTGAGTTTTGTTTCCCTCGAATCTGACACTTTCCCTCGCCTTCGTCTTGGGAAACATTGAGATTCTCACAAAATTCACTGTTCCCCTCGGGACCAGTCATTAAGTGTATATTGTTTAATAAACAAAAAATAAAAATAAATAAATAAATAGATAAATAAATAATTTAACTATTAATTTCATAATTTAAGTAATTTAATAATTAATAAATAATATTTTATAAAAAAATAAAAATAAAATTTATTGTTTTTTGTTTAATAGACTAGTGTTACAGCTTATAATGATTAAAGCATTGTTCTCAGTATTTGTTAATCTTGTTCAATCTCGTAGCTTTTCTTTGTGCTGCTAATTACTCCTTTTCTCCTCACTTTCTTCAGAGATTGGTTTAGTACTTAGCTACAGTGTATTTGCGAGACGAGCTCATACTCCTTTATTAATGATAATTTATTTCCGGTTAAATTGTTGTTGTTGGTACTGTTGTTGTTTGGCAGGTGATTCCCTTGGGGCGGCAGAGACGGATTTGCACGGTATAGCAGAGAGAAGTCTTGTACCAGGTTCTGGCAATGCTGATGAGGACAACTCCATAAGTACTGTGCAACGCAGAGACACCGTTGACACCAGGAACAACTCAATTGTTACCTTACAACAATGTAAACAGTTTGAGACGGAGAGACGACAAGTTCCTGCGGATAGACACTTCTATAAAGTACTAGAGGAGCTTAAGCAGATTAAAGCAGAGAGTGAGCAACTTAAAGCGGACAATGAGAGGCACATTGGCAAAATTCATTCATTGTCCAGAGCATTAAATGATTTTTGCAGTGGTAAGTGTGAATGGTGTGCAGGAAGTGCATCTCTAGAATTGACAAGAATGAGTGAAAGTCTTGGTGGTGCAGCTCTTTGCCAAGCAGAGACAGGTATGTTAGCACCATTTTCTTGCAGAAATTTGATTTTTCACACAAAGCAAAAGCACCAAATGTCCACTGGGACTCTGGCTTCAGGGTGCTCCATCATGCTTATACTTTTTTCAGTCCTTATGTTTCTTACGTCTGTTGGTAAAGTGTACAACTCCTCCATTCTCAGTAATTTAAGGAGTAAAAGCCTACATATACGTACTGATTTTAACATACTCAGTTCCAGCACTGTGTATGCCACCTCTTAAACTTTCGCCTTCTTTCTGGTGTAAAATGTGTTGCCCGCCCAACGGGAGGAACCTTAATATACATGTGTAATTAACGTACTGTACAACGTACTTGTTTCTTTCGAAGTGCAACATGTATATTTCATGTTATTTGGTTTCTTTCTCTCCTTCAGACCTTAATGGCTTTAAGTTCTTGATTGTTACAGGTATTAATTTTTCGTAATGTTTTTTTTTGAAATGTCAGCAACTTCCCTAGATTCTTTACCACAAAGTGGACAAAGTTTGGGGCCACCTTTAAAAGAAGAGGAAGAAAGAAATGTGGCACACAAATATGATGAGGAAGGAGATCCTTTGAAGCAAACGACAGCAAGAAGGCATGTAGTCGGTGGATCCATTTCCACAGACTGGGAACCAAAACAAGCTGAACTGGAACATCGACTGGTCGTACCACCACTACCAAGACAGGTCATCAGCCCTATGTCGGGTGGCTTGGCAGTTGCTTTATTAAATTTCTTGGCAGATGATGTGTCAGACGACTTGGCAGATGATGCATCAGATGGGTTGGCAGTTGATTTCTTGGCAAGACACTCACAAGCAGAGCAAACGACAACAAGAAGACTTGTGCATGTAGTAGGTGGATCCAGTTCTTCTGCCACAGACTGGGGACGTGTAGGTGCTCGACCAAAACAAGCTGAACGGCAACATCGACTGGTTGCACCAACAGTGCCAAGACAGATCATCAGCCCTGTTTCAGCTCGCTTGGCAGATGATGCATCAGATGGCTTGGCAGATGATTTCTTAGCAAGACACTCGCAGGATGAGACTATTCTAAAAAGTCTGTATCTGAGGGATCCTGGTACTGCGCCATTAAAGGCCTCTTACGGTGGTTGGATGGCAACTGGGTTCACGGAAGCCAATACAGCCACCTCGTCTATTGGATTTCCTCGGGTGACAGCGGAGATGGACTCCGTTCGTATTGCGGGGAGCAATCTTGTACCAGGTTTTGATAACCGTAATGAGGGAAACCCCAGTGATTCCATGGTTCACAGCTACGGAACAGACTCAGTTGAGCCTACCGGGGACAATTCACTCGTTGCCTTGGAAAATCGCGTGGCAGAGCCCTGTACTCTGGTTGAACGTGTGCTGAGGGAAAGGGAGGAACGGGAAATGTTTGGAAGAGAAATCGAAAGAAAGGAACAGATGATAAGGGAACAGCGAGAGCGGGAAAGAAGGGAAAGAGAGGAAAGAGAGGAAAGAGAAATAGAGGAAGCTGAGAGATGGCCAGAGCGTCAAGAGGGCATTTCAGCACGCTCGCAGTGGTTGTGCGAACATTACCAGCGACACTGTCGAGTTCGGTTCCCTTGTTGCACACAATTCTATCCTTGCCATCGATGTCATAACAGCTCAAGAAACTGTAAGGTTGACGAAGCCAAGGCGTGCTATGGTTGCAAGCATGAGGAAGAGGTAAGCTTGTTTTATGCTGTGAAGAGCAAAAAAGTAAAACTCAACTCAGTTTGTGTCAACGCCGGAAGGCCAAAACAGTAAACTGACCGTTGGCGAAACGACTCGTTGGCGAAACGACTCGTTGGCGAAACGACCGGTTACCCTTGCTCTAATCGTTCCATCGAGCCCCCTGACTTTTTACTCGGTTTTAGCTCTCCATATATAGATATATATAGTGCTTTATTCTGAAATCTTCGTACTGTGTCGATCGTACTACTTGGTGCGGTCTTCTTGGCTGTCGAACTTAATTTACTAGAGCTCTATGCGCCCAGTTGAATGAGAATGACTCAATAGCCACCATATTGATTCTTCTACGTACACTTGACAAAAATTCTTCATCCCTAAACATTGGTATTATGGGAATGCGGACTCCACGTTCCAACTCCAAAGGCTTTTAAGGTTTGGCCACAATAATCCTATTTGCTGCCAGAAGCCATGTAAGAACAATCGGCGAGCTTTACTGACAATGCCACTCGTGGCGCCGTGATAAATGCGGACGAAGGGACTTGTTCTGATGTGCGCCTCTGATTGTTTCCTCCGTTTTAGTTCTCTCATACATTTGTATTTACCGTTTTCTTCTAAAATCTTGCTACCGCGTCGATCGTACTACTTGGTGCGACCTTCTGGGCTGTCAAACTCAATACAATGCACGCCCTCGGTTGAACGAGGATGACTCGTTAGCCGCCAAATTGATTCTTCGCTTTTTCGAAGGCCATGAAGACTCCACGTTCCCACTCCAAAGGCTTTTAAGGTGTGGCGACATAAATCCCACTTGCTGCTTTTGCACCGACATTGATGCTAATCATGGACAGCCGAAATTCCTATATGCTTGAATCGAGAAGCCATGTGAATCGGCGAACTTTACACTGCGACGGCTGCAACTCGTAATGTGCTTGTGTTTTCCATGACGAGTACATCCGGGTATCTTATTTGTGGCTACTGTACGGAATGTTGCACGTCGCCACTATGCTAGATGATGCAAGTCCCTGAGGTAGGCAAACGGGCTTGCAAAGCGTGCACGTTGTTACTCCTTTACAGCTTGAAATACAGACTTATTGTTTTCGCTGTGGCCCGCAGCTGGGAAAGGTCTCAAATAGACTAAATGCTCGGCAGTCAAAAATTTTCACAGAATTTCTACTGAAAGGTTCTTTCAAACTTCCAACTTCCCTGGAACTGAACTGGGAGGAATGATGTCCAAACCAGGAGGGTCTGAAATCAAAATTCGTTTTTGTGTGCTCGCGTTTTCCTTAGAACATGACATTCGGTCATTTCACATTCCAGGTTCAGTTCGAGGACAACAACGGGGAAGAAATGTACTAAACTTCGAAACGCATGTGCAGAACCATTGTTTTGCTCTTGAAAGTCTCTTGTTTCTTGCCGTTCTCGTTGAAGTTGCCGTCGTAAATCTTAAGGTCCCCGTGATGCGCTGGCATAAATTGCTCACTCGCGTACTGAATATATCTATACGCACACCTTAAAAAGACACTCACTGCCATAAAAGGGTGTCATGGCTGTTACCTGAAATTATTATGGTCATAAATTACTCAGGCCATAGACCTC
The DNA here is from genome assembly GCA_014634185.1 of Astreopora myriophthalma. NCBI lineage: Eukaryota > Metazoa > Cnidaria > Anthozoa > Scleractinia > Acroporidae > Astreopora > Astreopora myriophthalma. The sequence goes on from BLFK01000863.1 coordinate 73,720, forward strand.
TTTCATAATGGCAGCCCAACAAAATATCTTTTTGTTTTTGTGCTAATGAGCCCTTCTTGCCTCGCTAGGACGTGCAAAATTCAAAAGCATTTTTGTTCCAAAATGAGGCCAGTAGGTCTAATTTACATATATACAAAAGAATAACGAATTGCTCGCCCATTTATGAAAGTGGTCTATAAACAGCAGAAACCATATCACAGAATCCGGCGTTGAGAATTAGGAGGCCTATAGCAAACAATAATTTTGTTCTCTCTTTAAAATGTTGCACCCTGAAATCCTTGCATATTCCTGGTGAATTCTGGAAGAAATTTTCATTCTTTGCTTCCCAGCAAAGACAAGGGAAACAGCCATATTCATTTTGTGTCCATGTGCCAGAATAAATTATAGAATTAATTAATTAAATTAATTAATTAACATTTACTGAGGAGGAATCGTCACTACTAACAGGAATGTAATTTGTTCATTACATTTGTCCTTGCAGATTGATAAAAACAGTGGAACATGCGCATGCGACAGATGCGGGGGACACATGTCTGCCTACTTTTGCTCGGTCGGTGAACACTTCACCATTGTGAAAAAGAATCGGTGCCACTGTGACAAATGTGGGGTCTGCAGGTGAATCAACCAGAAATAACTGATTTTTTATAATACTAATAGAACTAATCGGCTAACTCGATGTTGTATCAATTAAAATCCTTTGGGAATAAAGCGTTTTCCCAAGTATTTACTTATAATTTAAATGTGAATAATACATTTTAATGCAAATACAGTAAAGAAAGAATCTTAACCCCGGGAGAGATCGACTAGCAATAGAGTTACTTCAGTAGAGTTATGACTTAGAGTTAGAGTTAACGACTGCCAAAATCCTGAATTCAAGAGTCTCAAAACCAGAATGAAACCTAACCTCTAAAAGTCAGTGTTTAGACCTAACGGTAATCACTAACCTTAGATCTAACCCTAAAAATAATGAATTTAGGGAGGGTCTTGTAAGTTTATCTGTAACTCAAGGCCATAACTCTATAAAAATAACTCTATGAATAGCTGTCCCCACCCCGGGAGATTTGAATTGGGCACAGCATTGGGTTAGCCGATTTGGTCTACTGCAGTTTGTTCTTCATACTCCCCTGAAGAGGGCAAGCTAGTGTAACATGAATTTCCGTCTTAAAATGTGCCGCCGCCCCCCCCCCCCCCC
>BLFK01000864.1:6075-16830 GCA_014634185.1 Astreopora myriophthalma
CGCGAAATCCGTTTTCGGATTTTGTGTTCGATTGGAAATCCGAAGATATAGATTTTAAGATCTAAATCCAGATTTCCCAATCGAAAGTACGCGTAGAACAGTGACCAAATATCAGAATAATATGAATTTGAGGTGTAAAAATACATATTGTACCAGAAAAGCGCGAAAAAGGTGCGCCACCTTGACAAGAATGCTTTGGGTTTGAATTCAAAATTACTGTTTTGTTTGTTTGTTTTTTTTTTTTTGAAGAAAAGCAAAAGGACCGAAGGAAAGAAAAGCTACTTTCTGCTGAACCGAGAGCCGTCAAAAACTCAGTGACACTGCACTAAAGGAGGCTTGGTGGCCCATGCTTGAGGCGGCTTTAAATTATCACCGTGTATAAATAATCTTGGCTTAAAAATCTGAGGTCTATTTTTCCCGCAAGATCCTTTTTGAGGTCCTTAGCTCCAGTGACAAAAAATGCATGCTTCCTTAATTTTTAGCTTTAAGACTTTTTTAGCCAACTTACCGTTTTTCTATCGCCAGGTAGAGAACTGCCTGTCTTTTGGTCTCAAAGAAACTTAGGATTGTTTCCACAAATGCATCGGTTAAGAAATCGTCATAAATTACTGAAACATAAAACGATAATAAGACGACCATCACAAGACGGCAGGCTAAAAACTAGACCAAGCCGGTTTTTTTCTGTTCCTTGAAACAGCTAAGGAGTACCGCAGACTGTGTCGCATCCCCCACTAGCCTTACTGAAAGGCGACTCAAGAATGCGTTTGAAGCAAAGCTTCATGTCTTAGAACTAAACACCAAGCAACAGCAAGAATCAGCTTTGGAAGCACCAGCCTTGCTAACCAAACACTTTCGCAATGGCATAAGGACCTATAATCAGCCGTGCCTGAATCATCGGTTGTGCAAAAATCCCCAATTCAATTTCTCCTCCCTGATTACCAGTCCCCTAGGAGAGGACAAAAACCCACCATCCGCTGCCAGTATAAGAGATGTGTCTTTTAAGGCCTCTTGGTCTTCCTCAGTCCAGCAGAAAACTCCTTCATCTAGAAGAAAAGACCATTAAAAAAGCTAGACAAATGTTTAACTGTTAAGCATCTTTCACAACGTCATTCTCGCAAACAAACGCCGAACGCAGCTCAGTGCATACCTGTTGACATCTCATGTTTCAACCAGTCAAACTCGCGGACAACAACAGTATTTTTGCCTAGGAGACAGTATTTTAAGTCCAAATATTATATTACACAGGCTACATGATCTTCAAACCATCATTGATACCTATATACCTAACACGAGACCCATATCCGAGCTGGAGGGGAATGTTTGACTTAATCCGAGCTGTCAATACGAGCAATGCCTGAATCATATGTACCATTCTTGAAAAGATGCGAGTTCATAGCGATGTTGTCCTTGCATCTTCGAAGAACACTGTCACCAATATCTGAAAACAACATTCGAGCGCGAGATGAATCTATATCAGGATTAACGTGTGGTACTCATTTTGCAGCCCGTTTTGAATGGTCAAACAGCAGGGAGATCGAAAGACCTAAGAAGTGCATCACTGCTAGCAGTCAGATTGGCGGTTGGAGAGAGAGGGCGCAGGTCCACGCGACCGTTGTCGGTTAACGCGAGAGCGCAAGACGCGAAAAGCGAGCAAAACACGCAAATGCGTTCGACCCATCCCCACTGGTCTCCGTCACTATGGAAAAAGCACCTACCTGTAGCGCTTTCGCAGACGACGAATCATGGAGCGCGCGAAAATAAAAATACCTCCGCCAAGGGCAATCTACGCGTGGAAGGAGGCCTGGAAACACCTCGCGGCGGAATTTGTTGCGCGCGTTCGTGTGTTTTGCTCGCCATTCTATCCCAAGCGACGCCAGTCTACGCCTGGGGAGGGAGGACGGAGATTTTAGGTTTGCGTGTAAAATTCGTCTCTAGCATGCAGGCGAAAATGACGTGAATAGGATGAACTTATCCAAGACGTTTCAACTTGATAATTATGTTGGCCAGCACATACCTGTACAAAACACTCTCTTTGCCACTCTTCCAACAACTATGCTGCATAAACCAAGTCCTGCTCCAAGTTCCAAGGAAGTACAGCCATCAAATCTACATTTTAAAAAAGTTATCTTTTATGGTAGAAAAAGCGCTGGCCTCGCATTACTTTGCAACCCGTTGCTGTAGTCCCCTGCCGTATTTATCTGAATACTCTATTTAAATAGTTGCACTTGCACGATGGAGAATAGATGAAATTTCATATATTTGAACTGCCGATATGTAATGATTTGAGGTGGGATCATCGCAGTTAATGAAGCAACCAAAGCACTTGCAAAGACGCCTGGGAAAAAAAATCCAGGTTTGAACTACACTCGAACCTCACTCGGACCCATGACCGCGCGATTGCGCTGCACAGTGCTCTTGGTAGCCTGCGAGCCTGCGTAGCTGGCGGTCTTGTCTGAGCGAATGAACAAGCAGGCGGCGAAGCCGCGAGCCAATCCCCTCGCGGGTTCGCGGCTTGCTTGTTCTTTCGCTCGGACAAAACCGCCAGCTACGCAGGCTAGGGGAATGGGGGATTCGGCGCGAAGGAATTCATGCCTACATTGGACATTCATTCCCTCTTTCCACAACCACCCCCACAAGAACCTGTGAAACTCACGAATGACATAAAGTAAAGAAAATAACTGAGCTAAAACAATAACCCTGACCTGAACAATAGCTATGAAAACAAAGAAAAACTAGTCAGGTTCTTACAATCCCCTTTCCCACCCCACTAGACCACTTGACAGTGTTTTGCTGACCTACCCTCTGTTTCACTGTTTCATAGTTCACTTATCAATGTTAAGACCCAGGGTGGTGGGTGGGGCTGACGCAGGGCAATTTGACATTTTCACGAAAGCTAGAGTCAAATGCTCCCACCCCCGGGCATGTACTGAATTTCAAATTCCCCATTCTGGGAATGCACAGACTGTTTCCCTTCTTTTGTTTCCCGTCTTTCCCGTCTTTCAAGACGGTGGCCATGTCGAATTCCCCACCCCTGTGGCAATGCATACGTGTCAAAATCCCAACCGAGTGGAAGGTTCTCTGAGACAATTTCCCTTTGAAAGCCACCCCTCCTCCCCTCTCCCCACTCCACTCTGGCACTCTGATAGGTGCATTACCTTATCTCTGGGGACACTGTACAGAATTTCATCTCTTCATACCTGTATTTTCTTTGGATGTTCGCAAAAAAGGCGTGTAAAGATGAACGTCTGACAGAAATGTGTCTTCCGCCATAATCAAATAAGCCCGCGAAACTTTGCGCCGGAAGTTGTGCTGAAGAGTTTTTCCGGTGATTGTTACACGATGTCATTGTTTCTTTTTTCTGGCCCAGGGGGAGGTACTGTTGTAAACACAGCTGAGAAATGTTAGGAAAGTATGAATATATCCCAACAGATTTTAGCTTTAGACGCTAGATACAATGCTTACCGAGTCCAAAATAATCCTCAGTATCGTAAGTATAATCACACAGAAACTGTTCTGATTTGCACGGTGATTTAGCTTGCATATTGACGATCGCAAGTAATGATCACAGTGGCTTCTTGCTCCATATTGGAACTGGGAACTGTTAACAGCTAGCAACTGTTCATCCTTCTCTGGTTCTTTTTTCAATTGGTTTAGGAACTTTGTATATTCGGAGGAGGAACCAGCTGTTACGAGAGAATGCTAAGAAGGGGGTAAGTTGGACTGCAAACACCAAAAGTGATCACGCGTTGTTATTTCAAATGTTGTACAGGGGTTAGCTGCATTTTTGTACTTTTTATAATAGTATTGTCAGCAGTTATTTACGTGGCTGTTTTCAGTCTTGGATAGTGCGGCATTAAACTCAAAACTTGTAATTCATATTTACTTAAGATCGAGGTGGGCTGAACACAGATTCATTTCTTATTAGAAAGTAGACACTTCGTGCCGACGTCAGTATCTTTCCTTGCGAAGGCAACTGCTGTCAAAACGATATGGACCATCAGAATCGTCTTTATCAAGGTAAGAATAGAATACTACTGAAGGTCAGATGTTGATCCAGCATCTTGAGACATAAAAGTAAAGAGGCTTAAGGCTCTAAAATGGAGGTGAGGTTCAGAACAGCTTAAGACATCAAAGGCAAGTTACAATGCATTGTCATTCAACCACCAATGGAAAGCCCTTTGTCACGTACTGCCCCACCTAAGTTCAACTCCTTCCCCTTCTCCAACACAGATAGCACCCAGATACACCAGTACTTCTCCTCCTTTTCTTTGTCACACTCTTGTAACCACCACTTTACATTTGTTTCATTTTCAGAAGTCGAAGTGCAAGCACATATAGTAAATTAAGCTCCTTTGAGGTACACACTTTCAATCATGCGTTGCTTTTGTTTTAGATTGCATTTGCTTCAAATTTGCCTATGCCTTTTAAGGGGAGTGTCATGTTATTTTTACAATCACATTGAAAATGCAAAGGACTCTTTTTGGTTAATGGCTGCGGCAAGATAATGGCCAAAAATTCCTTTAAAAGGCTTTTGTAATCCAAAGAATTAATGTAATTAATTAATGTAAAGAAAGAAAGGAGGAATTACTATAATTAATTGATGTAATTACAAGAACCTTACACGATCTTGTAAGATTCTTGTAAGAATAAGATCTTGGTAAGAAACTTTAAAATACTCTTCTTAAGATCTTAATAAGATTCCCACCTGGGTTTTGACTAAAAAATGGTGATATTCACCATGACAATGCCCATATAAGGACAATTTCAGTTAGAAAAAGGAAGCTATTCTGTTATGAAATCTTGTTTGTAGACCAGCTTTGACTCCTTACACATTGATTCATCTGAAGGAGGGCATTCCCCTGGCAAACCCACACATCGTCGCTACCACAGTGGAGGTTCCTTTAAGTTCTTGCCGCCAGCTGATCTGCCAGAGTCACCTCCAAGGGGTGTGGTGCCCACACGCAAAGCTGAGGCCAGCAGGTTCAATCTATTTTACTATTTACCTACTAGTTGGAACCTTGGCCTTCATTAATTAATCTCACACTTTTTCGGGCTGTCTCAGAAACATCCATCATCTTCTAATCAGTTAATTCAAATTATGTCCAGGATTGCAAGTAATGAGATGCATGCTCATTGTAACAGTAAGTTTTGGGGTAGAGTTGGGGTTCTTGTAAGGGTGCAGTAAAGGTAACTGTCGATGTTTATTTGAGGAGTAGGCTTAAGAGTTTCACTGTAGATCGTGCTGTCTGTTTACGTGTGTGTTGCAGATAAAAGATGCATAGCGTAAAAATAATTTCAACCTATTTCCATTGCCTGCTGTTGATTATTATAGATAAGACACAAAGAAATCTCAAATCAAACTACAGTCTGCAACGAAAAGGTTGAGACACATCGCACTCCCGCTCCCTCCCTCCCACAATGTTGGTTGACAGGATTCGTGAAGGAAATTACGAAAAACAACATTGAGAGGGAAGAGAGAGCAGCCCAAAGTACCAAATCTGTGTACTGTGTGCTGTCTCAATGAGTTGTGTCGCAGACTGTAGGTTGAAATCATTTTTATTGGGATTAAGCTTTACCTATAGCACATACTGGTTCATCATGTTGTATTTTGTTACTATTGTGGTAGCATCTGTTAAGCTTCAATAAAATTATTGAAGTTGTAGTTGAAGGTAAGGTACAGCTTTAGCATTAATAATAAACTACCTTGAGCACATGTCTTCTTCTCTTCAGACGGATGGCAGGGAACACAAGTCTGGGTGAAAACTATGCTTTTGCTGGGATGTATCATATCTTTGATCAGCATGCAGAATGTGGTAAGTTTTAGTTTAATTTACAATGATAACTATATCTGCAATGGAAAGGATTAATAATGCTTTTACAATTTGTAAGGAAGAAACTCACTCGGTTGATGAAGCTTTGTGTGTTTATTGTGCCACTTCAGCTTGACAATCAACAAAGGGAAAATGCGACCTACAACAATGACAAACGACTGAAACTCGCAAAATTACGCTTCTTAACTAAGAGTGAATCGCCTTCAACGTCTGCTACTGAGCGGTCACATGACCCTAAAAGTGTGCAAAAACAAGTAACAGGGAACCCAGCCGTTACACAATTCGTTGAACCACTTTCTCAAACCTCCTCGTTTTGATCATGATTCCCAAAGAAAATTGCCTCTTAGTCTAGAATAATGCAATATTTGTTTTTGTTTGCAGTCACTGCCATCAGATTTGCACATGATGACAAATACTTGTTGGCGTGCAGCTCCACTGATGCAACAATCTCTGTTTGTACTCTTGTGCCGTCCCCTCCGTCTGTTTCCTGTACGCTACGTGGGCACAGTGCTGCTGTAATGGGTAGGTAATAAGGAATTTAAGATTGAAGACTACGGTTAGTGGTTACAGTTGGACAAAATACGTGGGATCTGGGTTGAGCTTTCTTGTGCATGCGTAAAAGTTATGGGATGGGGTTGTGCTTGCTGTTGTGTTTCACTACGGTAAGTTTTGACAGCTTTTCTCGTTGTAGTCAAAATCTAGAATGTGTGACTTTAAAGGTGAGGAAAATTTAACAAATTGGAAACTCTTCTTCAGTGATGATTCCATCAGAAAAGCGCAAACTAAGGCTTCACCAAGTTCATGAGACATTTTTCACACGATGAATGATTCAACTGTAGCAGCTTGCTTGTTTACAATCTTGCGCCAAAGGGTTCGTACTCGACCCAATCCACCATCGACAAGAACCAGACCTCTCCTGCTCGTTCAACCGTAGTCTTTTAACCATAATCCTCAATCTTAAATTCCCTATTTATTACAATACATGGCATCATTTCCAATATTTTCCTGATTGGCTTATTTAGCTTTCCAAAAAAAGTTTCTTTTGTAAAGAAATAACAATACAGCAGAGCTTGGATTCAAAGAAATGACCAGCCCTGTTTTGTTTGTATGATAATTTGATAACATCTGACGTGAACTAACTGAACAAAGGCACAGCAATGTGAAATATTTGTTACTTGTAAGTAGTTCTTACAATGTTCATTACGTTTGCGTTCATTGCATTTGTGCTGAATGCATTCATGTTGTGTTGTGGTGAACAGTACTTTGGCTTTGCCACATTTTGATGCCCTCTGTGATCTGTTATCAAACAGACTGGTGGTAGCAGCTCAGTTGGTCAGCTGAAAATATTTCTTGTAAATTTGCATCTTCCAAGTTATTTTACCACATAATAATAATCGATTCTACAGACTTTGACTGGTCGATAACCAATGATTTCATCTTGTCTGCATCACTGGACTGCACTGCAAGAGTCTGGGACCCAGTGTCTGGGCAGTGTTTACGTGTTGTAAATGACAATCATTCCTGTGGTGTGACGGCCTGCAGATTTCAGCCTGTTAACAACAACATGCTGCTTGTATCCTTTCAATCAATAATTAATTGACCGTGGCCTACCTTAGGCCACGGCTAAACAATCAAACATTTTCGTCCAACATCGTGTTGGATGATCATCAACACTGACATGTTTGATCTGGCTCAGACATCTTCATCCAACATTTTACGTTGCAAAGAAATGTTTGATATTCGTTTCCCATCTAGTCACAAAGTCCTCAAGAATACCATTTCTCTAGAATATGCCGTCGCTAAGTTTCTTTGCCTTTGCTTGCATTCATTATAATTGTGAGAACTCCAATCAATTATTTGTCACGAAAATCGTCTCTTATTATAAAACACTTTTAAGAGGAATCCAAAGCGCAAAATCTTCCTTAATGCAAGGAAAAGACTGCCAACCAAAAGGGGCACCTGAACGTTTTTAATACGTCTACAGGCAAGAGTTTCAAGGTGTGCGCCATTCGTTAGAGGTTTCTTGATTTTTTATTACTACGTACGCGAAGCAAAAGAGCTCTTAATGTACATATGCCGTGTATTAGAGCGGTTTTGAATTGACTGTCGTAAAACCAGAAACAACGTATATTGCAGAGCCAATCACGTGAACGAAGTACGCCCTTTAGCCAATCATAAATCGAAGTAATTGACGAATTGGTTTTATTAACCAATCAGATCGCAAAGCAAGTAACCGCAGTCGGCACCAAGCGCGGGAAAACGAGAGTGGCCAGAGACGCGAATTGTTTGTTTGTTTGTTTTTTTTTGTTGCGCATCTGATTGGTTGAAAATTCGCGCGAGTTTTTTTGATCCAATAAGGGCTGGTTCACACTAGCGACGGAATCGGAAGCGGAGTCGGAATCGGAAGCGCAAGGAGCGTTACGATCCAGTGTAAATCAAAAAGAGGAATCGGAAGCGGAGTCGGAAGGTCGACGGAATCGGAGTCAGAAGGATCAGAAGAGTTTCTTTTTCTTCCGATTCCGCTTCCGCTTTCGTCGCTTCCGATCCAGTGAGAACAAGGCGAACGGAATCGGATGTGGAAGAGGAATTATCAGCCAATAAAAAAACTCATCACCAGTCCCTTTCAAACTTAGAGCAAAAAAAAATGGCGGCTGTAGAGGAAAACTGGCAGAGGCTGTGAGACAGTTCCCCGTTCTTTATGACAAGTCCTGCAGGGACTTCAAAGACAACATCAAAAAAAGGCCAGCATGGGAGGATGTCGCTAAACACTCGCACTCGCTTTGAAGACCGAAATACAAATACAAATACAACATACCGAAAGTAGAGCTCTCTGTCTGACGCACGAATTTCTCTCACAAGGTTTCCAAATTCGCCTTGACTTTTCCTTTTTAAAAATACTCCACGTACCCACAACCTTCCCCTTCCTTGGTTCCGTTGCAGACGTCTTCTTCGTCGTATGAGGATAAAAAGCAAAAGCAGCAATCTCGCGTCATCTGCCGGGTCCGCCGTCTTGAATGTTTACAAATGAAGGCGAGGCTTACGCTGAAAGCGAGGCTTACGATTCCGCTTCCGTCGTGCCGATTCACACAAGATCAGAACTTTCTTCCGATTCCGACTCCGCTTACGACTCCGCTTCCGTCGCTTCCGTCGCTAGTGTAAACCAGCCCTAATGTAGCAAACCAAACCGAAAGCAATCGCGTAATTACTTTTGATGCTCACGAGAAAACTACGCTGAAGTTTAGGCTGCAATCAGTAGTACTGTTCTCCTCTAGCCTTACGGACCCGTACGCGCCTGAGGAAATGAACCATTGTTCCAATTCAGACCGGATTAGAACGTGAGAAGCACAGTTCTCTCTTTACCGCTTTTTCACTCGCTGTACGGCCTTTTCTTTTCGTTCGAGGGGAAAAAATAGGGGGACTATGTAGCTTTGCAAAACCAAATGGAAGCAATGCAGAGGGGTTTTCCACTGAGTGTCGTAAAACTAATACCAAAGCGGTTACTCCGACCAATCACAGGCGGTGCAAAGAGCGCGATGAGCCGATCCAAATTCGTAGCAATTCCATGTAACTTGCTCAAAGCGCGGGAAAAATGGCGCGTGCGAGTCGCGATTGGCTTTGGTTTTTCTTCTCATTGGTTGATAAACTGGCGCGAGATTTATAAGCCAATCACGAAGCGTAGCAATCGCAATCGCGTAATTACTTTCGGCAGTCATTTGAAAATCGCTTTAAACAACTATGGTACGGCTGTATTCTTGTTTGTTGTTGTCTGTTTATTCCTGCTTGTTGAGAGTATAAGGCCTTTTTTTCTCTTCACGGACAGGGTGGAAGTGCTAAGGTGTCGGCAGGTGTCAAATCCGTAGAGTTTGACTCTTCGGGCGTTTTAGTCTGGGTTGGAGATGAAAAGGTATTGTCGATAATCTAACGCTTGCAATCATATCAAAAATCTAACGCATATCATATCAAATATTTCCGCAATATCTTTAACACAAACATTCTGTGAAGGAACAAGTGAAGGCTTAGGCATAAAGAAGAAACAGAGGCTTTCGGCTAAGGGCGCGATCTTGGTTCAGTTTTCTTCGAAATCTGTACAACTGACATCGCAAAAGCTGGCCATGAATTATTGAACGCCCAAAAAGCACAGAGGGGTGAATCAAGAAGTTAGTTATTAAAGAAACTGTAGTGCTCCGCCGTCAGTTGGAGAGTGGCAATCGTTCTTGTAACTGTTGATGGTGGTGAGAAAGGTGGTATGTTATAGTTGCTAGAGTCCCAGGCAGGAATCGACCGACCTGCGACCGTCTTAATGAGAGAAGCGACGACCGGAAATACCTCTGCTGGTCGCAGGCTACTCCAACCGCTGAGCGACAAAAACTGTCCCTTTGCCCGTTGTGAGAGCAACTAGCATATCGAACGTTAATTTTTTATCAGCGGTTAAGGTGACCGCACCGTAACCGGGGAATCACAAAATCACTGTTTGAATCTCTTTATGTCGTGGCCAGTTTGCCCAGTTCATCCGGGAGATACTAAATTCAAAGCTACCACTTTGCACAAGAACATGGTCGTCTGGTGTTGTGTCTCCTGCATTTCAGACAGGATTTGATTCGTTTCATTAATGAGACCTTTGTACTTGGAATTATTTGAATTTCAGGGATCCATTTATTCTTTCCGTTTTGACGTGGCTTCGGGAAGGCTACATAAAACAAAACGGTAGGACACTCTGTTTTGGTAGTGTATTTTAGAGAAGTTTTCAGTTGAGTGTCAAAAGTAATTACGCGATTTCTTTGGTTTCGTTCTGGTGTGCTCTGTGATTGGACAAAAGTACTCACGCGAATTTTTCAACCAATCAGATGGAAAACTAAAACCAATTGCGAGTTAGTCGCTCTCGTTTTCCCGCGCTTCGCGCCGGCTGCGTTTACTTGCTTTGCGT
>BLFK01000866.1:8254-25159 GCA_014634185.1 Astreopora myriophthalma
ATGATGATGATGATGATGATGATGATGATGATGATGATGATGATGATGATGATGATAATGATGATAAAGACAACGATGACATTGTTGATGATGCAGACAATGATGACAATAATGGTGATGATGACAACAATGATAATGGTGATGATGACAATGGTGATGATGATTAAATGCTGATGACAACAATGATGATGATGGTGCTGGTTATGTTTACAGTAGAGAGGAGATCAATGTTGTAAGATACTGATTTGTAAGTGTTAATGAAGTTGTTTTTGTAAAGTTATTTTAATAGGCTGCATTTGTTGATGGCATCCAGATGCAGCTTTTAACATTTTTGCTGGCAAAACGTTTGCATATTTTTTAATGCCCCCCCCCTTTAAGCCATGCACAAAAAAAGGATTATGGTGGCCCCCCTATTTGCACCAGCCCCCCCTCCCGATAAATAATGACCAGTCCCTAATGTTAGTATTGTAAGAAGTGTTAGTAGTGTAAGCAATGTTAGTATTGTATGTAATCAAGTTATGATTAAAAAAATAAAAAAGATAGCGAGTAAGGAGTCTACGAAAGAAGTAGTTGAAGGTAAACCTAAGAAAATTCCATTGCATCTACAAGTTGATAATTTGAATTGATGTTCAGCTTAAAAAAAAACTTAAACCGTTGCAAAGCTCTTCAGTTGCAGCATACGGTTTTTATGGTCGAACAAAGAAATCCTTAACTTTGGTGACATGGGTTTACTTGTGCTTGCGTGGCTATGACAGGACACTTGACCTTTCCGTATTTTCACCATCATTAGTGTTTGCTCGTCGCTAGATATCTATAATTTGAATTCATGTTCAGCTCTGACCCATGTTTCAGCTCCTTTCCCGTGTTAACACAACTTATCGCCGTACGGGAGCATGAGAACCACGAACTTGTGCTTGCGTGACCGTGATAATTGTAAGTAAATTACGCGTAAAAAGCCTTTCTTTGTACATTTCGTATCATGCGGCGTTTCAATTGCCCAAGCTGAATTTTTTATATGTTATAAGACAATAAAAGGGCTTTGCAAAAATATTTCTTTTACTTAAAATTTCCATGTACCAAGGTACGAAAATCGCCTTCAAAAATGCCCCATTTTTCGGGTTTTTTCAAAATGCAAAAACTAGCAATGTTCGGGCGCTTCCAATGCAAAATGAAAGTGCACTTCTTAGCAAAATTTTTACAGATTTGTGTTGTAATTGCGATACCAAACATACATGCAAAATATAATTTAAGTACACCGAGTCGTCTTTCTCCGAGAGCAATTTGAATATGCACAAGTTTTCGGTTGAATTGAATGGCGGCCGCAGCGCGAAAACCGCAATTCTAATTTTGTTGGATTTCTCAAAATCAAAAACTCTCTGGCATGTTTTAGTCTTATTTTCGAAAATAGTTTACCAAAGGGTTTCACCTGGGAAATATGGAGAAATCCGTAATTTCAGTTTTGAAAATCAATTCTCGATATTTACAGTCCCTTCGTCTTAATCATTGTTTCCTGCTTCAAATCGTCTTAAAGGTTCGTTTACCATTCTGTAATTTTTCACGTAAACGCTCTTAAAGTAGTCTTTACCGACCCTTTCACGACAACCCTTAAAAGTTCAGTAACTGATTCATTTCTTCGTTTAAGTGCCTCTCCTAAAGATTAAGGAATTAAGAATTTCATGTATTTAAGATGAACTTAAAGATAAACGATATAATTCTTTACTGCCTCTTTAAGATTACTTTAAGAAGCCTTAAACTTCCGATTTCGTCCTGTGAGCTTGGTAGGGAGTTGTATTGATTGCCGTGTGAAATGTTATATTTCTTGTATATGATATGTTACTCAGGCATGAACACCCCTTTGAATTGTTTCTAGTCGTAGAAACTATTAAGGGATGGAGGTCCTCTTTACAGGACCTGTTTGATCTTTCAATTAGGCCGTGTGTAGTCGGCGTTCTTGGTGCCCCATGTTTCATGGTTATGCCATTGTTTTGGCAGAACGTCTCCATCATTTGATTGCAAAATTCTCTGCCGTTGTCGCATAGAATGCTCTTTGGGTATCCGTAGGAATGGCAGTATTGTTGTAAAGAAGAGAGAACCTTTTCAGCAGATTTAGCTGGAAGAGCATAGAGTATAACATGCTTAGTATGGTGATCTGTTACATTCATTATCCACGTGTGGGTTTCTCCACAGTCACACGGGCATTTACGAAGATCCATCAGGTCAATCTCGATTAATGACAGAAAAGTGGGTGCTTGTAGTGGTTTGTCGACAATCTCTACACGGCTTGTTGTGGATCTTTGTTCCGCATGAAATCACCACATTTTGACGAAGATGTTGACGACCTTTTGGTTAACTTCTGCATAACTGTCAAGCACCCACTTGAATGTGATTTGTCTTCCCCGTGTAATATTCGGCTGTGTGCTTGACTTAAAACTTGAAATAGGTCTCGCTTCGGTACAACTGTTTTGCTGTCTTGTGTGAATAGTTTGTTGTTATTGAAAATCCATTTTTTTCTAGTCACCGTTTGTTCTTCCCATTTCGTTAATAGTGGGGTGCATGGTTCCGATCGATGGTCATTTGTAAGTCCAAGTTGGTTTAGCTCTCTTTTCACTCAAAGAAATCTCTTATAATTTGAGGGACAATGAGAACAAACTGGTTATTCCACTGCCCCGCACTAACTTCCTTAAAAACAGTTTTAGGTACAAAGGTGCGGTCATCTGGAATGGCCTTCCCCGGGAATTGCGGCAAGCAGAAACTGTCAATAGCTTTCGAAGGGGCTGTCACGATTATTTTACTTGACCATCTATACACGGCATTCTTGTAAAGCAGGTTTATTAATTTCTTGGGGGTGGGGATAGTTTATACATATTTTAATATTTTAGCTTTTTGTTACAAGGAATTTGATACTTTTTCCTCGCGTAGCGAGGTTAATAAATTTGTCGGGCCGAAGGCCCGCGCTCGGGAGCTAAGCCGCGCGAATTCGAGCGGAAAATGTATTTATATATTTAACAAATAAAGAAGCCTAAGCCGTGTATTACACTGTGATAAAACACGATGGGCATTTGAGAACACGAGGGAAATGTAGACAACACGAGCCGCAGGCGAGTGTTGTCTACATTTCTCGAGTGTTCTCAAATGTTCGGAGTGTTTTATCACAGTGTAATACACGGCTGAGGCTTCTTCATTTGCTTTATGATATAGAGGTAATGTGGCGGAAAACAATAAAACACGCTTTTTCTATGTTTTATACTCTGATAAAACATGGGTTTTTGACCAATCAGAGCGCGCGTAGGATCCCATCTATATTATAAATATATATCATCTATATATATCTATATTATAAATATATATTATAAATATATATCATCATCTAGGATCCCATCTATATTATAAATATATATCATCTAGTTGGGAAAAACATGGGCCCGGGAGTACCACGTGATAATTCCCATTCGCTATCTAGATTGGCCATGTAGCCAGCATGGTTGCTCTGATAGTGTAGTGGTGATCACACCCAACCGGTAATCAGGGGGACGTGGGTTCAAATCCCGCTCAGGGCACAAAATGTTTTTCTCCAATGAAAAGTGTCATTCAGGGGTTGTCCGTCCTTGGTCCCTTTAAACTGCATATATATATACATATATATATATTTCGTTGAAGGTGTCCGTGCTGTTGCCTGGCAACAGTGAGCAAACAAAGTATGAATGACGTCAGACAAAGGGAAGGTTGCTAGGCAGCAACCGCTGCCTCACAATGGCGCACTCTCATGTTTATTCATTGAGGCCGAACGTGTGATTTCATCGAGGAGTGAAAATTATTTACTATCGGTCAAACACGACCAAATTCTCATGCAAATGAACCACAGGAGCACGCACAAGGGACAAGAATTATTCGCCGAAGGAGATTAAACAACGAAACTCCTGAACAACGTGAAAGAGTTTTGACCTTCTCCAATTTTGATGCAAATGCTAGCGAGCTATTCAAAATTTTAGGCTGGAAAAATCTAGTTAGCCAGCAACAAATTGCGCTGGCCACAATGGTCTATAAGTGTCTTCAGGGGCTAGCACCGGAATATCTATGTTCTAAATTTACAAACCGCGAATCTGTTTATAGTTTAAGATACTCTGAAAGAAAGTTTAATGTTCCGTTTCCGCGGACAAATTATTATAGAAACAGCTTCAGCTATAGAGGTGCTACTGTCTGGAATAGCTTACCCCTCAAAGCGAGACAAGCAGAGTCTCTTGGGCTTTTCAAAAATCTGATTAAAGACATATTTTAGTAAGCACGGCATTCATGGAAAGCAGCTTTAGAATAAATATAGTTTAGTTGTATTTTATTGTAATCATTTTAAAATTTTACCATTTGTAATTTAGATTTTAGCATTGTTTGTAATCTTAGCTGATGATTTTACCGTGCATAAATAATAAAATATCATATCATATCATATCAAAGGCGACTTCAGATTCAGCGCGAGCAGCGAAGAAGAGGGAGACATCAGGAAAACACAGAGCGAAGACAACATCGCTTGGCTCAGCAAAGACAGCACATTCTTTCACTCCAAATTTACTGCCCACCCAGCCCTAGCTTCGCGAGGTTTTGCGAGTCACGTATTTCTAGTAGATATATTTAAATAGCTTGTAGTGTTATTATGCGTGACGAATACACCGTGTCTAAATAAAGCTACTTAGGCCCAGTTCAGACGCCGCTCCACTCATGTGCCGAACCAAATTAAAAAAAGTTCGACCTTGGAGCGACTTTGGAGCGACGGCTGATTCAGACGGCGTACCTACGTCGAATTTAATTCGGGAAGCTTGTGGTAAACAATTTTCGATGAGAAAACATGCGTTCTGAATTCAAGAACTCTGTCCAAATAGAAAAGCTGTGACAAGCATCGCGCTGTTATAAGCAAATTCAATCGCAAGGTTTAGACAGGTTTTCTCCCGGTAAATTCGACCTGTTAAAGGGAAATCTTATAAGCTGGGCTAGTATCACGAAGAAACAGCCAAAAAAAAAAATTCCGCTAAAGAAAAAAAAGGCGCTTAAGAAACTCTCATACAGTCCCGTTTCTCATAAATCGAAGGCATAAAGGGAGCTCCGAAACGAGACAGTTTTTGTTGTCGTTATTCGACGACTTCGAGCTTCATGCATGATTGGTCACGCCACTCAATTTTGTGCCAATCACAAGTGCCGTTATATGAAAAATACATTACAGTAATTTATGCATTAGGTTCGGCACATGACAAGAGCGCCGTATGAATCAGCCGCCGCTCTAATGTCGAATAATGCGGCAGACCCTGTCGAACTTAACGTTTTTGCCGCACCTAATAAAAACTGCCGTACTAAACTGATTCAGACGCCGCTCTTTTGCCGTACTTAAATCCTCAATTAGGTTCGGCACATGAGTGGAGCGGCGTCTGAACTGGGCCTGAATCAGTTCGGTTCGGCAGGTTAGATTTGGAGCGGCAAACGACGTTAAATTCGGCAGGGTCTGTCGCATTATGCGACGTTGGAGCGGCGGCTGATTCATACGGCGCTCTTGTCATGTGCCGAACCTAATGCATAAATTACTGTAATGTGTTTTTCATATAACGGCACTTGTGATTGGCACAAAATTGAGTGGCGTGACCAATCATGCATGAAGCTCGAAGTAGTCGAATAACGACAACAAAAACTGTCTCGTTTCGGAGCTCCCTTTATGCCTTCGATTTATGAGAAACGAGACTGTATGAGAGTTTCTTAAGCGCATTTTTTTTTCTTTAGCGAAATTTTTTTTTTTTGGCTGTTTCTTCGTGATACTAGCCCAGCTTATAAGATTTCCCTTTAACAGGTCGAATTTACCGGGAGAAAACCTGTCTAAATACAAACACTGAACCTTGCGATTGAATTTGCTTATAACAGCGCGATACTTGTCACAGCTTTTCTATTTGGACAGAGTTCTTGAATTCAGAACGCATGTTTTCTCATCGAAAATTGTTTACCACAAGCTTCCCGAATTAAATTCGACGTAGGTACGCCGTCTGAATCAGCCGTCGCTCCAAAGTCGCTCCAAGGTCGAACTTTTTTGAGTTTGGTTCGGCACATGAGTGGAGCGGCGTCTGAACTGGGCCTTACTTACTCACTAGCTAAATTGCCGCGAAAGAACGACGCGAGTCAACTAGAGTGACGTCATAAAAGAGCCCATTCTGTTCATTACACGCATAGCCCAATTTAAAACCCTAAAAAAGTTTCGTGTCATATACACTTTGACAAGAGAAAATAAAGTGGAAAGAGAGGGCATCCTCCATACATACCCTTTTCCACAGGTAATGTGTCTCAAGTTATTTTTAGATCGGCTCCCACGCTGTACAGATCCCAAGGGGATTAGGCAACAGCCACTTACATGCGGGAATGTGTTCCGCGTGGATTGCCCAGGCTAATCCCCTTGGGAAATGTACAGCGTGGGAGCCGATCTAAAAATAACTTCTGGCACATTACAAATGGAAATGGACATGTATGGGGGATGCCCTCCTTTCCCCCTTTATTTTCTCTTGACTTTGAAAAAGTTGAAAAAATCGCGAAGTGATTACAATGACGCGAGTCCCTATTTTGAAGCGACGCTGTCGTTGCCGTTTGTTGCTCAAAGTGTAAAATGTGTCTGTTGTCCAAAAATGAAATGTTCAAGTTAGGAGAGGGAAATGAAAATTTAACGTCGAGTGCTAACCTTCTCCCCTAACGCTGATTTTGGTCATTTGACGTTGTTGCTTTGCGATGTACCAAATTGTAAAACGCACGTGCAGGAATTGCAGAAAAAAAATGTAGACTTCCTTAGTGTAGGAACTTGTTTTGTTACGTTGCCGTTGCCGTTCTCGCTGCTATAAAGCTCCCTAATGTCAGTGATTTCAGGTGCCGAGCTACTGGCAGTGAGATCTCAGGCATATGAATTTTGTCACTTCACCTCACGGATGACACAAGAAGAGATGTAACAAAGGAAACAAACACAAGCCATCTCGGTAATACATTATGCAGGTGAAATCGCGTGTCACGTTGAACTCGTTTTACTGAGGTTAAAACTGGTTCAACCTAATAACCGATTTTACCTGCTGCATATGCTGACTCAGTGAAGATCATTAACATGAATTAATAAAATGCCTTCTAATTAATAAAGTCTGACTCCTTTTTGCGTTCTACCTGAGAAAAGAAAGCTAAATTCAAATGAAATCGATCGAGGAGTACTTAACTGTGGTATTAGCGTAACGCGTCTTACTGTGGTTCTCCACTTATGCTCATCTGATTTGTCACCCTATAGATTTGAAGGCCAATGGTGGGGAGCAACCTCAGGCTAGGCAGCCTAATAATAACATGCGATGTTGATCTTATAAAAATATTCACTGAAAGCTGTAGATTTCTATCGAACCAAACAGCCGTGGAAATATTAATATTTTGGGTAACTAGAAGCCTTCTTCCCTTCACACTAACACTTTTTTCTTTGACCCAAGGTACTATCCACTCTAAGATAGTACCTTGGGTAAAATAAACTCGCTGAAGGTATGTTAGTTGCTTGGCAACTGAGAAGGAAAACAGAGTCCCAGGCAGAAATCGAACCTAAGACCTCCGTAACACCGGTTGGATGCTCAACCACTGAGCTTCAAGAACTCCTGATGAGCTAGGTTGTTGGACGTAGAGGAATGGGCAAGTTACAAACGCAACTCGTTACACCTGACAGGGTTTCGTCGCTACAATCAAAACCACGACAAATTTGAGAAATCTTTTCTAGGTTCACAATTGTTTCTAAATCGGTTCAGTTGGACCACTAAAAGCCGAAACCAAACATGCAGGTCGGTCTTGAGGGCAGATCGGAATAACCTTTCTGTAATTAGCGTGTTCACATGTTCAGATCCACGAGCATTGGCGCTGGGGCCATATTTTTCTGTTATCCCCCCAACTGGTTCAGCTCGAAGCCCGAGAGCCCAGTTCTTCAGAGCTTCAGTTCATGTCGTTTTGTTATCCATTGATAGCAATATATGACGAACTATTTCATTTCTTCTCTCCCTTTCCAATACACCGTCCTAAAAGAAGAAATAACTCGGTTTTATGTCTGGTTTACACGACAGAAAAACTATGTTAAAGGCACCCATTTACTCAATCACGATTAACTACTACAAAAGAAAGAACATATATCAAAGGACCAATTTCGATATTTAAAGTTTCAACGTCAAACAGTAAACATGACTTCGAGACTCTGGGGACTAAAGTAAGGAGCCTCGAGATGATGCCTTTGGTCAAAGAGTGACTTTCAATATATTGAAATTGGCCTATTGAACATTAATAGTTGTCTGCTCAGCTAGCTGGGCTTTCAATGAAGGCGAAGTTGGAGATGGCCTTGTTTTTGATGCAAACCTCTTTTCTAATTTTTGTGTTCGAACATCATGATTCAAATTAGAAAACAAGCGAGTTCACCACCAGCCTTGCTGCAATTCAAGGGCCTCATCACTCACACGCCACCGTAAAATGGCCAATTTCCAAATCTGAAAAAGGTATCCATTTCTGCCGCAGCCGTATGTTTTGAAACGGGAGAGCAACTGTCATGGTGATTTTCCACGGAGTTAGTTTTACAGCAACGCTCCCAAAAGTGTGACCATTTTTAATTAATTCACATTCTTTCACGTGCACGCACTATCCAATCAGAGGCCCAGAAAAGCCACCTTCGGCTTCTGATTGGGTAGTCTACACGCAGGACAGAATGCGAATCAAGTAAAAGTGGTCAGTTTTTTGGGATCCTTGCTGTAAATCAGGGCCCCCTTAACAAAAAGCAAAGAAAAAGGATCTTAAGGTTAACTTACCTTCCATAGGACAACAAGGCCGTCACTTCCACACGACGCAAAGCCTTCCCTGCCAAGATTTACGGCCATCTGAAAGAGAATTGGACACATTGATCATTGCACAACTTCAAATTTGTTGAAATACAGGTCACATACTACAACCCTGAAGTGGGTATGTAGTAGTATGTAAACTTCTTGGGACACTTGTGGAAATTGGGTGCGAAAATGCACTTCACTAAATGAGCTCCTAATCTAACTCTTAAAAATTGTTGTGGATGTTGCTATGGCAAACAATTTGCGTCTCCCCCACTCCCCGGGCAATGTTGGCTTGAATGCCTGAGGTGAACATTGCACGGGGGGGGGACGGGGTGGCCGGAGGCCAGATGCGTCATTTTTACTAGCTATACCGCGTTAGAGTCCAAAGAATTTTGACCAGTGTTGGTGTTTTTACCGACTGCTTCACACGTTACATCTATCCCTGAGGCGCTGTTACACTGTGTAGTGTGTCGTGCATCTTGCACGATACATTGCCTAGTGTAACATATCTTGCAACGAGTGAAATCGTTGCGAGACAACTTGCACGAGAAGAAGAACCCCAGTCTGCTTACGTAACGGTTACTGCAACTTGTCTCACAACGATTTTGGCCGTTGCAGAGTATGTTACACTGTGAAATGTTTCTTGCATCTTTCCTCGCAATGGCATTGCGACACAAATTGCACCAAACATTGCACAATGCAACAGCGCCTTCAAGGTCTCACAAAATCAAGTCAAGGTGTGTTTGTATTCTTACCCGAGAAAACGCGAGTGTCTGACAACTTGGAGATCTCAGAGCAAAGGCAGCACCATCTCCTCAATTAGAGACCTTAAGATCTACGACGGCAAAGTTGGCGAGAACGCCACTAAACAATAGGCTTTCATGAGAAAGATAACGGCTCCACAACGTGAAATGACCAAACTTCCAGTTCTAAGGAAAACGCGAGCACACAACGGCGAGTTCTCCCAGTTCAGTTCCAGGAAACTTCAGCTAGTTTGTAGAAGTTAAGCGAAATGGAATAATCACGTAAAACTTTGGAAAACGTAAACTAGAAATTTGAAATGACGTTTTCGTGGGCGTCCCCGTCATTGATCTCATGGTCACTATTTCAAGACCCTGAGGGTGAACTCGAGCCTACGCTCCGAATTCTGGACCCATCGAGTAAGCTAAAAGGTCGGCGATAAGGTCCTGCCGACGAAGTTCAATAATCACTTTACTCAAGCTTCAAAACCAGACAATTGAAGAATAAAGAAAATTAGAAACCGTTCGCTGTTTGAGGGGGCCGTTAACAGGACAACGGTCTCATGTATCAAGATCAAAACAATCCGCTAATATATCTGGCGAAAAAACCTAAAAGACCGATTGATTACGACTTACCTCAGCTAACTGATTACACATCAATTACACCTGATTACAGCCTTTTTAATGACACTATTGATGGTTGCCCAATACAGCTGCATAATGATATTTATCGGACCACGTCTAGACGTCACAAGGTGCCCCCTCCCCCTGCACCTTATTCCAAAATGGCCGCCACTCAAAAATTCTTTTCTTTCCATTCAAGTTACCGTTAGAGGTACAAAATTCTTTCAAATTTTGAGCTTAGGAACGAAGCAAAAGAAGCTATATAAACGCAAACAAAAGAATATTAAAATGACGGCCATTTCGGAGTATGGTGTATTGCGTTGGAATTGTGCCATACTTGTCCAATATAGCTACATAATGAGATTCACCGCAAATTTTATGGACATCACAGTGTCCCCTTAAAGTGCACCTAACCCCAAAATATTTCCTTTCGCGAGAGTTAAATTTCAAGACCATCAAACATTTACGATGTCTTTTCTCCTCGAGGTTTCACTTTTATTAGGCCGCAAAAAGAACGTAAAGTTAACAAAACTAGCAGTTGTTTGATGCACGACCGAGCTAGTGACAGGCACGACGTCACAAACTGCTTTGCATTCTAGTTTTAAAAGGATTTTTGCATTGCAAAGCAGTTTTTGACATCATTTCAGAATAGACCCATATGCCTTGACCAGCGCGGTCGTGGACCAAGTGACTGCTAGTTTTGCTAAGTTTTCTAGCGCACTGAAAGGGAATTTCGAGGAAAAAGGTAAGATACATGTTTTACGGTCTTGAAATTTAACATTTGCGAAGGAAAATATATAGGGTTTAGGTCACTTTATGCCTAAGAACCCCATGTATCACACAACTGTTCGGCTTAGGGTTAGGATTAAGGTAAGGACCATAAATTAAAGCCGGTGCTTGAAAAGAGAGGCAGATGAACAGCCGATAAATGGGGGAAGACTGTCCCAGGGAAAGAAGATACGGAAAGGTCGACTTCCATTCAGAAACTACACGCGATTTAGTTTCAATCAAGGAAACGTTTGGATTGACTTACATTAATAGCGCCAGAGTGAGCAACACATTCCCCTAATAAAGCTGGATCCACCGGGATACTTAAGTTCTGAATTTCTGTAACACTGCAAAACAAATACATTAGGCGAATAAGTCTAACCATAAAGCCTCGGAGTCTAGCGGAGCTTAAGGAAAGGTGTTTTTGAGCGACCGGAAGTGCACCTTTTTGTGGTTACTACTCGTTGAGAGTAGCCACCATGTTGGCACCTTGTAAGAGTGAGTGTTAGTAGTCCTAATCTTCGGATAGTGTTCGGAATCACACGGTCGGGCTTCCATCGACACCGACGGAAGGCGAAACCGCATCAAAAACGATGCAGTTAAAAATAGAATGAAACCGTGCCAGTGTTAACTCATTCTTAAGCAGTTTCAGAGAAGCCTGAACAGGACTCGGACCCACGCGCGACCGCGCGATTGCACTGCACTCTGCTCCACCAAATGAGTTAGCAAGCCATCTGAGCTAGGAGCTGATCACTTAAGAGTTCGTGTTATATCTCGTAATAAGTGATATATGTAACGAATTGCATGTTCATTGCGTCCTTTCACAGGGACACATAAACGCAGCAGATTGACCTGCTCCCAAAAGATATTCATGGCTCAGTTGGCTGACCACCCTTCCGGTCTTGGGTTCAAATCCCGGCTTTGAAGCCCAAAAAAATTTCAGGCTTCTTTAATAGGTCAGTACGAATCTATTACAACAGCTCTCGGGATTGGTTCAGAAAACAATGGACCCAAAGACACAAATAGCAGAAAAAATAGAAACGAATACTAAACTCAATAGAGCTGCCTGCTACACCGACCCAATGAAATTAGAGGTTGTAAACATCTGCGTGGTATCTGAAATCTGTCTTTAATGGTAATTGCTTAAATTGCCTACGTAAGTGAAAGGAACATTTCTTTACTTCATTTCACTTATCTATTTCTCACCTGATACCAAGAAATCGTTCTATGTGCAAAGCGAAGTGTTTCAATTGAGAGTCATTACCTGTTTCAGAGAGAAAAACATTGGGAGCTCGTCATTATGAATTCAAGCCATGTTGCAATTTCGAGCGACACAGCGTCGACCTTCTAAGTTTTATGTCTATGAATGAAAACAAAACAACGAAGCCGAATGGTCGCTCTAGCTAGAGAAAACAATATTCCAAATTTTGCTGGCTTGAATGTAAAAAGGAAAGAAAGAAAGAAAAAAAAAATACAACGGTAACATAGCCAGCACAGTTGTGAAACAGCTGAAAACATAAGTGTACCACAGAAAGATGAACACATTAGGGAGCTTACGAAACGACGACGCCGACGGCAACGAGAACGCTACAAAATAATACGTTTAGTGAGCAAAAACAATGGCTCTGCACGTGCGTTTAACATTTTGGTACATTTCTTTGCCGTCATCTAACGACGTGAAATAACCAAATTGAAGGTTGCCTGGAGGACGTTAGCACATGAGCATGAATTTTCCGCTCTTTCTCTACGCTTCTAACACGCTCATGCAAGTTTAGATCTTCGGCAATTGGTACACATTTTACCGTCGCCGTAGTCGTCGTCGTCGTCGTCGTTTCGTAAGCTCCCGAAAGACAACCAGTCGACGAAATTGGCTGCTCAGGGAGATCCTTTCACATAACTTTGTTGGATAGCTAATGATCCCGCAAAAGCTCACACGTTTCAAGCGTCATCTCTTTGACGCTGGATAATGTCTCGGAAGAAGGACCAACAGCCAAAGCGTGACTTCTATTGTCAACTTACAATTCCCATACGTTGGTCACCACCCCCTGCAAACTCCCTAACCGTGTATTACCACGATCGCCCTTGGATTCAATAATTGCCAAGGTCTGTAGCTCCGTGGGGAAACGCTGGTATGAGGCTCAAGGTTGTAATTTGATAAGGGTTCGCCGCCTCGGATATCATTGTATGTATTCAGAAGTCCATAACCCAGAAGTCTCGATCTCTGTCATTTGGCTTTGGTCCATTAGTTTATGGTATTATCTAAAGGTTGTGACTAAAATGCATCTGCCAAAATCAGGTTGGACACTTTATGACAAATACAAAAAAAGAACTATGACTAATCGACCTTACAGGGCAATATGTAAAGAATCTTAAAAATTTCTGATTCTTTCAACATCACCTTGCCAGACTAGAGATATAGTTACCAGACAGTATGCTTCAAGCCTGTGGATGCAGCAAGATTTGAGTTTTTTTCTCAGTCTATATTTTGAAGTGTGAAGACACACCTCATATGATTTCAAGTGAAACAAAAACCTGATTTTGGAGTCATCATTCTCTTATGTATTCATCATTAAGTGTCCAACCTGATTTTGGTGGATCCATTTTAGTCACAACCATTATCTAAATTTAGAATAGATGTCCCGCCAAATAACGGCCAATCAGATTGCGCCTGATAACCACAACCTGTCTCATTGGTCCGCAACCAAGAGCCGCACGAGGGATTGCTCGTGCTAAATGCAAATCATGGCACAAATCTAGCAGGAGGCGTTCTAAAAATAGATAATACCGTAAACTGATGGGCCGCATTCCATTCCAGATCGAGACTTCTGGGTTATGGACTTCTGATCAATGTATTGCAATATGCTCTTTAAAAAGCGATACGTACAGACCAAACGAGGATTAGGGGATCCCCAAAGCCTAACAGAGCCATCCTCTGAACAAGTGGCCAGGATATAGCTAAAACAACAGAAGGGTGTCAGTGTTTTTCTAAGAACTGGCTTGAGATACAATGTGAAATGTACTGTTATTCCTTATAGGATATCAAAGAATGTATGTCACCTCTTCTGACCCCACCCAAGTTAACCGTAAGGATCTTAGCGAAAGAGGTATGAATTACACGCCAATGACAACTTGCCTAGTTCCCAGGTCTACGTTTATTCATCACGATCAATCAGTTCAATGAATCACAGAACAAAAAGGGACAAAATACACCATATTCCAAAATGGAAGCCATTCTAATATTCCATTCTAATATTTCATTCTTTTGAATTATGACCTTAAGAAAGCAAGAAATGCTCATTTAAATGCCAGGAAATAAATATTAAAATGGTGGCCATTTGGAAAGAAAATTTTTAAAAGTGATTTGAAATGACTCATATTCGTTGGCGTTACGTTAGTGACTAAATGAATTCCCTTACCTAAGGACAAAGACAAGACCTCCATAATAAAAAGTCCACAATAATTCGCTGATGCAATTTCAGTGTGAAACAGTAAATTTAATTTACTTTCCTTTAATTAATTAATTTAATTTAATTTACAATGAGAGACAATTACTGTCCAGTACAGAGACAACGAAAAACATAAACCCTTACCCTTCACACAGAAGCAGAGAATGAAGTATCTTTCCATGGTGAGCATTAGGAACTTTAGCGAGGCACTTTTCTGTATAAGAAAATATTAAAAGAGACATAACTGTACTAATTCCAGAGGTAGTAGTTTGAGTTAAACATAGCAACATCCCAGACTGCTGTTGCTTAGATACTGAAAAAATTAGTCATACTGGAGTCATATTGACTTTCACAAAAATGGATCAGTAGGTTCAAATCAACTTAACAGCCCTAAAGGCGAATGTTGTTTGACAAGCAACAAAACAAAAGGATGAGAATACCGGCTATTGCCTAGTGCACTACAAACTACAATCAACACGCTTAAAAAAATTCTAGTTTCGACTCAAGCAAGTTTATAAAAATTTCAAGCAGAAAGTGTGATGTATGAAATATCAAGAAGAAAACCCCTTATACACTGTGAAAAGTCAATTGGGCATAGTGTTAAAGTACCTGACATTGCATCGTACAGGAGAAATCCGTGGCCAATTGATGCAAACATGTATCTCTATTACGATTAAGGAAAATAAAAGCTCGCTGTAAACCACAACAAATTCAAACAGCACACGAACGTAAAAATCAATGTCTTCCCCAGATTTACCATGCATGGACCAAAATAATTGTTTCAGGTATGGGATCAACCGATCAAAAATCAAACATTTGGGGGACAGATTGTGATCATGGATCTCGACGTTTTGACTACTATACTGCGAGTCTTCGCCATGCAATGTTGTCGACAGCATCGCCCTATGAAGAGCAGCAGAATAGTGGTGGAAACGTTGGACTCCATGAGTGTCTTCCTCGGTTAGATGCCTGCTGAAAATGTCTGCTTTGAGTTCTAATTAGTTAATTTCATAAACTGCGCACGAGTCATAAACTGCGCACGGTTTGAAATTTTGGCACAACACAAAACCCCTTGAACGTATGTAAAGAAAATGGCCAATGCAAACCCATCCAGTAACAGAATCCATCGCATTTTAAATAACCAACATTAAAGGGTATTTTCTGCCTTTTTGGGCCCACAATACCTGATCTACAGTAAACACATGCTGAGCACTGGAAGGGTAAGTATGACTTGCTCCTTCATAATTTTTGACAAAGTTGAAGTGTCTTGTGTAAGTAAGACTGTGAGAGCTCCAAAGGACAATAGCTCCATCCAATGATGCTGATGCAAACATGCTATCTAAAGCAAAGGGAAGTAACAACAACGCAACATTGTAATTTCACATGTGAAATTATCAATTAACGCTGAAATCTTAAGCCAAAATTAAGGAGTAATTTGTCACCCATGATATTAACGGTATAACAGGAATAAGGTCTTCCAAAAAAAAAAAAACACGCGCATTCCGAAAACGGAATTGGCCGAAGCGGAAAATACCATAATACGCTTTGTTTGTCCCCCTAAATTTTTCATAAGCATTGTTTCGTTTTTCTCTTGGGACTTACAATGGTCCCAAGAGAAAACAAAAACAATGCTTATTCAAAATTTAGGTGGACAAACAAAGAGTATTATGGTATTTTCCGCTTTGGCCAATGGTTCTTGCAGAGATGACCTGAGAACTAATGCTCCAAATAGTCTGGACACGACTAAGAGTGACATTTGGCGGCAGCGCACGATTTTGGCGCCAAAATAATTTTTAAAAACCGCGTCTTCTGTGTATTCCGAGTAAGCCGTATTCCGTTCATTCTGCTATCGAGAGCAGAATGAACGGAATATTATTCGGTTCATTCCGGAAACGGAATAAGTCCCCCCAAAACGCGTAAACCGACCATTTCATGTATTCTTATTCCGGAATAGTCCCAAAAAAATGCACCCTAAGAATCAAGGGGTCAGTACGCAGCTATTACAACACGGCCCACGCGATTGGCTTAGAAAACAATTGAACTATTCAAATAAACAACAGAAACAATGAACCCTAACCCTAAAAACAATAGAGCTGCGTCCTAACCAGATCCAATGAAATTAGAGGTTGTAAACAGCTGCGTGGTATCTGGAATCAAAGGGCTCCATGCCAAAAGGTTCTAAGGAATTCTTGGGCGTCAAATCGTGACCAAATTTTATGCAATACATGGTACTAGGGCTCTGCAGTGAACTCTCGTGAGTCACCTGCAAAAATTTGCTAGCAGACACTCCTTTGGGTCGTCCAGTCCTTCAAGATTGTGTGACAAGCCAAAAGAATGTCTCCCTAGGAGGCTGATCAAGGCAAGAATGAGCTGCAATGGGATGAGAAATAGGGCTCCTTTTCTACTGATTTAAGTTTTTGGCAGACATTTGGCAGTTCACTGCTGAACCTTCAGGGCCATACCAAGGACTTTTTCTAAGGTTGGGGGGGGGGGGGG
>BLFK01000866.1:25168-60700 GCA_014634185.1 Astreopora myriophthalma
GGGGGGGGGGGGGGGGTGCAAACTCTCCACACCCTTCACAGGTGTCTCCTGCATACAGCCAGGGTTGCTATTTCTAGTTACACGTTTTCATTTTCACCCCTGAACACAAAGTTGCCTCCAAGACCTTTAACGAAATGATTGGTTGATTTTCTTGTGATTTTGGACCAATATAGCGATAAGAAATAGCTTGAAGCAAACTCGAACACTGAAAAAGTCCAGTTTTCCAGGCCAGGGCACCCTCTTCCCGTGCGCTATGTATGGTCCTGACGTTTTCGCTGTGAATTGCAAGGAATTATTTGACTGCAATTTGATGAAATTACTGTCAAATTCCCAATGTAACTAAAAAAATCACTAGGGACCCTTTTGCCCTGATCCCTTCAACAAATTTTTTGTAGATTTGGTTGTAAAAGCAGAAAAAGGCAAAGGAAAAAGCATATAGCTGGCAAATGAAAAAGATTGCCATGGTGATTGCGCCTTGTTCTGTACTTCTTAAAATCTCTGGAGCAATTTCACTAACTTTATCCATAAATCAGCTTGCCAAAAGGCCATTATGCATAAAATGGGAGACAGCTTGGGAATATATCAATCGACAGTACTTTAGACATTACCAGGACATCAGGCACAGTCTAACTGCACAAAAGTGCCTACAGCATGCAGCCATTACGGCTGTTATGCACAATACATCCCTTAGCACTTAACAAGCTCTTGTCTGTCCCCATCAACCCTTTAAATCCTGATGTGACTTAATATAATTTTTACAATGTCAGACGACTTTACTCGTCAGTGTTCGTACTCTTCAGAGCTTTTCAAATTCAATGACTTTCCAGGACCTTTTCCATGACTTTTACCAGTTTTTTATGACCGAAACTTTAGCTGTCACTTTCGAAAACTGACAAAATCATGCTTGTTTTGGGGTATTTTCTGACATATAACTCGCCTGTATTTTACTTTGTCCTTGCTTCGACATTACAATAATTTACCTACCACACGTAACTATAATTTTCCATGACTTTCCATGACCGATAATTAAATTCCATGACTTTCCAGGCCTGGAAACTGAAATACTAAAATTCCATGACTTTCCAGGTTTCCATGACCTGTACCGAACCCTGCTCGTAAATGGAGGACCTCTCAGGGCATAAAGGGTTAATAGCTTTGCCAACTGCTAATAAGGTAAAAGAATTCCTATCCAAAACAGTGAGGCTTTGGACTAACCTGTCACACTAATGAGACATCTGATGGCATCCCTGTGTGGTGAAAGCTTCTTGGCCTCTACAATTTTAAGCTTCTCAGAATCATCTGCAGTCCTTACAATGGAATATACCACTGAAAAGAAAGGAAAATACTGTAATTTCTTTAATCAATTTAGGATGTAGAGAATTAAAGACCCATTTCCAGTCATGTAAAAATGCTTGTTAAGGCTGAAAATGAAATCCAGGTTGAAATGGTTTCAAGATCACATTTCAACCTAGTTTCTCCAGCTGAAATGTAACTCGAGCTCAACCAGCTTTTTCCGAGTTCACTTCAGCCTCTTTTACAAAGCCAGTGTAAGTGTGAAGTCTTTCCTAGAAAAACAGTTTTTATTCTCTTGCCCAGTAAAGCTAATTACCATCACAAAACTTCTCCAGTGGCCAACGTGTTCTTCCTACAACTACAACCAATCGCACACAGATGAATGCTTAATGGTTTATTGTAGTGGGAAATTAAGTATTTCTATTCTTAAATTAAAGGGGACCACTTGCTTCTAATGGTCCTTATCAAAACGAAGAAGCAGCCTCTGTTATAATCAGTAGTTCCTGTACTTTTGTGAGTCAAGTCATCTCGAACCAAGAATCAAGCAGTAGCTCTCCTTCGGAGGCAAGCGAAGGACTGATATGTAAGTGTCACTTTATTAGTTGCAGTTGTTTAGTTTTCTAGTTGTTAACTCCACCTTATAGTCATTGCGGAGATTCTGTCAGTATAAGATTTATTCAGTACGTTCACTTAAGTTTGGTTAAGTTGCAAAGTCTTACTAGGATCAATCTTACCTAGCTTAAGTTTTCAGCCTTTCGGATCAATACAGTTGGCCTAGTATCACTATAAGTTTGTTAGCAAGTAAAGTATCGTTAGTTTTCTCTTCACTTGAATATGTAATCACCACATGGAGCTAAATGCTCGGGCAAGTTGTTCCCCAAGTCCTTTTATTTTTAGTAGCTTATACCTTCTTATATCTTAATCAAATTTCAGTTTACAGCTTGACCAAGACTAAGATTGCAATTGGTGTCAATGGAACAAAGTATATTATATATTGTATAAGTATACAATTCTACATCAAGAGTGCATTTATTTTGAGGTAAAGCCCTTAAAGTAGTCCTTTATTGCCCTTAACTGGCTCACGACACCTCTGGTTCACCCTTGAGAGTTGCTCGCCATTACAGAACTGTCCTGTAGCAGTTTCTTACTACTAGCTGTAGTTCTTTCATTTGCATGCTAAGCCTGATCATATGACTTACAAACACAAGTGTGGGATAACATAAGAGTCATAAAATTTATCATTAAATGTGATCTGTATAATCATCAAATGCCATCAAATGTGATCTGTATAATTTGGTCATGCTGCGAGTCGCTGTATTGTAGATCCTTAGTCTAAATATTATTGTTGTGACTACTTAAAGTTATTACTCTGGGTTTAGGTGAACACTGGCATAAGGGGTAACTGTCTGCCATTACCATATGCAAATTACCTAAAATGTGACCCCCTTTGAACTGACCTGGTCTAAGCAACCACCACCGGTAAGCGACGACCTAGACTTTACATTTTGGACGGTCACTAACAGGAGGTTCAACTTTACTTACTTACAATAACAAAGCTTTACGGATACACAAATAATGATAAGAAGTATTTACAAAGAAAGAACAAGTAGCATGTTCATAGCCAGAAACAGCTGCACAACTGATTAAAATACCTTGATGCAGTTGTTAACTGATACATAAACTTTTCTCACACTAATGCCCGCTATATGAGTGTGTGGAAATGTACTTTTTGTTGGCTATGGTAATTCAGGGGGTTTGCCGGGCCTCTCTGACTGACAAGAGTTGACTTAATAAATTACTCTGAATACAATAGGATGAGTGACCTTCAATTTTCCTCAACTGGAACAAATTCTTGAACAGAGGGTTCAACAGTTTTTCTTGAAAACTTCATTCCAGTTGTAGGTATCACAATTGCAACATTTTCCTGACTGAACGAGATGCTCATTTACAGTGGTAAAATTTCACTTATGCAAGTTTCTGTCCCTAACACTAGACTCACCGAGAGATGACTTATTGGATGCTGCCACTATTCTGTTGTTTTTTATTGGCAACAATGTGTGGATGTCAGCTGCAAGTGAACCAACAAAATACTGAGTTCGGTACCATAACTTGCTAACAGATCTGACTTACTTAAAATGGTAGTTCCACAAAAAGAACTCACACCAAGGCATTGTGATGGTCGAAAATCATTAATACTGTACATGTCACAGATTTCATCCCCACTGGGAACAGTCTGTCAAAAGAACAGCTCACACTTTTTATTAAAATGTTCACTATAATAGTGGGCCACAATAAACTGTAGTACCATTTTTTCTTATTTCTACTTCGTCAAATCATGCCCAAATTCGAGCCATAAATGGCGCCTAACTTCTACTGCAAGTTGTATGCAAAAATTGCCAGCAATACAATGTAGAATGAAAAAATCTCCCTCTCTGTTTTCATCCTGTTTGTGACAGTTTTTGCTGTGACTTGTAATGTCAGTCCATTGCAGCAGACGTTAGGTGCCATTAACTGCTCAAAGATTGGCCAATATTTGACAATAACCATCATATGGTCATAAAGAAAGTGATGGAAATGCATACAGCCTATCAACCATTCCAATGCTGATGACAAATTGTTGGCTGCCAGCACATTTTGACAGGATTGCTAGTGTTATGTACAGTGTAACAGAAGTTATGTCGAGCCCCACATGCTTGGAGTTGTTGGCTCGATTAGCCATGTGATTGCCTGCTTGTTCATTTTTTTCTGTACTTTTACTGTGGGCATGTCTGTGTCAGTTCATAAAATGTAAGTCTCAAGTTGGTATTGGTCCTAAATATCCTCGTGTTTTATACAGTCCTCTACAAGAACCAGCGTTAGTGTGAATTACCTTGCCACCTTCTCTCACAGTTCTTTTGCTTTGCTTTACTGTGACAAGACCCGTACATTTGCTTCATCTATGGTACTTATTGCTTGGTATCATCTATTTGAGGATAATCTTAGTCTGCACAGTTGAAGCTACATTTCCTTACAGTGCTCAGTGCTCCTGGTCAT
The DNA here is from genome assembly GCA_014634185.1 of Astreopora myriophthalma. NCBI lineage: Eukaryota > Metazoa > Cnidaria > Anthozoa > Scleractinia > Acroporidae > Astreopora > Astreopora myriophthalma. The sequence goes on from BLFK01000866.1 coordinate 29,495, forward strand.
TTTATCCAGCAGCTCTCCTTTGTCATTCCATGCACACAGGTCCTGACCACCAGAGAAGAAAATATTGTTCTCTTTAATGTTGACCAAGCACTGCATAGGAAAGCAAAACATGATAAGTAACCAACATGACATGTTAACAGGTGGTGAAACCTGTGAGAAGGAAAGAAGAAACCTTTTATTGATTCAAGATTTCAGAAAATACATAATGGACATAACAATCAAAAAGAAAGAAGAAAAAAGACTAATTATACATGAGTGAGGAAAAAGTGGCCATAGTAGCAAATGCTTTCAAGAGATGGCCACTACCACAGCAATGACATGAAAGGAAAAAAAAATTATACATATAAGTATATAGAAGTGAACTGGCAAAATAGACAGTATGAATAAAAATAAATAGTAATAAATTAACAAATTAAATTAGCATCTCCTCCTTTAAGTCTAACTTTTACGTTGTTTACTGATGAGAGGCTCAACTGTCTTCATGACTTCTCTCAACCCCATGCCCTTTGGTATTGTTACATACATTACATACAAACCTTCACCGTTCCACAGTGTTCTGTGATGGAATGCAAACATTGTCCATCATCCACATCCCAAACCTTTGTAACACCAATGCAAGAATAAACTAGTTAAGGAATCAAATTAAAGTTTGAATAAACTACTGTACTCTTAGTGGACGTTTCAATGAAGTGTCAAAAGTAATTATGCAATTACTTAAGTTTTGGTCTTGGTTTGCTTACAGGACTTGCAAAACCTTTCTTCAAACTGATAAGATACGAAACTAAAACCAACTGCAAATGAGGCACTTTTGTTTTGAGTTCCTGCACTTGGCACTGGCTGTGTAGTCAACTATAACTATAACTTAAAAACTTATATAGTGCATTTTCTATGTAAATATAATCAAATGCGCTTAACATGTGAAAAAATTAAAAAGACTTATAATATACAATATAAAATAAAATATATAACACGGAATTAAAAAAAGTAAATATATTTCTTAAATAAAGCGTTGCTAAACAGGTGCGTCTTAAAGTGCCCATGTCATGAAAATTTTTATTTTCCTATTTGAAAGTCCATATTAAAAAATAAACTTCTGCGAAAGAATTTTTTTATTCGAACGAAATGTGAATTTTCTACGATTTTTTAAATCCTGCTTTTATTTGGCACACCCCTTCCGCTGGTCAGGGTTTCATGGGCTCGCTGTGACGTAGATTAAGGAACGCATGTTGGCGCTCAACGCCAAAGTATCGATTCCTTTTTCAGGATCCGCCGTGTTGTTACATCGAGCGGCAACACATCTTTCAGGCATTTTTACGCATCAACCCTACAAAAATCCTTATAGCGTTGATGTTATCACGTGTTCCTTAATCTACGTCATAAGTCCAGAGAAGACTTGAGCGAGTGGTGTGCCAAGATTTTAAAAAATGTAGAAAATTTGCGTTTCGTTCGAATCTAAAAATTCTTTCGCAGAAGTTCATTTTTTAATATGGACTTTCAAACAGGAAAATAAAAATTTTCATGACATGGGCACTTTAAGAAAGCGCTTGAAAGTAGTAATGTCAGAGATGGAGCGGATTACAATCATGCAGCAGAGTGTTCCACAATTTTGAAGCGGCTACTTGAAATGAGCTATCACCTAAAGTGGTCCTAGTGGGTGCCAGTGGGTGCGCACAGCTGCCTTGTGTTCAGATTTGCTAGTAAAACCAAGTCATGAAGAGGCCATTTCCATGATCACGGAATTTACTACCAGGACCAGAATGCACTGAGTGGCTTCTATTGTCAGGCAAATTTGACCAATTGTCTTGTTATTCCCTGAAGTGTAGAAAAATCTGCATGAGAAAGCATTTTGACAAAGCATCCTGGGCCGAGTTGTTCAAAGCCTGGTTAGCACTAATCCTGGGTTCAGTCTGATTAAATCCTATTGGTTGTCATGGTATTTATCCGGGATTAGCTCTAACCCTGCATTGAACAACTCGGTCCTGATCTTGGTAGTAAAATGATGCCATCATCATGCAAATGACCTATTACTTCAAATTGTGGCAAAGGCTGAAGGGTGCATTTAAATGAGAACACAATTAGCTCTGTTATTACCTTAGCTTTGGTATAACGGCAAACAATTGAAGACCACTCTAATAGTGGTGAGTTTCAGAAGTCATTCAAACACATCCCCACAGAGCCTCATTGGAACTCCCAAGGAGAATGATACTTTCAGAAGAGGGAAGGGAAAACTCATTGTGCAAGCACCTACTAGAGAAAAACATCTTGGAGTAGGGTAGAGACCAAAAAAATCAGCCCACATAATAATAATAATAATAATAATAATAATAATATAATAATAATGTAATAATATTTATTAACTTGTAATGTGCCAATATCAATATACATTTTCATCAGCGCATAAACAACAACTAATTTACATAACAAAAACTAAAAACTACAAAAATATCAAAATAATTTTTAAAAAAATCTACATCATAATAGGAATCCAATATAATCTAAAATCACAATTCATACATCTATGCACTAATTTAATTACAAATTGAATGCCTCTTTAAAGAGGTACGTTTTAGGCGACCCACATATGACTTCATCCAGGGCCGAATTGTTCGAAGCAAGGTCACCGCTAATCTGTGTTCAATACACTGTACCATGACAGCCCATAGGTTTTAATCAGACAACCCAGGATTAGCACTAACTAACCCTGCTTCGAAACAACCCGGTCCAGGATATTAACCCAGGCCAAACTGGTGGGAAGCAAGTGCTGAGTCTCACCCCTTCCCTCACATTAATGTACATAGTAAACATTGTGATGATATTTTGTGCCTTCAACCTACATCTAGGGGGAGGGGGTCATCATAGCTATTTAGTCAGTTGCTAGGATACCAAAATGGTTCTGTCTGATGAACCAGTCAACAGTAGAGTAGCAGCCATCTCGTCATTCTGGAACTCTTGTCTCTGGTGTAACAGAAGCATGCATTTAATGGGTCGGGTGTGACCTCTGAGAACGCTGAGACATCTGCCAGTCTACAGATAAACATACAGTATTGACCTGAAGTTTAGCAAAGGACACAATCATAATGCTTCAATAATGTCACTGTTCAATGATGCAACTTTTCTGAGCTAACACAGATGCTAAAAACACAACCAGGGGCCCGTTTCTTGAAAATGCCCCCAAAATTTTACGGGCCTGAAATTAAGGCAATTTGTACAACTGCAATCCACTTGTTCCAAAAATCTAGTCTTTTAACACAACATGAGTTCAAGATAAGAGAGAGACAACTTTAACTGCAAAGTTTTGTGGCCTAAAATGTCTCTTGTTGTTTCAACATACGGAGGGAATTGTACTCCCAAAACGTTTTGTGGCCTTGGAGAAACAGGCTCCCAGCATGATTTACTATTAGTTTACAGGACCCTGGTGTTTAGTCTGGTCATTGGTTGAACCAAAAAAGGTCTACAGTAATTCTACCTACTAACTGAGTGCCCCTTCTTATTAAAGTATAACTTCCTGTAAGCTGACATTGTCAGGGCCAAGCATGGATGTCTGCTCATGTGCCTGCCAGTGGCATATAAGTAACTACATAGAGTTTTTGTAAATAAGAGTTCCTGCAGGACCTCACTTTGGTGTGTGCTTAGTTGACTTATGGGGTTTTGCACTTATAAGAGGTGTCTGTCGGCAAATGGGTTCCATAGCACATTGGCCATCAGGGAGCTAGTACATTAACATATACAAATGGTCCACACATGTGCATGTCTGACTGCATTTACCAGCTTAAACTTAAGAATAAAACACACTTGAAAACCTTAGCATCCCAAATGACAGCAAGATTATCATCAGATGCTGATGCAAACCTGAAAGAAATTATGAACTCACCCTAAATAATTACACACATTTTTCATTCAATTACGAGAAACATCCATGATGCAAACAGGGACAATGTTAAATATAATAATAATAATAATAATAATAATAATAATAATTACTATTATTATCATACAACAGCTAATAAAATGCATGGGTGATCTCAGCCACTCAACAAATTTAAGACAAAGAACGAATTTAAAACACACTTAAGACAAAAAAAAACAACAACAAAACAAACCAGACCCGTGGGTGCCAGACAGAAGGTTGTAACCGTGACTGACACTCACAAGAGGTGGCTGCAGGTGGACAAGAAAACCAGAGGACCTGATGTTCTGCACAAATTTCTTGCACACTACCTCACACCACTGCAACGTCATTACAGCACAGCTCACAAGTACAGCTTCATAAAAGATAGTGCAGGAAAAATTACACCCAATGCAGGCTTCTGTACATGCTCTATAGAGTAATCTAAATAATCCATCGAGGCAGCCCAGACAGGGGGGTGTATTCCAATATAGACCGTACCAGACAAAAATTGTTTGTAGTAGTTCAAATATTTTCAACCTAGTCTCATTCTCAGTTTGCTTTGTCTTCCCAGCTATTCATTATCAAGGATACTTAAAGAGACTGTTAGGAGACAAAATTGAGAATTAAATAATAATAATATTATTATTTATTTATATGGTGCAAATTCAACTATACAATTTTCAAATGCGCCTCACACATACGACAAATTAAATCAAATCAAATTAAATGTTGTTTTTTTTTGTGGAGAGGGGAAAACCCGAGAACCGGGAGAAAAACCTCTTGAAGCAGGGTAGACAAACCGACAAACTCAGCCCACACAATTTATGATGCCGAGACCTGGAATCGAACCCAGGTCACATTGGTGGAAGGCGAGCACTCTCACCACTGCGTCAACCCTGCTCCCCTAAAACAAACCAAATTAGTCTGAAATCATTTTAACCAAAAATATTCCATTTTGAAGTACAACATATAATTAAATTACATCTACTGCTATTAGAAGACCACTATTGCATCATACTTGATTTCAAGGAAATAAAGTATTTTATACACCGAATGCATAAAAGGCTGCCAATTAATTATTCTTCTATCTGTTTGCTAATTAGCTTCACTAGCCTCATCAGCATATGGAAAATTCAAAATAATTTTTGCACAAAAATGAGGTTAAGGAGTCTCATTGGCATAAAAGAATAATTAATAGGCCGCCGCCATTCATGCATTCAATCTATGATTACCTCCTCTCATCAATGATGGTCAACAGATGAACAATGTCTGTGTGAAGGGAGAGAACTCTCAGCTCCGTAAATGGGTTTCTAGGTTGATCATCTTCGATCTCAGGTACATCATCACCCTGCCAACAGTTAGAATGATACCACTGTTAGTAAAAAAACTAGAACACTAACAATATTTATTGATTATTTATACCACTTAATTAATTATAGTAATCCACAAGAAATAAGAAAGACTGGTGCTCACAAAGTAAGTGGAGGACTATGGTAGATGGAAAAGGGGCAATTAAGTGATGATTAACTCTAGCTACTGTGCACGCAAACAGACTGTTGCAATGCTCTGCCACATCATTCACTTAGGGCATGCGCTGGGTGAAATGGTGACAAAACATGGTGTAGGTGAGGGCAGCTGACTAGTTAGCCTGCTTAGCTTAATTATTCTCTGTATAAATGGTTGCTGACCCCCCCCCCTTTTTTTTAACATGAATCAATCACCCTACATTTTCTCTGTAAAATACGCTGAAATACAAAAAATCTCACTATAAGAAGTTAGAATAGTTTCTTTTATTTTTCCTCCCTCGTCCTATTGAATTCCAAAAGGGGTTGAAACAGGTGATGCTCACAAAGATGCTCATTAAGGTGTAGCTCTAATGTTTAGACATCCCTAGTGGCATGCATTTATCTGTAACACCCACTCCTAAAACTGATGTGCTCTTACACAGTGCCTTTCATACAGTGCAGGAATTCAGATCATTGGTCCAATGTTGACTTACAATGCAGTATCCTTTGTTAATTTGTGTCTGTTAATATATCATCTAGCTACCACAAGTTGGTGTGAAGCACATGTAGCTTCCTTTCTGCCGTAGTGCATACTTGCTTGCATTCACTGTCTATTTTAATTCAAAGTTGCATGTGCGTGCTTTACTTCTCTGGTTGACGCATACTCCTTGCCCGCTGTGTTTATCATCTCCTTTTTTTTGCGTTGCTTTCCTTAGTAACTGTGCTCACATTATGGGTGGCTCCTCCTGAAATGTTCTACAATTGGTATAGGATTTAATGAAGCCAAAACCAATTGTGGAATTGCACACATTTCAGGCATACTACCGATGAACAGTTACAGCTGTAAGATATGCATTTTGTTCTGGAAACTATCAATTATAGTCTGTCCCATTGGAATTTACTTTAACAGATTATTTTTTTAACGATTTTCAACTGACAAGTCAACGAGGCTACATCTTGTTATGATGACTGATTTATCGAAATGAGGGCATTTTTCTAATGTCCTTTTCTCCAAAACAAAGTTGGTGACCCATTTATATTTGATTTTGGAATAAGTAACTCACAACCTGTCTCTAAGTGCAAAAGGAAACAAAATTCTACTGTGGGAAGATTTTTGCTAAAGCATCCTTAAGCCTTTTAGCTAAAAAACAAAAATGGAGTAAGGATTATCATAAAGGGAGCCTGTATGTGAACATTTGGTGAATTTTTTCTTCTTTTTCATTCTGAGCAATACCATCACTTCCAAATCATACCACCTAAAAGCAATCTACAACAAAAAATGTACTCCCCCATCTACATTGCAAATCTAAAGAATGCGCCCAGACACATGATCTAGGAATGAGGCATACAAAGAATTAAGGGAAGAAAAAGATCAAACATTAGAAACAAATAAATTAAGGGCAAGCATCTAACATCACTAACAGTGCCTTCTTCTCTTTTCTTACTTTATTTTGGTGCAATTTCAAAAGAAAAGGAAACCTCTCACTCAAATCTTCTAAGTCACATGATAACAACAACAACAATAATAATAATAATAATAATAAATATATTTATATAGCACTAAAACTATAGAATATTCTAAAATACTCCCCAAAATAACAATATCAGCACTATCTACCCGAAATTAATATTAAAATAATTAGTTATGTATATAGTAATTATTTGTCAAAAAAGCTATCTTTAAAAAAAAATATAAGAAAAGAAATAATTACATGTATTAACATACAGTACCCCCCAAATGATCTTGTTCTTTAAAAAATAATGTACCCTCCATTTTCAAATGATTCTTAATGTCGTACCCCCTACAAAACCACAATCCACCTCTGCAATGTAATAAACGAGGTCTTCCAAGGGGTTTTGCTGACAGGTAACATGACCTCAACATGTGGCAACATTCTTTTTCCAAAACACCAACAGCCGACAGGAACTGACAGCAACACTGTCTGTAACAAAACTGGTGACAGGCTGGCTCTAAAACAGGCAATAAAGTGACACAGGAACAAGCCTTGGAAGGCCTCATAAACGACTAGTGTCACCTTACCTGTACCACTCCCCCAAGCCCCAAGCCTGCAAGTAAGCTTGCTCAAGAGGAACCAAGAAAAGAGAGAGAGGAAATAGATAGCTCGCACACACATTTCATGAATTTGAATTCCACTTCCAGTAAGCCCTGTATTTCCTTAGAAGTTAAGCTGTCCAAATCTGACCAATCACATCTTTGACTTAAAGGGAACCTCCACTGCTACAAAAATATAACTTTCATTTAAAAAGCAGAAAATTATGTTTACAATCAAATTTGTTTGTGAATGTTTCAAAGAAAGTGTTTTTGTGAGGGAAAAAGCTGAGTTTTGGAATCACTTGTTTCCACTTTTAAATTCCTCGGGCACTGCCACCTTGAATAATTTTGACTAAGTTGGTTGTGCTATTGTTATTATGCAAAAGCTCTTTATGTCAGAGCAGTAGGGCAACCAAGTTATGTCACAATTATTCAAGATGGCGGCACCCACAAAATTTGAAACTGAAAACAAGCGATTCTAAAATTCAGTTTCAACAAATTTGATTGTCAATATCATTTCCTTCCTTTTGAAGTTATCATTCTGTAGGAGTGGAGGTTCCCTTTAACTAAGCTGGAAAGCTTGCTGAATGCATAGTCAAGAGTAATATTTGTAATGTTCTCTGAAAAATATGGTTTCTTTAGGAAGGAAACTAAGAACGGCTAGATTCTAAAATACCCCCTCACTTATTAGCATTTGAATAGAGTGTATTGTTATCTACTGTATGTCTCGTTCTTAAAGAGAAGAAGGCAATATGTAAATAAGTGAACGGGTATTCTGAAATCGCTCCCTAAGAACTGTTAATCGAGCAGACTATTGTACACGTAGGCGCTGAAAAATCTATCTGCCTCACCCCACAGCCCAGGAGAGACACCATCCCCGTACCCTACAGTGCTGTACAAAAAACGTCTTTCTTCATTTTCCAAGCTGCGGAAAATGAGCTTTTTTTTAGAAAGTTTGGGCGATACTAAACGCAATATCATCCTGACCATGACACAAAATTACGCCAAGCGTTTTCATGGGTTTTCGAAGGCGGGTTGATTCGTGTTTTTCTCAAACACCGGCTCCAGACATCTGCCCTTGTGAAGATCCGGTTCCTTGAATTTTATTTCCGTCCGCGCCGACAGTCCAAGCAGTACCAATGCTTTATAACATTGCACCGCCTACACAAGTGGATTATTTAAGTACCTGTTGTTTTCCTTTGTTGTCTGGTCGTCTGCGAAACATAACTTTCACAGCAGCGGATCACCGATCAAATGATCCGCCATGCTTTTTTCGTAGGTTTGAGTGGTCATGGGGACTCATGGGGACCAGAGGATAGGGAATAGTGACCGAGGGTGGAGGAGAGGGTTGGGAAACAGTACAAAGGGACGAGGGTGTTAGTCGTAAATTTGATTGGACCCCGGACTCTATGTCGTGACCTTTTACCAAAGCGATTCATGTTTTTCTTTACAAGCGCAAGTTTTATCCACAAAACGGGAATTTTCCGTGAAAAAGAGAAAACGACAATTAAAAAGGCTTGTGATTCCGTTTGAGCTTAGAGCTCCCAGAGCTCCATGCATAAATTCATTCCTTTTTCCAGTCCTTTTTAGTGCCCTAGGCACGCGGTCACTTGCTCTTAGTTTCCGGTATCAACAAACGTACAAGCGTCTCTGTCTTCGATGAGAAAAGGCTGCCGGCGTAATGGACTCTACGTCGGTTGTTATTGTGGAGGAAAGTCTTCCAAGGGATGTAATGGCAGTTTTGGATAGTATGAGAAGGCGTAAAGAATTGTCAGATGTAACACTCGTGGTTGAAAACCGTGAAATCGTTGCCCATCGCGCCATTTTGGCCGCATGCAGTCCGTACTTTAGAGCCATGTTTCTGTCTGGGTTTTCCGAGGCCAGCGAGCCCAAGATCGTTCTCAAAGAAGTCGATGGGAATGCTGTTCAACTGATCATTGATTACTTCTATACTTCGGAGCTAGAAGTCAATGTTTGCAACGTCGAAGAAATTCTTCGAATTTGCGTCTTGTTGCGACTGAACAGCCTGATAGACCACTGCGAGACTTTTCTCCGGCGAAACATGACTCCGTCAAACTGCATTGGGCTTCTTTTTGTGGCCGATCTGTTCTGTCTGGACGACTTGAGTCAGCATGCTAATCGGTTCGCTTTGTGGCATTTTGCAAACGTCTACAAAGAGGAAGAGTTTAAGAATATGCCTTACAGACAACTGAAAGAGTTGGTAATGGATGACTCACTGAAAGTTCAGTCGGAAGAGATGGTATTCGAAGCTGTTTGGCAGTGGATTTCCCACGATGTGAACGCAAGAAAGGACTACGTCTCAGATATTATGCAGTATGTTCGGTTTCCTCTTATGAATCTACAATATTTACACGGGAACTCCTCAATTCAGAGACTTACACGCGAGTATAGGATGTGCAAAGAACTCATCCGTGAAGCCGTCTGTTATCAAACTGCAATAGAGAGCAAGTCAACCACAGCCATTGATAATTTTCGTGTCAAACCTCGCATGGCCTCAGAAGAGATATTTGTGATTGGTGGCTGGTCGAATGGGCAGAAGATAAGCAGTGTCCAGTGTTTCAACGTTGACACCTTGGAATGGACAATCGTAGCTGGGATGTCTGTGGCACATGTCTCCAGGGAGGACTACATTCGTGTGGTTGCTGTTGGTGATGAGCTGTACACTGTGAGTCGCTACAAGGTCGGCAAGTATGACCCCATTGCTAACTCCTGGATCCAGGTTGCTTCTGGTCCTGATGTTCAGTGCAAGTGGGCTGGAGTGTGTGAATATGAGGGCTACATCTACGTTGTTGGAGGCCACAGCAGCATGTGTGCCAAGCAGTTTGATACAGAAACCATGACTTGGAGGTCCTTACCATCCATGATGTATGCACGCTATTATCCAGGTAATTAGTTAGTGTTTCATTTTGGGTCATGCAGAGTAGAGTGGAACCACATCATACGAAACCCTTGTTTTAGAACTGAAAATTTAAGACCAGCTCTTTTATTTATTTTTTTTCCTACCTTGTCAATATGACCACCTTATTATGACCAAGTTTTTATGGCTGGATAGTGGTTATGAGGTTGCAGAAACAAGGTTTCACTGTACGAACTGCTTTCATTAGAATCTCCAAAAGTATGGATTACTGTACCATCAGTGAGGCTATAAAGTACGTTGTAGCAAATTTATTGTTTTAATTGAATGGAAAATTGCAACTGACTGAACATGGAGATGTCATTATTAAAGGAGGTGTATTTACTGGTATTTATTGTTTATTAATTTTATTTATTTACAGTGTATCATGTTATGTTATTTATCCACTTGGGTCTTATTGTGTCCTGTGTATTACAACCCAGACAAAGCATCATTCTTGTAACAACTAAGCTCATTTAGTTCTTACTATGATTATGAGTAGCTTTTTGGCTAATTACTGTAAGGTCATTCTCTGGTCGGATACCTTGTCTTGTATGTACTAATGCAGGTGTTGCTGTGGTGAAAGGCAAGATATATGCAGTGGGAGGTCTGGACCATCTCTGGGCTCCACTTAACACTGCCGAACGGTATGACCCTCATAAAAACCAGTGGGAAGCCATTTCGTCGATGAGCACTGCCCGCTGGAGTCTTGGTGTGGCTGTTCTCAATGACAAACTCTATGCTATTGGAGGATCAGACAACAGGGAATCTTGTAGCAACAGTGTCGAGATGTTTGACCCAGATATCAACAGGTGGAACCAGTCTGTTGCATCAATGAATGCTGGACGTCGCTGTCTCGGCGTGGCAGTCGTTAATGACACCATCTACGTGGTTGGTGGTCGCGTTACTAACAGCATTGAGTATTATGATCAAGAGAAGAACAAGTGGGTCGTAGTCGGAGCAGTTAACACTCGGTGTAACTTTGGATGTGTTGCATTGCGCATTTTGTGAGTGCACAGAAGACTGTTACCTGCTGTCATCAGGAAGAGTTCACCCAAGTGTTTGATTCACATGGGAAAGCATGAAAGAAAGGACAGTTGAATTTAAATTCATGAGGTGCATGAGGCAAGCTGTTGCTTTTACTTCTCAAGTTGTTGATAATATCTGATGATCAATGCACCTAGATGTGCTAAAGGGTGAAGTGGACCTGGATATTTAAATAAACTAACACCAACTTTTTAGTGTTTAATCAAGCGCTCTACCATAAGCATTGAACTAAATTGTGTGAATGCCTTGAGTCAGATTTGCAATGATATTTGGTATAGCACCTTGTCATTAAGTGGAGCTGGCACTAACTTAGTGTCTGCTAATATTATTAATCATAAATTATGGTAATTTTAATCATCTATGTTACAGGTTACATCACAGTTGTACCACAGTGTTATAGTAGGACCACCATAAACTGACAAACTGTTTTGGCTGTGGTCTAACAAGCTTAGAACAAGAATTAATGTCTGAGAAAGTCAGTCAAGTCTACAAAACGAATATGTACACTGTGCTGTCCAAAGCAAAACTATGCTCAGAAATTTAAAACATTATAGAATTGTTTTCATGCCCTTGCATGGCTTGTGCAGGCCTTTCTAATTCTATGACTGCCTGTTAATTAATGATGTCAAAGATGTCTGGAATATTTATTACAGATGTACAGTAAGTTATTGTGTAGTTGTTTTCAGTTAAGTTTATTTACTCAATACTTGTTCACGGCAAAGAAGCTTGCAAAGTATTAATGTTTCACTTTTGAGACTGCATAGACAGTGAGGATGCCAGCCTCCATACAAATCAGAAGCCACTGCTTTGTATTAAATCGTAATTATAGTAGTTTTAAAATTAAGTAGGTTATTTGCAGGTAAGGTATTTGTAAGTTTAAAGTCTTTAAAGGTCACTTTGTGACCTTTCTGGAGAAAAACAGGATTATGTTAAGCCCTCAACGCTTTTAGTGAATAACACGAGATGTGGTCAGTACAATTCCTAGTATTTTCTTTTCGTGACCTTGGGGACGAGAGAGCCTGTGACGGTGCCAACTTTGTATTCACCAAACTTGTTCCTTTGTTTACAGATGTTATTTTTTTTAGTAATTTACCTTAAAATGCCTTTAATCCGTCGGCATCAAGTATCATGTACCTTACTGTATGTTTGTTCGACGGATGAAACAAAACCAATATTTTCTTTTCCTTCGGAATATAACTGGTGTATTTTAAACTATAACAGAAAAGTGTTCGGTGTCTTTGTACACAGATTAGAATGTTAGTCATTTGCATCAGATAACTTTAAGGCAGCCCATTGGCTGTCAAGGTAATCAGTGTTGAAGACTTTTCTAAGTAAGACTTCTCTAATACATTTTTAAGTATAAACACCCCTCTGTAACAGACCCAGTGGCATCTATATTCTCACCGGGTATTCGGAAAAAACGTCACCGGGTTGGGGAAATTTTGTGTCAGGTCGCTGTTTTGCCTTTTTGAAACATACACAAATGATATATGCTGGGTATGTAAAAGTCACACCGGGGAAGCCACAAACTGGCCGGGTAAAATTAAAAATTTCAGCAGGTAACCGGGGAGGCTATATTTTCATTGGGTGAAGGGAAAAAATCCACTGGGTCTGGTTTCACTGGGTCTGTTACAGAGGGGTGTGTATATAAGTACTTAAGAGAATTTCGGTCTCCTTGGAAGGCTCACACCCTTAATTTTAACCCCTATTGTTTATCGAAAAAACGTGCCTTTTTTTTTTTTGCTTCACTATCTACCTATTTGGTTTTTCAGACCTTCAACAGACTCTTATCGAAAAATAATGTAGACAGAAAATTAAGCTCCGATCTCGAGGATAAAGAACGACCATAAAATAGTAAATTATAGCGTACTTAGTTTGTAGTTTACTGTTATCAAGACAGTACGACTCAAACGACGCTCCAAACTTTTCAATTTTGTAGGAGTCAGGTCTACCTGATGTATACCACCACGCAGACAAAACTCTGTAAATTTTCAATTTCTCGGATTAAACGATACCTGAATAAAAGTAGGACTTTGTAAGATTGACAAAGCGGAAGAGTGCTCTTTTCACTAGTGATTTCAAAGTGGCTTAACTTTAAGTTGTCAAAATCCTTGCCCGCCAGATTTTAATTATCTCAAACTTTCTTTAATCGAATAACTGGTGACAAAACGACGTTGTATTGTTCCCCAAATATGCAACCAATAGGTAACACTGAAACGAATATCTGGACTGAACTGTATTTGAAATGGAGATAACAGCTTGCAATCTTGTCTTGTTGTCTAGCCTGCAAGCAGAGGCCTTTCGATTTTCCTAGACGGGTTCTCTTCCCGACTTTTCTGGGAAGGTCAAAGGAGACACTTCCCGTAGGGGAGACGTTGTCTTGACCATTTGATGTACTTCAAAAAGTCGTAACTTATATATTCAGCTATATTTATTGGTGACATTGGTACTCATAAGATTCGTAGACCAAATGTTATTTACGTTTAGCGTCTACTGTAGATTTAAGTGAAAATACTCAATCTCAGCAAAATTATTTGTTTTAAGAAGACCTGACAATTTTTTTTTCGAGATTTATGCCCTTAGACCGCGTGTTGTTACCATAAGGTCGACAGTGCTACATAAATGTCGCATATGCAAATTGTGACAGAGAGTGATTCGCACTGAGCCAATCTGAGCAGGCTAGAAAGCCGTTGAATACATTCCACGATATAATGAAGAAGTTATAGAGAGTTTACGGGGTTAGCATTAGATAGAGCGGTTTTCAAATGACTGTCGAAAGTAATTACGCGATGACGATTGCAAGGCTTTGTGATTGGCTTAAAAATCTCGCGCCAGTTTATCAACCAATGAGAAGGAAAACCAATCGCAACTTGCACGCGCGATTTTCCCCGCGCTTTAAGCAAGTTACATGGAATCGCTATGAATTTTGATTAGCTCATTGCGCTGTTTGCACCTGCTGTGATTGGTCGGAGTAATTAATTTGATATTGGTAGTACGACATTCAATTGAAAACCGCTCCAACATCGGGGGAAACCAGATCAGTGACCAGTGGTTGGAGTGAAAAGGACTTGATTGGTTTAGTGGGTGCTCTGGTTTCACCCCAAGGAGCCTAAGCAAGAGCAATGTCGACGACAACGAGAAAGCCACAAAACAATAGGTTTTATGAACAAAAAGTAACAGAAGTAGCGCGTGCGTTATGCATTTTGGTACATTTCTTTGCCGTTCTCGGCTAAACGACTTGAAATGACCAAATTTGAAGTTTTTTGTGGGACGTGATTGCAAGACGATGAATTTTCCATTCTTTCTTTTAAGTTTAACGGTGTGCATACCAGTTCTGTTCCTGAACAGTTAGTAATTGTTTTACACGCGGAACAAGTTGGAATAAGCGCAACGTGATTACAATGACGCGAATTTATGTTTTCAGGTGACATTGTCGTATCCGTCGTCGCCGTTGTTGTTTGAGCTTTCTGTTATCTAATGCTGAGCGAAACATCTTCGGAAAGATTCTCAGGTTTTTGTCTGAGGCCAAATTGTGACAGCATTCATCTTTTGTTTACTGCTGTGAGTGTAGAGAGCGCAACCTATTCATGACGGATACCTGGACATTTCGATTGACCACATCTACATTTCGGAAGATAAAATTCAACAGAATTCAAAAGCCCAGAGAATTAATTGTTCGTAACGGAATTCTTCTTTAGATTTATCATAAATCAGTGTACGAATTCCTCCCCTAAATGAATTGAAGACGAAATGAGACAAAATATGTCATGGAACAAGGGAACAAACCATTTTAGGGATCAAAAAGTTGGGAACAAGTTCAGAATTAATTTTGGGAACAATGGAACACAAGCCAATTTTTTAAAGGGAACAAGGACCCCTCCCCCCCCCCCCGGAGGCTCTCACCCCTTTGTCAGTGGCGGGGAGCTAGGAAGACCTAGTCGCTGCAAAAGAAAGAAATAGCAAACGAGCCGGAGACCTAGCAGTGTTGACAGCGGGAGAAGCAAATAGAAGCAGATAAAGGAGAGCTTTGCCTGGTAGAAGAGAAAGGCAAGAAGTGCGGTTTGGTTCATGTTGGTTTGGTTTGTGTTTTTTTTTTTTGGTTGATTTGTTTCGAGTTTGGCGAGAAGTTTGAAGATTTGAAAGAACTGAACAGTTTTCCATTGCAAATATTTATAGTTCATTAGGTTCAGAGTCACTGTGAATAGTTTAGCGTGTGTCAGGTTAAAATTAATTGGTTGTTTATAGTGTATAGGATTAAGTAAGTTTAAGTATAGATTGTGTTATATATAAGGATTAGTTTTATTCGTACAAATTGCTATAGCTGCGTGCCGTTATCCTGATCAAATCATTGGTAGTAAGGGTTTATTTAAAACAATTTACAGCAATCATCAACGGTAAAAGAACTGAACGACGTTTCGACCATTCTTCGGTGATTATCAAGTTCAATATCGAGAATAATAAATTAACGTATATATATTGTTCTCTGTTCTTTGTTCTTGTTTTCTGTATAGAGAGAGAAGTTTGCAAACATTTTGAACCCCCACAAATATAGAGGCTTGTTGGGAGCAGAATACCATCGATTGGAACCTAAATAAGAAGACATTGGCGAAAGGGATAGGTGCTTGCACCAAGAACTGGACTGAGTAGACGTGAAGGTTGCCACGTGTCAGCACTGGAGGAATGGTCAGAGACAGTAGAGCTAATCATCCAGAATTAATTAATTAAAGTGAAATTAATTAATTAATTAATTAATTTAATAAATTTAATTAATTAATTAATTAATTTAATTAATCAACAACCTCCAACCTCGTAATTTTAGTCCTTGTCACAAAACCTTGGAAGACAGCCATACCATGGCACAGTTAAAGGAGCTATAAAGGAAGTACGTACTAGTGCCTGTGGATAAAGCTGGCAATAACATCATTTTCATTTGCAAGTATTACTGCATACAGTTTGAGTTTGAGTTTGAGTAAGGTACCAGCACTTGGCTAAGTAGCCTGACGTCTGGCTGTTATACACAATTGTGGTCTCATTCACACAGAAGCCCTTCAAGCTAATCCTGCCAAGCCGACCACATGCTGGAAAGCTCAGACCACAACACCGGGTACTACTATAATCCTATCCCCCCTATTTAATTTCTATATTCTACATGGTGCAGGTGCGCGCACGCAATTTTCCTCTAGTTGTACGCGTACTTTGCTCATTTAGTTGACGTGTGTGCTTAGTTCACACTGTGAGTGACTCCTTCTAAAATGTTATGTTATTTAACGTATTTTGCGTTGTTTTCCTTACTAATGTCTTGTCAGTAACTGTGCTGACACTGTGGGTGGCTCCTAAAATGTTCTGCAATTGGTACAGGATGTAATGGAGCCGAAACCAGCTGTGGAATTGCACACATTTTGGGCATCCTACTAATGAACAGTTAGGGATTTCAGATATTTTTAGAGGCAACATTTATTTACAGTCTGTCCCCTTTGAATATAAATATATAAATACATATATATGTATTTGCGTGCATTCGCACCTTGTTAATTGCATGCTTATATAACAAGAATCACAATACTTGCGAGAATCGCACCTAGCATAGACCATACTAACTGGTCTGGACCATAATAACTGGTCATGCAAATCCAGATATATACAGAAAGAGAACAACTGAATGAAGTAAAATATGTAAAACGTATGAAAATGCTAACAGGGGAATGTTGAAAACAATAAAAGCATGCAAAAAATTAATTGCAAACCTTCGCACGAATTGAGTCAGACTGAACATGGAGGCATGGTCTTAGATCCGTCGTGAACAAAAAAAAAACATTTAATAAACGAGGCAGTCAAACTTATTTTTACACTTCATTAAAACAGCGAAATTCTCGCTGAGATACTTTGGAGCTAAGCCATGCTTCTCACGCAAATGTTTGCCAATAGAGGAAGAAGAATTCCTGTGTGCATCGACAAGTTGATGTAGGTGCCGGCGTGTAAACCCAGCATAACCTGCATCGCACAGGTCACATTTAAATTGGTGAACAAGGCATTCTCGGTTTACAACCGGCGGCTTAGCTTCACGCAATTTAAGATCTTGTTCAACAAATCATTAGTGTTTCTAAAAGCATTTATGGAGAGTGAGCCCGGCTTTCGAAACGCCCGGTCTGGCCAGTCAGTTCTGTCAAATGGAAAGCGTCCCAAGACTCGCAATTAACTAAAGATCTCTCCGCATCACTCCAAAATACGGTGACATAACCCCTTTAAGGGAGCACGCGAGCGTCACTTTACAACATTTAGTAGGAGCTGTCGTTGCGAAACATATCAATGTGCATAACACTGGGGGTTTTCGGGAGACGCAAGACTAAGGTGGAAATATATATATTTTTTTAAAATAAGAAAAATATCCACAGTCATCCACTGGATGACTCGGCTTTTTTCGGTGATAATGCCTGGGCAGATATTTTAATTTTTTTTCTGGGAAAATTTATTTTTTCATTTACCCCAATCCTCTTCTTCCCAATCACTTTTCTAGTGGTCCATATCTAAGCTGCCTTGACGCTGTCACATTTGTATGTCTAAGTGTCCTAGTTTACGCCACTAGAAGGATAGCCACTTCTCAAGAATGCGAAAGAAAAAAAAAACACATCCGGTCGCCGTCCGTTGTTCAAAAAGTCCTTTTCGTAGGCTCCCTATCAACATGTTAAGAAGAGTTATATAGTTCAGTAGCAAACGAAACCACGAGAACTTTGTAAGAAATCGTGATAGGTAACTCATATAACGGGGTTATTTACCTCTTGTTCCTGATAGTGAGGATAGTTTCCTTTGTTGGTTTTGAGTGCAGTACGAAACCCGCACTTCTCATTCCCTCTTCTGACCGATGCGTCGTTTGCTTCCACTACATTGTGGAATTCGTCCCATTTTCTCAAACTTCCTTCAGCTAAAATTTGAGCTGCATCCACCATTTCCGTTAACAACAATATTAAAGGGTGTCGAAAATCACTGGCACGTCGTGACACAGTTGGATCAACAAATAGTCCCTGCTCTGCAGCTTAAAATCAAAGCAACATATTCGCTGACGAATATCAATGACTTGCTCATCAAATAAAATATGTGTGAGATTGGCGGTTTATCTCGAAGGAGCACAAGCAGAGGCTTGAAATAGGTCACTGGTAATTACTGCTGTGAATTGCGAGTACCCGGCTAAGATGACGTCAGCCCTTGTGATCAGCACATGCAAAACTCGAGCCAGAGTTCATTGCGTCAAGGTTGCGGAACGAATAAAGCCTTTTTGGACAGACCGGAAAAACAACAATAGATCACTAATTAACCCCAGTTTCCTTCGGCCAAGTATTTCTTGACTACCCTAAAAGAACTCCTATCGGGGCGTAGCTCCCCTTAAGCCAGTAAGCCTGGGCTTGCAAACTTTTCTCGGTATATTTGAACAAATCATAGGCCTACTTGACTAGCTTCCTCTACCTTTCCTGGCTGCAATACACTTACGAGGTATGGAACAGGCTTACAAGCCAAAAATGGCTTGCTACGCCCCTGCCTATGTACTTAATTTTGACTGGGGGATGTGTGATGGAATTTGGGCCAGTTTCTGTCGGGTCTATTCGGATGCCTGTTCTAGCAATCGATAATTTTTTAGTCTTGTTTCAAGGAAACTTGGCAAAAGCTCTAACCTTTGTCACGAAAATTGAGTATACATTGCTTACAACTTATTGTAGTAAACTTTGAAAACATCCAGATCAGTGTTTCTTGGAGACCCTCAAACTTCTGCTTCACTGCTAAGAACCCACTACTGACTTTCTGACAGTCTAGAACAAGGACATGCACAAACAGTGCGGACCTTTTGGCAGGAGCAAAGGTGTGCGCAAAAAAAAAAAAGAGAGAGAAAGACAAAATAAATACTACAACAAATTTATGGCTTCTACACACAATCGTTCATGGACGGAAACGAGCTCACCGCACGAAAAATCTGCCAACTCTTCCAGTCCACGCAAAGCACACACGAATATTTAGGGTGACTGGGAATGAATACAGTACCTGAGGTGTGTTACGGAATGGTATTGAGAAGGCGAATAATTTGAAAACTTCATGCAGTCTCTTTTCCGAGGAAGACACATCGAATGCAAAACCTCCCACAGATGCACCTTTGTCTGTGTCGAACAGCCATTTAGAGGACAACCGGGACAAAAGGAGCTGTGGAATCATGTAATTCGTGATCATTGTAAATTAGCATAAATTGCTATTTTTCCAGCGTGTATCAAAGGCCTGGTAAGTGATATGCCCAGAAATGAAAGTAATTAGATGCACGCCGATTTCGATAAGCGTAACGAAATGTCGCCTTGCTCTTATTCTCAAATTCAACATCACTTGCGTCCAGAAATACAGGCAATAAACGTCACAAAAGTGTCCCCCAAACTGTGCTTTACAACTAAACATAGCGCCCTCGTGACGAACGTAACAATATAAACACCAAAGGTAACAACGTAGCGCGGCGAAGGCTGGCCATAGAATGACTTGGCCTTCTAACTACCGCAAATTGCAAACCTAAGTCACACAACGGGCTGCGTGCCCACTTACCCACTTATGTGCAGAAATGCAATTAAGTATATTAGATGGACGCTCAATTTTGATATCCATCACGAAGTGTCCCGTCAAGTCTAAGCGTCAAGATCGAGTGCCTATTTTTAGGGTTTGCGTTAGGGTTACCATTGTACATTTGCATTTTCACATTGTTACGATGGTCACGAGGCGACTATGTTTATCGTTTCTACGTCTTAGATCCCCCTAAAAATAACCATTGTATATTTGCGTGTTTAAATTGTTAGGATGGTCACGAGGGCACTATGCTTATCTTCTCTACGTTTTAGATCCTTCTCAAAGGGGCGTCGATAAAACTCGCGCGGAGGAACATGGAGCATTCCGGAACATGCCAAAATTATGCCAATTATTATTCAAAAACAGAAAACATAAAAACATAAAAATGATAAGTAAATAAACAAAAAATAAATAAATAAATATACAAGTAAGAAAATAACCCAATATAAGGTATTATATACGAATATAAAAGAAGTACATGTTTATTTGGAAGTTGAGGAGGAGCAGTTCCTGGATATAATTTATCCTACTAATCACAATGAGTGAGGCTGGCGCCTTTAAATATTTTAAGTTGAGATTAGGGGGGGGGGGGGTGTTCTAGGTATCCGTAACTCCCCACCCCTGCCAGCTTTGGTCGACCAGATTCACAATCACGGTAAATTTCTAGGCTGTTCGCAGCCCGATATTTTTCCGTCTTGTTTAAGAGGTCGACCGTCGCCGCCGCCGCCACGTTGGGTTTTTTTTTTTTTTTTGTGGCGAGCGAAATCAGGGGATTGCACCTGTACCCAGATGCATTTTGTGTTCTCCACAGATTTCGCTTGCCGTAAGAAACCAAGGTGGCGGCGATCGATCTCTTTACCAGGAAAAATATGCGTGAACGGGCTAAAAATTTAGCCTGAATGTGGACCAAAATTCAATTCTTGATCAAGTTCTTTTCACAACCATAAAGGCATAGAGGGCTATTACTGCGAATGACGACAACCGTACCATCGGTTTTAAATTAAGCGTTAACTAATAACACGATTGACGAGCGGCATTAAGAAAACACTCCCAGTGCAATACATGTGGCTGGTACGAAAAAGTAAAAGAACTCAACAAAAAACCCGACACATTTTTTCTCATCTGCATCTAAGGATGGCGAGGATGGAACTGGATTGAAACTTGAAAAACTTGGCCAACGTTTTAAAATTTGGACACCCTGTTATACAAAAATCGCCAAAAACTTGATGTGGATAGTTTTTCCTGTTAAAATTTATTTCATATTTACTTCTTGGTTTGTCAGGAATGCTGCTACTTGTCAGCTTAAGTACCAAGTTTCAATTTTCAGCCGGTTAAAACCTAAACACAGCAAAACTACCGTGACACTGCCCCTTTAATTCTGCGTGCACCATTTGCCCCTGGGTGTACGCTGCTGACGTATGTGCTAATTTTCGCGCGCTTGTTTTCTCCTGTCATGTAAGACTACAGGAACATTTTTTTGTGATGTAGCTCAATAAAAGGATTTCTGTAGTTCCAATGTCTCAATGTTATGTTATAAAACAAATGGTAAACGCCATAGCGTGCACTATTGAGTTATGGATGCACTTGGGAGGTTTGCTAAGCACTCAAGAAGCTAGCGTCGCACTCGGCTATCGTCTCGTACGACTCTTACCCTTCTTTCGTGCTTAGCAACCTCCCGCGTGCATCCATTTAACAAATAGGTTCCATGTTGCCGTGCGTCTGTTCAGTAATAGATCACAGATGACGTCAAAATGTGGTAAGAACAAAAAAGTGGCGCACGAGGCGATAGCCGAGTGTGTCACTGATGTTCTTACCACATTTTGACGTCTTCTGTGATCTATTACCGACGAAAGTTGAATACAGGGCACACTGGCTTGGCTGCCAGCGCGCGCAAATATCATCGTTGAGGGTGGTAAAGGGGGAAGGTGGCTAGATCACGTTTCACAGAAAATAAAACGGTTCTTTCACAATTCAAGAAAACAAAGACAATGAAAATCACAGTTTACGGCGAATTAAACATGTATTTCTCGTTTCACGGAAAATAATTTGGCAAAATCACGCCTCAAGGCTTGAAATCACGATTCACGAGGGAAAAAAAATAGCCATTTTACGGGGGGTGTGGGTGGGGAAAGGAGTCGATCACAAGTCACGAAAATACCCTTTACCGCCCTCATCGTTGTGTAAGTAGTGGATGCAAAATATACTCATTTTGCAGGATGATATCAGGACAAAACTGGTTTACCTTTTAATTTGTGACCAACTTTTAGGCTGTGCTTTTCCAGGCGATTCGCTTTCTGCCAAAATGCTACTTCAGTCATTACTACCCCCGAGTCACTTCCAGTCTTCTCAACAACTGCAACGGGTTATACTAAGTGGTATGGTTAAAAAGTGAATCGTTGCATGGATAACGCAATTACAGCGTTTCGATGGCTTACGGTATGAGCGACAATACCACGTTCTACTAATAGCTGGTTTTCACATGACGTCACGGCGGCCATATTGGTGTACCTAAACAAAGAAACGGAAGCCATTTTGGTGTACCCAAACAATCTTCGGGCCATTTGTATGATGGTGTCATGTTATTACAAAGACCAGAATGCTTTGTAAAATTCTTTCTTATGCAGATTCTTTTACTCTTCAGGGAATAACGAGACTATTGGTAAAATTTGCCTGACAGTAGAAGCTACTCATTGCATTCTTGTCTTGGTAGTAAAATGACGCCATCATGCAAATGGCCTATTGAAAGCCATTTTTATGCAAATATGGCCTTTTGTTTCAGTAAATCAATATGGCCGCTGGTCACGTGAGTGAAAACGATCTATATGTTAACTGTACGTGTACTGTACCCGTTTTAAGAAGTGTAGATTCGTAAACAAACAAAAAATCGGAGATTTCTTCATATTTTGTGGAGTCTTTAATGAAGCAATCGCGCTTAGCTTTGTTGGATACGAGATGATTGTAGCCAATGAGGCGTCTATATCATGTTCACCGCGCGCTCGTTGAACAATTAAGTAAGGGTCGCTAACCACCAAGGGTCCTTCTCTGTTAATAAAGAGTGGGAAGGAAACACAACGAAAATTGAACTAGCAGGTTTCTCCCAAACTCCCTCCTAAACTGTGACAAAGCCAAATTCCATCCTCGGTGCACATAAGAATGTTTACATACGCGCTGCCCTTGAATGTGCGCCGTAACATAGCGTCGAAAGGAGCGGGGCAGAAAATAAACAAAGCGAGCTATAAACAAATGAAAAGTAGTCAACCGCCGATCAAAATTATCAGTCACCACATTTTTTCCGCCCCACCTGCAGACAGTCGGGGGAGACTTTGATCTCCAACGGAAGAGTCCTCAAGGAGAAAGGGGTGAATATTTCCCCTCCTGGAAGATTCTCTAGCATTAGTATTTTCGTAAGAAGCGTACTGACTATAAACAGGAAATAATTACCCGGAGGAACCATCTTTCTTAACCGCGTCCATCAACTCTGTCCCGTATCTCTTTAATCTTTAGGGGAAAATAAAAAAATAAGGGACTCAAGGGTACAAAACGAGTCGAGCCTCCGGGAACCCACTCAACTTTACCCCTCCAGTTGTGGAATTAATATGATTAAAGAAAGAACATTCTGATAAAAACAAGAAATCAAATCGAAAAATTCCGTTACGTCCGTTTCAGTGCTCCTTTCGACCTTTCGCATCCTCGGGCAGTCAGTACTGAAATGAGGTACCTAATTGGAGTTCGAACAAGACAGCAAAGTCAACGCAATACCAGATTACGCTTCTTTATATTTTCTGTAGATAAAATTCACGCTCGTTCACAATTAAAAAATAAATGGATAAAACCCAGAGAAAAGCAACTTCCCGATACATGTTCTCAAATTTTACCTGGTAACGGTGTTTCAAGATGATTATCAGTAAAACGTAAGAACGTTGAGGTAGCAATATACACCTTATTCCAAAATGGCCGCCATTTTAATATTCTTTTGTTTTTTATTCAAATTAGCCCTTGTTGCCTCGTTCAAGGTAAATTATTCTTTTGAATTTTGAGCTTGAGAAAGAGGCATCGAGGGCTAATTTGAATAAGAACAAAAGGATCTTAAAATGGCAGCCATTTTGGAATAAGGTGTATGCTGTCTAAAAACCCATGCTAAGAAAGCCTGATTTATATTCAATTGTGCCAACCGGCCCCAAGCCTTGGCCTCACCGAGATACGGAAAGATTTCCGTACAGCTCCCAACAATAATTATGCCTGAATACTCCTACCAACCCTGTTCTTCTTTTACTAGGAATATGCATTCATAATGAAGTAGGGACCTGCAAGGAAATCTTGGCCGAGAGACTTTTGCAAAGACTGGTCTCCATTAATATCAGTTAAACTGAAGAACATGGCTTAGAAGATTTCAGGGATCACATGAAAAAAATAATACAGAAAGAAATTCGTTCAGCTTTGAGTGCAAAACTTTTAACAAAAGTGTATTCACTTGAACCCAATTTTTAACAAAATTGTATTCAACAGCACCCTCTAAGGAAAAAAAAACATAATGGCCACCGCTTCCCTCCGAAGCATGGATTGTAGAGTAAATCAAAGAGCAGACACCAAACCAAAGGAAATAGAGATAAATGTCGCCACCCCGACAGGATGGTGAGCAAATGAGAGCAGATAGGCAGCATTTCGTCGTTACATTTTAGAGTGCCGGAATCTTAATTCAAGTTACTGCATTCATATAGTGGCTCGGTTACTTTGCAAATAAAGAAAAATTCAACCCAGCAAAGACCTTTCACGAAAGTTAAATTGCCATGAAACGGCAGAAACCACGGAGTGTTGACGTTACTTGCCAGTAGCATACAAGTTTCTGCTCACGGTCACGCACTAGAGAAACTCACCTTGCTGCACCCCAACCCAAATTTAAATACCGCTGCACACGATTGTTTCGGCGAGGCGAGGAAGGAACGAAAACACTGACAAGTTACAAGCTGAATTCAAATTTAAGACCCTTCCCCAACAGCTGTTGTCGTCGATTCGTCTTTTTCTGGCCCTAGATATATACGATGTCTCGCCAACAACGACGCGATGTAAAATATAAGCAGAAGAACAGGAAAAGTGCTGCGGTCAGTCCGCAGGGTTCGTACACTGCTGGTCCATCAAAATTCCAAGACTTTTCCACGACTTTCCCGGACAATATTTACAAAAATCCAGGACCAGGAATAGCCATGAAATTTACGACAGGAAAGATTTTGCAATATTTTTCACGTTCATTTGTTGCCAGCAAAAAACTTGAAAAATACGAGCGGAGAAAATTAAAAGAAAATCATTCACTGTCCCAGGAAAAGTCGAATTTTCCATGCATGACTTTCAAGGACCAACACACATTTTCCAGGTTTTCCAGGCCTGGGTTTTGAAATTTCAATTTCCATGACTTTCCAGGTTTCCCAGGACCCGTGCGAACCCTGAGTTCGGGAGTTGGAAACCCTAAGAGGGTGAAAAAAAAAAAAAAAATTGCGATGATGAAGTTGCCACGAATTGATGCTGTTTTAAGACGCACGAGTGTCCGCGAAGACAAACAACGACAACGGCGGGCTAAACTTTCTGTTGAATAAAAGTTAAGTTCTTGCCAACGAGAGATGAGTCATCTCTGTCTTTAAAGATGATCTCTAAACCTGACGGTCCGAAAGTTTATGACCAATGAATGCAAGAGAGATGGGGTAAAAGATGGATGAAAAAAATGAATGATAGACAAGACACTATCTGGCTGACCGACTCACGAGCTAAATCAAACAGCAATTGTCTGTCTGTCTGTCTGACCGACACACTGACTAACTCCCTACACTGACTCATTGAGGAAGGCTGACTCCAACCACTGTCTGACAGAAAGACGAACTGCCTGTCTCACGGACGGGTACAGGATACTAATAAACAGGTGTAAGAGAGAGAGAGAGAGAGAGAGAGAGAGGAGACCCCTCTGCGGCAAGCCTCTCCCTTCAGTAAACCATAAAAGCAAACTACCGCCTGACAGCCCAAAATGGCAGCCTCCCTCCGTGCCGACTGTCGCCCTTATCCCATTTCGGTGGTGACTTCTGTTTATGGTCAGGAGACGCGCTCCCCTCTTCATCCGACGAATCACCCTCACCGTACGCTGCTAAAGAAGCAATCGCCGAGGACTTCTCCGCCACACTGTCTTCCGTTTTCGGCTTTTTCAAGACAGCTTCTTGTTGTGACACCAGAGGGGCCTCTCGTTTTCCTGTTATTTTAAAGAACGTACACCAAGACGACACAAAACAGCAGAAAAGAGAGGACAAATGCAAAAAGAAGCGTTTACAAGTTACCACCATCACAGAGTCCACAGCGATCACATGAAACAAGAACAAAAGTCAAATTAGTGAGACAATCGAGCAATCTTCCACTGAGACAGGGACAATGGCTGAGGGAGGCACTGTTTTTTACGTATGCTTAATTTTCATCGTATCAAAGAAATCATAAGGTGAATATAGGCCTTGTGAAAAGTACCATAATATTCCAAGATGTGAAGGGATAGCCTCGCATTCAAGAATAGTCCATTTCCGAATTGCTGTTTGCCTCGGTTCCAAAACGAGTCCTAGTGCACAACCATTCAAATGCAAATGAGTTTTGTATTTTCACGCAAATCAAACATTTGAATGGTTTAGCACCAAGACTCGCTTTGAAACAGAGGCAAACAGCAAATGGAAATGGCCTATTGTGCAGAATTTATGTACTCATAACCCTGCGGCACGACAGAATTGAATCAGGGGAGTTACAAGTAGTAGAACTCACAAGCAAAACTGTCAAGCATAGGCAAAAAAAAGGGAGAAAAATAAAATTTGCATTATTTTGTTATGAACTCAGTTCATACCACGGTGACCTGTTCATATTCAGCTCAGTTTTGACAGGCGCAGCCCCAAATCAATACTCTGTGTGCCAGAGGGTTTTTCTTGCGCAGTTACCGGTTCACGGTTCTGCTGTGAACCGCTTCGCCTCTCGTGACTCGAGTACTCCACGGTGACGCGCGCGAAGGAGAAAACCTCCGGTACCCAGGGTACCCAATCGAGAGTAGAATGCTGATGCGCGAACTGAACATTGCCCTGTGCCAATCACGTGCAAAATGCCTTTCACGCAACTTTTGAAAGCGAGGCTTAACGGACTTACTGAATATTAGTTCAAGGTATTTCTCTGAGGCCTGTTACAGTTACATAACATAATGGATACTTTTCATTCGAGAGAAGCAATATCAAGATCGATCACGATCTAGTGAAAATCAGACATCAGAATCGTAATTCGAAGAGGACAGACCGCAATCGATTGTAGCTAATGAAAACATCTGAATGCAGTAACCGTTCATCCCTAGGATGCCTAAAATGTGTGCAATTCCACAGTCGGTTTCGGTTCCGTTAAATCCTATACCTACTGCAGAATATTTTAGGAGGAGCCACCCACACA
The DNA here is from genome assembly GCA_014634185.1 of Astreopora myriophthalma. Lineage (NCBI taxonomy): Eukaryota > Metazoa > Cnidaria > Anthozoa > Scleractinia > Acroporidae > Astreopora > Astreopora myriophthalma. The sequence continues at coordinate 56,932 of BLFK01000866.1, forward strand.
ATGAGCACAGTTACTGCTAAGTAGCAAGGAAATGAACGTAAAACGATGTCATCCAAAAAAATAGCGGACTAACCAAACGTAAACTAATCAAACACGGCACGCACATAACCAGCAAAACTTCAGATTTCGACTCCAACCCTCGACTCCGTCGCTTACGATAAAACGAAAGGAAGCTACATTAATCGGGCAAAAATGGAAACGATCCGATCCTTGCCAATCCGATTCTGTGGAGCTTACGACTCCGCTTGTGTCTTCATTGTTTGGTTTTCACTAGGTCGTAAGCGCTCCTACGACCCTGTTTACGATCCCGTAGCTAATCAGTGAAAACGAGCCTTGCGTGTCGAAATTAAATTCCGCAATTGGTGACCGGGGGAAAATTGATCGTTTCACTTTCTATATTTCACTGTGTCTACCGTTGTAAGCCTTCGTTGAGTTTAAATAAAGTTGTTGTTGTAGTAGTAGACGGCGAATTTCGATACTGTGCAAAAAGGGAACGATACAACGAACCAATTTCGCCACAACTTTGCCCTTCGTTAAATCGAGATACCACTGTAATTGCTGTGATTTGGTATCAGGACATGCACTCAGTTGAAAACCGCTGCAAGGCACCTTTACACAGTTATTCACGGCACAATCCAGAATTGTCCTTCGTATACGACAGATTTCCTCATTTAGAAATAACACGGCTGTCTTGAATAAGGAGACACGGGTTTTCCGCTGTACGACATTTTTGTAAACGATAAAAGTGGAAACAGTATCGGAAAAAGAGATGTGGTAGAGCAAATACATGGCTAAATTGTATGACATCGAGGCAGCAACTATCAAGACTAAGACCGGCACGGAAAATGAAGGGAATGGAGAATACAGGATTCAGGCTGTTCCCCCCAGCAGGCCGGCCTAATGTAAACTACTTCGTACCCGTTTAAGTTTGAAAATTTCAAGTAGTTGTATGCGATTATTCAGGCCCAAAAATCTCGATCCCATGTCCATACATTACGTCGACCAATTAACAGATAAATGCATTAACGTACAAAGGATCATACCTGGTACCCGGCGGATAGCCGCCACAGGTGGAGGCATGGAATCTTTAGGAGGGAGATGGGGAGCTGCAAACTCGTGTTCTTTAGGTTTGGATCTAAGGGGTGGAAGAACAGGAGGCGGGGGCATGCTGTCTCTGGGTCGCCTCTCGCTTTCTTTCTGAGAACCATCACCTAAGGTAGGATTTAAGATGGAGGACTCCTAGAAGAAAGGCATCAATCAGCAGGCAAAGGAAAGAAAGAATAGACATGTTAGCAAACACCACGTATCCTCTTGGTCTGCGCTACGAAGGAGACAAAGGAATAATAAGTAAACAGTATCAATCAAATGAAGCTATGATCTATCAAGTTCCAACCTACATACATTGTTTTACATAGTCGGCCGTCCGTGGTAATTCCACTGATTTTAAAGACGGGTATTTTCTTTGTACGGGGTTATGGTGGTAATTTACTTGGCCAATCAGAACAGCCCTCGCCATTCAAATGAACCAATGAGCACTCGATATACAAGAAGCCAGACCTGGGCGCGGGGAAGTCACCAATGTTTAAAATGCTGCTGATTGGCGGAAAATGGCCAGCCACGAAGCGTAGAAATACAAAACCATAACGATCACAACAACCAAGCTAGAGAGCTATGCGCAAATAAAAATACAGGGCTCGCAAGTTTGAGGTTAAATGTAGGGTGAAATAACTTTTTCACAGAAGGGCAAGTAGCAGATAAGAAAGGAAGCCCTTAGCACCTGATGTCGTGGGCCACTGGGTGTCTGCTCCTGTGAAGGGGAAGCTTTCACTGGAATCTAAGTTGGTGTTTGAACAAACGTTATCAAGTAATAGGAAAAAAGAAAGAAAACAGCATGCCGTTAGCACCTAGAAAAACATCAAGAGAATAACACTGAAAGAGAAAATTAAAGATTACTTTAAGGCTAACGTATGCACCGGGTTATTTATAGTAAATCAAATCTTGGTAAAATCCATAACAACTGCCGGCTGAATTTTCATTAATTCGTGATCCCAAAAGCCTATCAAGTTATCGATAAAACGTCACGTGCATGAGGTTTCAAAGCCGATAAAACACTCCTCGTTAGTAATTTTCATATAAAGAATACTAGTAAGGCATAGCTTGCTTTTCTTCTATGCTAATATTTTCCTCTCACAATCAGAACCATTGTTCGGACTCCAGAGAGACACGCTCTTTGTGGAATGTCCTTACAGCCGTTCAATAAACTCGCAGGTGGTGCTTTATCTGGTTTAAAACCCGATAACTCCTGCTCGTTTATTAAACAGTACGTAAATGCAAGAAGAGTTTAGTTAAAAGACTGTTGGATCTTATGCCTTGCCCGTGCAGTCCGATGTATCTGTATTTCAACTAAACTGAAGAACATAATTACCTCATGAATGAAATGATTATGAAGTGCGGGCTAGAAATCAACTGACGATATGATCCTCACACTTACTGGACAATTTAAGCAATTGTCTCATATGCACTTGAAAAATTCAAGTGACTCCAACGGGATTCGAACCCACGACCTCTGCGATGCCGGTTTTCAAGTGCATATGAGACAATTGCTTAAATTGTCCAGTAAGTGTGAGGATCATATCGTCAGTTGATAATTACCTCAATGCATAAAACGAAAAACGTAATTCGAATTTTACATGGGCCGACCCCCAGTGGGGCTTGAACCCACCACCTTTGGACTAGAGGTCCAATGCTCTACCGACTGAGCTATGGCAGTTCCATCAAATAAGCGTGAACTTAGTTACTGTTGAATAAGTCGGAGGGGCTAAAGTACAGGTCACATTACAAGAAGGAGGTCGAAAGTCGCTGTATTGCAGATAAATGAAAAGCCCAAATCAATAGGCAAAACATTTTGCTAGCCCTTATAGTTATTCCAGGCAGCCAGTGCTCTTGTAATTAAGGCAAGAAAGAGTACAAATAAATTGTTGTTCTAGTTGTAGGATCGAGGAGAAACTGTTTGCGTCTTTATTTATCTGTAGCACATGCGACCTGCGAGCTGACTTGTGGAATTCGACTGTGTACTTCAGCCCCGACCTACATATTCTGCAATTGCAAAAGTTGTGAGCTTATTCTCAAGTGCTGGAAACTAACCTTTTCTTTGAACTTTCTTCTGGGTTGTTCTTCCGAGCGTGTTGATCCTCGCTGAGAATGGTCCTGGTTACTGAAATAAGGTCAAAACAAATGGGAAAAAAAGCGATCTAACGAAACGAAAATGGCAACTTCAATAACCTTTCACTCTTAAAGGAGATCCGAAATAAAGACGTCTAATTTCAGCACCTTTAGATGCTGCATTCTTTTCTAGAATTATTTCCATGTTCGCATGTCAGTGACATTATGAGTTTTTTTTTTTGCTGGGTACACAAAAGCATGAAAGTGATGTAGTATACATGTGGTGTTTGGTCATCACAGACAGGAGTTATTGCTCAGTCTGAGAATAGCAGCGTGTGCTTACACAGGGCCTACCTTGCTGATGAACTTTGATCCCGGGGAGAACGTTCCTTTTCCACTGGTGGAGGCTTCCATCAGTAAAAAAAAGAGTCAAACAAAGCGTACATTAGGATAGAAATACAGTGGGAAAATGATTTTCACACTAAGGGTTATTAGCACGCTTAACCGAGACCAACAACAACCGTGACACCAAGGATTGTCACAGATTACATATCACGCGCCCTCACAGCGCTGTCACGCAAACCGCTCTCTCTCCCCCTCCCTCTCC
>BLFK01000866.1:60708-88208 GCA_014634185.1 Astreopora myriophthalma
CCCCCCCCCCCCCAAAAAAAAAACAAAACACTCTTTGAGAAAGGCTAGCTTTTCTGAAAGTCAAAGACAACAATATTGGTACGATGGTTTGTTGGGTGAGGACTTTGCCCTCAACACACGAGACTGTTGCAAGGTGGACTTGGATGGCGAAATTAAGGTTGCCACTAATAGACCATTTCCGAATTGCTGTTTGCCTCGGTTCCAAAACGAGTCCTGGTGCACAACCATTCAAATGCAAATGAGTTTTGTATTTTCATGCAAATCAAACTCATTATCATTTGAATGGTTTAGCACCAAGACTCGCTTTGAAACAGAGGCAAACAGGAATTCGAAAATGGCCTATTGTTCTTACAAGGTTTTGCCCCACACTGCAGAGAGCAAGGAAGTGGTTTTCCCCTGAATACCAAAACGAGGAAGTGGGGATTCGTTTGTGCTGGCGGCTAGCAAGGCTGTTCATTGGAGATGTTTATAGTTGTTAAGTTAAATATCTTACCTGAAGAGAGGCAGTAGGTGGTGGCCGTGAGTATGCCTCTGGATGGGGAGCTGGTGGGGGCGGCCTTGCTGAAACGGCTTCGTGGACATGAGGGCCAGGAGGGTAACCATGATATGGAGCTGGTCTTCTGGGTGGCGTGCGAGGGGGTGCCTGGTCAGGGTACCCAGTGACTGAATGGGTGATAAGAATAGAGGTCAATTAACTCTGTCGAGAACACAACTACAAAAAACCATGAGAATTACAGCTTCAGCAACTTGGCCTAAGGTACAAAAAAAAAATGCAAATAGAAATCCAAGAAAGTGATTACTGAAAATTATTTTATTTCCTCATTGTTAATTGTTTTTCGCAAAGATTTCGCTAATGGGTCCAATAATTAATTTTGTAATCAGTCGTAGAAAACACAGTATCACTGGCACTCTTGTAAACAGAACGGTCGGCAACAGTTGAATCCTTTCGACAAAATCCAGTTTGAACTCCCAAACTAACTAGCGGCCGCGAACAATTTCAAGGGGATCAAATTGAACTTAATGATTTGTTTCTAAGTTCCCATTAGTAAACACCACACAGCTGTTCCTCCCAAAAGATCTCAAAGTGTACAAGCACTACTTGCTGATTAATACGGCGACACTTTTTCCCCATTTACAACGTTGCACGTGAGAGGTGGAAGCGATCCCTTGTGCATTCAACGCTAGAGGCCACTTAGGAGGATCATTCCGGCAAGTGGCCAGCTGTAATTACAGATGCTTCCCAAGAGTGTCCGCTTACGGGAGCTTAGGCTCGATAACCAGCCCCTGCTCTAGGAAATGAGCCCTCAAATCAGAAGCTTGTCGGGTAGGCAGCATAAATTATTTTAGACCAAAATTTAAAATGGCGGATGCGAACGTGTTGTTTCTATCGGCATGCGATCGTGTTTTTCCGCGTTTAAACTCGAAAAGCTCAAAGAATGACAACCACAATTGTTAAAGAAGAGAACTATCTATCCACGTATAAATTAATTAACTATCTACGCATAAATTACGTTTCGGACACGATCTGCCGCTCACGCGTCCAGTCGTCTCTTCTCGGGAAGGAAATCTCGGACCTGAGTGAACAGCGGAAATGTATTGAACTATGTCCTTACGCACGACCAGTCAATCAAGGGTTTGTTGGAGAAAGCAAAAGTGGTAATAGGCCACTTCCGAGTTCACTTCAGCCTCTTTTTCAAAGCGAGTATAAGTGAGAAGCGTTTCTTATGAAAACTGATTTCGCAATCATTTCATTCATCATTTCTTTGACGGGAAAACACGCATGAGCCCAACAAATTGACCTGCTCTCAACTGTGTGGCTTCATAGCTCAGTTGGTAAGGGCACTGCACCGGCATCGCAGAGGTCGTGGGTTCGAATCCCGTTGAAGTCACTTGAATTTTTCAAGTGCATATATGAGACAATTGCTTAAATTGTCCAGAAAGTGTGAGGATCACTTCTTCAATTCATGATTTTTCATTCATATGCAAAGTAAAACTAACTACCATCGCAAAACTCTCGCACTTAGACTCGCTTGGAAAAAGGGGCTGACATCAACTCGGAAATGGTCTATTGCAATTGGCGGAATTTTCATGCACACAGCTACAGCTTTTTCAAGTTACTGTACTTTAATGTGCGTTAAACTGACTGAAATTGGCAGTTATCAAAGTTAAATTGACAAGCTGTATCGTTCATGTATTTCTGTTGTAAGTCTTTTAATGAGTTAGCAACTGCATAACGCCTGGGTTGATGTTATAAAAATTTCAGCACGTCATACCTGGAGGTGGTGGAGGGCGATATCGATGAGGAAGAGATTGTGGGGCACGAGGGTTTACTGGAGGGTGCGGAGGCTGGGGAAAAAAACAAGCAAACAATGAAAAAAACATGCTACAACATAATTATTCACCATCTTATTTACTCAGCAGTATGCAAAGACCCTGGTAACCTGAACTTAGTTTAATAGACCAAATCGGCTAAATCAATGTTGTACCCAATTAAAATCTCCCGGGGTCAAGATTCTTTGTTTATTGTATTTGCATTATAATGTAGCATTCACATTTAAAGATACGGAAATACACTTGGTTCACAAAACCTCAAATATTCCCAAAGGATTTGAATTGGCTACAACATTGAGTTAGCCAATTTGGTTTATGGAGCAGCCCCCCATCGAGTCTCCTGCAGCTCGGAGGTGGAGCATCCAAACTCCATATAGTAATCGAAAAGTCGATGGTCCGACTCCTGTTAGGGGCACGCAGATTTTTTCCCAGGATGGCAGCGTCAATTGCAGAAAAATCCACCATGTCAACATATTTCTTGTCCCAAATGGACCATTGCCGAGTTCACTTCCGCCTCATTTTTCAAATTGAATATAACACTGTGCGTGAATTTTTCGTCATGGTAAAATGAGACCTTCGTAGGGTGAGGCTAAATCGCGTGGGTGGGTGGGACGTGCGTCATGTTTGTTTGAAGGGAGACGGTCCATGGACCACCCTAACCCTAATAGGCCTAAACGTAGGCCTAAACGTTCTCTTAGTGTAGCATTTAGGCCTAAGCTTAGCATTAGGGTTAGGGTGGTCCATGGACCGGGTCCCTTCAAACAAACATGACCCACGACGCACGACGCACGATCCACCCACCCACCCACGCCGATTAGACAATCTCCTTTTGTACATACTTAGCCTCGCTTTGAAAAGAGGTTGAAGTGAACTCAAACCAATCGGAATACACAGAAAATAGAATAAGCTTCAACAATCACAGGCTTGACTTCCGCCACTCACTCGGGCCCCGGGCCCCATATTTACTAATACTGTACTATTACTACTACTGCTACTGCTTTTGTGCTAGTACTACTGCTACTGCTACTACTACTACTACCACACCACAATCGCCACTGCCACAGCCCCTTATGATGACGAGTACTAGGGAGCTTACGAAACGACCACGCCGAAGGCAACGAGGACGTTACAAAACAATAGGTTTAGTGAGCAAAAACAATGGCTCTGCACGCTCTGCACGTGCGTTTTACATTAATTTTTGGTACATTTCGTTCCCGTCATCTCCAAAACAACGACGCGAAATGACCCAATTTCAGGTTCTGTGGAGAACGTTAGCATGTCACCATGAATTTTCAGTTCTCTCCCTACGCTTCTAACCCGCTTATACCAGTTTAGTTACCCAACAATTGCAACACATTTTAAACGCGAAACGACATGAAATAGTTAGATAGTGATACAAAGAATGCGAACTTGTATTTTTAGACGACGTCCTCGTAGCCGTCGTCGTCGTCTCGTAAGCTCTCGACGACGACGACGACAACGCCTACAATGACTACAACAACTACAGCGACTACGTCTACGTCTATCACTTGGAGCAGAGCGGACTAGTACATGTACATGTACAGGGTTCCTACTCTTTTGAGCTTTTCAATTTCCATGACCTGCAGTTTAGCTGTCACTTTAGCTGTCTAGATGTCACTTTTAAAAATTGTCAAAATCATCCTTATTTTAGGGCATTTTCTGACATACACTGTAACTCACCTGTATTTTATTTTTGTCCTTGCTTCGACGTGTACAATAATTTATTTACGACACACAGGGTTCGCACCCTTTTTGGGGGACAAAAATTCAAGGACTTTTCAAGGACTTTCAAGTATACAATTTTCATTTTTCAAGGACTCAACGCACTGCAAAATCAAACCAATGGAACAGGTTTTTACAAGTCTTTTTTACTATTTTCTGTCGTTACTTCTTTGCCCGAAACATTTTCGTCGTATTAGCCACTTGACAATCCGGGTTGGATACCGTGAGCAATAAATTTCAAGGACATTCCAAGCACCAAATGCAAGGACTTTCAAGGCCTTGAACGTTTAGTTTTGAAATTCAAGAACTTTCAAGAACCTTCAAGGCGCGTGCGAACACTGCACACATAACTATACTTTTCCACGACTTGGAAAAATGGAAACTTGGAAATTGAAATACTTAAATTCTATGACTATCCAGGTTTTTCATGACCGGTATTAACCCTGATGCACATGCACTGACCGGAACAACAATGTTTGCCTCAGTATCAATGATGGTGTGCTAATGCTGCTGGGGCTGTTATAGACAGATATATAGTTGCAGTAGTATAATACCTGCTGTGAAGGAGAAGCATGGGAAGGCTGATTGTATGTGTACCCAGGTCCAGGAGGATACTGGGCAGGCTGAGGGTATCCATTCCTGTGAGGGGGTTGGTGTGGGTATCCGTAGGGAGGGGGCTGTGGTAAAAGTAAAAAATGGTTTGATAGTTAAGACATTAACAAAACTTTGCATGTTCGTTTTGATACATGTATAAAGCACTATTCAGCTATCACCTTGTCTCTACTAAACTAAATTAACTATTAAGGTAAAATAAAATGAACTGCGTTTACATGTATTGATCCCACTGTCATACTGTACATAAACCATAAAATATTGACTTCGTTGGGCCAAAAAAAGGGCAAAATGTGTAATTGTGATAAAATTATTCCAGCCTCTTAAAAAATTGCTCACAGATTTGGTACAGATTGCCACAGTATTAATTTTTGAAGGGCTCAGAGCAAAAACTTTGTAAGTGACATTTGCGTGCACATATTTTTGGCATTGAAGTTTTGCAAAATTGCGGCCAGCTTTCACACAATAAAAGGCCCTTAAGTTCTTGACCTCTTATCCCAAGATATATGAAAATAGCAAAAACTACACTTACTGTAGGAGAAAGAGGATGAAAATACAGGGGACAAAAAACTATTTTTTTGTTTGGTTTCTTGACATCTCATTGCCCTACAATGTGTAGTTTTTCGAATACAGAATGTGACAATTCACTCCATAATTATTTAAATGCAGTTGATTTGGTGGAAATTGGCTGCGATTTTACATGACCAAAAAACTGTACAAACATTGCTTAAAAAGGAAATCTTTCTGATCATTCCCAAAGTTTTCATAGACAGTCTGTACAGATGCAGCCAACATGGTGACAACAAGAATCTCAAGAATAATAAAATTAATTATCAATCTAATTAATTTTGTCAGACATACACAGAGACCATGACAAATTGTACCTGATATCCAGATGGAGGTTGTCCCGGTGGGTTGATAGCTGTTAGCAAAGAATGATAATACATGTCAAAGTGTCAACACCAATCAATTTTGGACAACCTTGACAATACAAACAAATTAATTGACTGGAAATGCATAACAATAATTGCAAGTAGCCCACCTTCAGTAGTTGATAGGCTGTACATGTATATGTAAACACATAGCAGTGACATTTCCGCATATTATTAATTTTTGCCAATTTCCAATCAAAACACAGTGCTCAAATTATGAAATGAACTGCCCAAAGTTGTATGTTAAAACAAAGGTCAAACAGGATTAAAGAAAAAAAAATCAAAACAATTTCATTTTGCTTTCATCCTGCTACCCTCGGTTTTTATGTAAAACTTGCAACAACTCACTCCAGAAGCTTAATTAACAAAAAGACACTATGTTCTTAACACAGCCCTGCAATTGTACTTCCTCAATCTTACAAAATGTTTGCCAACTGAATACCACAAAGAAGGTACAGGTTGCATTCAAGCTACATGGGCACACACGGCTGGAGCTCATCGCCATTTCAGCAGCACAAAACTACTATAAGAGTGCTGTTATCTCCCCCCCCCCCCCCCAAAAAAAAAAGAAATGCTGTATGCTGTCACCCATTTACAGTGTATACAGCTATCTATAGTGGGGGCCACCAATATTAATGCCATGAAACCAATTGTGCTAACCACAACACTGCTACACTCCCAAGAGTTTATAACGTAAAAATTGCTCTATGTCCTCTGTGCACTGTGCAGAATGCAGTGTAGACAAATTTGAGTAAGTGCTCCTTGGACCTGCACAATGGCACATGTTCAACTTGTCTGACTTTATATAGGAGGGCAATATCAGCAGATGGGAAGTCTAAACCACCATCCACTTTCTTAACCCTCCAAACAACAGCTTATGCAATGTCTAACACTGAGGAAGGTAGACAGGATAACCATTGTAGGCAGTGGCAAGAACAATGAAGGTAACAGGATGAAAGCAGGGAAGCAAAAAATTGTTTGGCCTCTTTCAAACAAGAGATGAGTATAGAAGGACCTTACATTTTTTCCCCTTTCTTTGTTACAGTTCATACAGAAGTTCATGTAGAAGAACTTATTTACTGTTCACTGTTTATTGCTTAGCAATTGGCCATCATTTGACAAATTAATAATAACCAAAATACAAAGAAAAAGTTGCTACAGTATGTACAGCTCTTTAGTTGTACATGTACTTGTACTGTAGCACAGGGAATCCATGTACATTGTGTGCTTATCGAAGAGGGAGAGAAGTCCTTTCAAGGCTATGTACACTAATGTTGCACTGACCATTCATGTAAGGGGAGTATCCATAATGCTGCTGTCTTTTTGTTTGCTCAAATGCTTTGTATTCTGTATGAACCTGCAGCAAAAAGTTTCAAGTACATGTAAATCAGTAACAATACAAGTTCAGGGTAATTCTGCTGCAGTGTACAAATTGTGCTTCCTGGAAGTCACCAACATGCGAATTGCAATAATTTTATCAGTAGTGAATGTAAGTTAACATGTAGTGCTTTTCCTTCCATCCTAGTCTGCTTAGTGTTTGTAGGCACTGTAGCTTACTCACTGTTTGTATTAGATTTTCCACTAATTTTTTCGCTGCTGCCAAGCCATCAACTCTACCATGGCTGAAAAAGTACAAACAGAAGGATCAGAATTTTCTTAAAAATGGTTAGATTTATATAATGTTCGTGCACAAAAAAGTAATGACTTGTATTATGACAATGTATTGTGCAATGCAAAAACCATGAACAATCCAAAATTTGAAAATTAATGCCTTTTTATACAAAACACCCTTTACTGTTCTCCCTGCACTGTAATACAGAGTATTTAAGTGCACGCATTTTTAATACAGAGTTCTGCCTGAGTAACAGAAATGAAGAGGTTCATCTACAGATGTACCATAAATACACAATGTGGGACCACTAATTTTATGACTTGTCTCTCTCTCAGAAGGTCATATGTTATTGATGCAATGGGACTTTTTGCATTATGAGCCTCACACCCCTTGGCTTCACACAGGCAGTTGCAAAACAGTGGTGTTGAAGATCTGTGAAACGGGATCCAGAGTGCAAAATAATGGTCTGGTTATGGATAAAAATAATTTCAACATAATTATGTGATTTTAATGTAGTAGAAAACAAATGGCTGGGAGTGGAAGACAACTATCTTCATGTACAAACCTGATGTAGATATAGAGTGCTTCAAAAGCTTCTTTGCCAGAAGTGGGTTCAATAAAGCCAGAACCTCTGCCCCGAAGTTGCACCTTAATAAAAGGGGAAAATAATGTCCAAGTATTTTTTTTGGCAAAATTGTGACCCCTTAATAAATGAAACAAGAGTTACAGTGTGTGCAGTGAACTGTCTCATACTGTATGCTAGAGACAAGGGCAATAAGAACTGATGAGCCCTACAATTTTTTTTTCTCCCATGTACAACACTGTATTCATTATAGGAGGAGAGAGCAACACCAAGTGGTTAGGGCAGCGGACATGTAATCTGGAGCACTTGCTGGAACTGTTCTACATGTAGCTAGTCCCTGGTTCAACTCCTCAGCTGCACCTCTCAATAGCCCACTGGTCTGCCTCCTGCCAGTTGGGACTCTTAACTCTGTTAAGTTCATTAATTTTGTACATATTTGTTACATTGGCCCTGAAAAGCTCCTTAAAGGAAGTGGTCAATTAAGTAACTGTTATTGTTATCATTATCGTTACCATTATCGTTACCATTATCATTATCATCACTATCATAATTATTACCCCCCATTTTCTGCATACATATATATGACACTGTATGTACAACTTGTGGTAGTTCATTCCATAACTGTAGCCCAGTTTACGTAATGTATTAAAGGGGCAGTGTCACACTATTTGAGCCATACTCTAAATGGCTAAAAGACGGTTGTGCATAAACGAAAACCAAAAAATAATGCTTAACTTTTGTATTACTGCCCTAAAACCATTTTTTCTCATCTACATCTAAGGATTGCGAAGATGGAAATGGTTAAAACTTGAAAAAAAATTGGCCAAGTTTTTTCAAAAATTTTCAGTGTTTTCAAAAATCGCCAAAAATTTCACATGGATAGTTTTCCCCGTTAAAATTTGTTTCATATTTTTGTCTTGGTTTGTCATGAATGTTGTTCCTGGTCAGCTTAAGTACCAGCTTTCAATTTTCAGCCAGTTAAGACCTAGATACAGGAAAACTACTGTGACACTGCCCCTTTAATTTAATTTCATTAAATCAATTTTTCACAAATGCATACATGTAGAGGAAGTACTGGAAAGGAACATTAGAACCATACAAGGTAGGCCACCCAAGTTAGGCTGGATACTAGGGGTGGCCACAACCAGGGTTCATTAGCTGGTTCTTAAGCATCCCACAGAATCAAGAATGCAGGGTTGTGGGACGGGGCCTACATGTACACATTATCATCCTTAACCAAGAACACTAGAAAGTTTAACCAGCTGTAGATGTCGTCACGAAGTCAGCAATTTTCTTCCCAGTTATTTTAAGACTCTGACCCTCATTTCACAGAATTTGGCTACAGTTTTACAAAATGAAGAGAAACCCATCCAAAAGTCACCTTGGCAGTTTTAGCAGGAGCCCTTCCAATTGGTTAAATTAATGTAGATAATCTAAGGTCAGTATATAACTAGTACTGTCACAACAATGTATCGCATGGTACAACACCTTGGCTCCTGTTTGCGTGGAAATGTGCTGGAAATACGACGCCTGCAACCAAAAAGACAATGAATAACATGGTGAGGATGAAAAAAATTACCAGAGTAAAATAATAATCCTTCCGAAGAAAGGACTATTAAACAACACTGCACAAATTGTGTACAATGTACAGCTATTGAACAATACTGATTTTTTTTAAATTAACAATGACATGATTGTGTACCTTCAATATGCACACAATTGCAAGGAAAACAGTTTTCACCACTTTGAGAGGAATAAAACAAAATGATGTGACATTCCATGGAAAACACAATATTTTTTTCAATCCCACTGTCAAGACAAGCAAGAATCAAAACTACTATTGGTACTAAATTTTTTTTGGCTAAATTTTGCATAATACATGGTATAATCAAATCAACCATTTTACAGTTGTGGCTAAGTCTGGCCTAAGAATGGTAGTGAGGCTGCCAGTGACCTTGTTTTGGTACAAACCTCTTTGATTTTATTATGTAAAATTTATTAAAAACAACACGTTTTAAATGATAAATTAAAGCAATGCGGTCTGTATCAATATAAGGTCACCAGCAGCCTCACTACCATTCACAGGCTACATGTAGGTCACTGAGCAAACAACTGTAAAATGGCCTCAGCGATCCATCTACATGTACCTGTGCGTCCCGCGTCTCAGACTCATAAATTTCTCTAAAGACGCACAAATAACATCCCGGATGCGTCCCTTCGGACGCATAGATTCTCTTTTCTCTATTATCTTCATGATTAATTTTGATGATTTTTCTCCTCTAAAAACTATAAAAACTTCAAAATATTTTACAAAGTATTAAAGCAGCGCGCGGTCGTAGCACATTCCGCCATTATAGTCTTTGTCAATGGTCAGTGGTCTTTTAAGGAAGTGGTTTAGATACTTCATATAATGGTACTTAAATGTTGTACCGCAATACACACATGCTCTTTGTATTCGGAAGCCAGACTCGCTAGGTCTGTATTGTCTGTACCATTATTTAAATTTAATAATGCCACCGAAAAAAAAAAAAAACTTAAACTCCTGGAGGGACAAACAAAGGTCATTTGCAAACTCGAACAAAGAGAGTCAACAAGAGCAAGAAGCAGTAACTGCAGTACACAAAGACGATGCAACTGCGAACGAAGAAAAAGCACAAGGAAAATCAAAAGAACGAAGACTTTTTTTGAGCCGTGGCTGAAAAAGTACTCTTGGTTAGTCTACGAAAAGATGGCAATTTCATGTATTGTAAAGTATGTACTAAAAAAAAAACAAAATGGATTGAGCAAGGACGCCCAAGGACTCATCCTCCTGTGTCTGGGACTCACAGATTTTAGGCTGTGCGAGTCCCAAGACTCACTAGTGCCTGATTCTAGATGGATCACTGTGGCCTACTGGTATTCCACAATACTACAGTACCATCCTGCTTTGGCATCAATCATACCTTAAGTATAATAATTATATTACTATTAATTTTGCCTACTAATTCTTCATTTACTTGTTACATGTAAATGAACTTTGAGATTGTACAAAATGGTTTTACTTGTTTTCTTTCCTTTGAGAATTTAACCATTAATTTTTTCTTCAAATTCCAAATACAACATTTCTTAACAAAATAATCACACACAAAAAAAACAAACTAAACAAACAATCATAGAGCCTATACATAGATACCACACACAACCATTACCGCGGGTCCCTGGAGCTTCTCTTTGACATTAAACTCAGGCATGGCATTATCCAAACCAACAAAAACTTTGTCTTGAACGTAATGCATCTATACAAAAAAGCACGAAAGAACAAAAAATTAATACTCTAAGCTTCGGCATACACATCTACACTTGAAGGGCTCGGGGCAGAGCACTTACAGTATGTCAAATTTTACTAACAGTGTACAATGTATGTAGGCCATTTCTTGATGATTTCGCTCAGATTTGCCTAAATTTGCACATGCAAACTGCGATTAGATTAAAAACAAACAAACAAACAAACAATTTAACAAAAAACCCGAAACATTACCTCAGGGTTCCTCTCACTTAGTTTGGCTTCACAACAGGGAAATACTGTATGAAGCCAATAGTCAAAAGCACTGCACAGTGGACATAAGGGAAGGTAGAAAAGCCTAGTGAAAGAGACCCCAAACTAATATTGTTTGTTTTGTTTTAATTTATGTACAGTACTTGCAGGTCGTAGGCACAAATTTAGGCAAAACCAAGCAAAATTGTCGAGAAACGGCCAAAAATGTGACTTACATGTAGGCACTTTATGTCATGAGCCCTTCAGTTGTAAGTCACCACCAAGGGCCAAAGTACACTGCTGAATCTTGCTACTCGATTCATGCAAGCACTACACTGTAACTGCACATTCAAATGGCAAGAGCTTAATGCATGTACAAAATAACAATCATTATCATCTATGGATAATTATTCTACAATTTGTAGACTGGAAAATTAGTGGTGCGTGGGAGGCATCATGTTGTGGTTTCATTAAAAAATAATTAATTTTTTAAACCAGTATTTGTTTTTTACATTCCATTGATGCAGATTAATGAATGGTAATGAATCTACTGTACTGGTAAGTCCATGGAAAGTAAAAGTTTCAACCAGGAAAACATTAGCACACAAAAATGTGTGAATAAGTATGCCATATGCAAGTGTTTTTCCAAAGATAGAAAGGGACCTTTAGATTGGAGTATGAATACGAGTTTTCTGTTCTGAGCACATGTACTTGGAAAAATTTGGACCTACAAAACTAATGCGCATGGTCAGTACAGAAAACTCATACTCCAATCTAGAGGTCGCTAAATAATTATGAATGTTTGTACGAGTTTATTGTGAATGTTCACTTACCCCTGCAGGTAATGGCTGTCTGTCAAAAACTGCTAAAGGCTGATTGAATGCAGGCGTGGCCATAGGAGATGGAACTGGCATCCTTTGTGGCTGAGTTGTATCTGGATGTGATTGCAGAGTGCTGTTCCCATCAGCTCCAGCCATGATCTCTTTGATTCGCTTCACAGCCACTGAAGGTCAAAAATGTTAATGAATGCACAACTACTGGTACATGTTCATCTACGTGCACTAGCTGGCCAACAAAACCCCTTAACCTCATGTCTATAAAGCCTAGTTTTCGTACTGTCTGTTGGGACAATCCCAGACGATCAGGGATTTTTCTGCACATGAAAGCAAGGCTTAAGACATGGTGAAATTGATAATAGCTGTCCTACATGTATTTTCATCCTTACATGGACTTTGCCATACATGCATTATTTATTGTACATGTAACTCCATACAAAGAGTGACACCAACTGAAATTCTACATGTATAACAAAAAAAAACAACCACAACAACAACAACAACAACAAAAAGAAGCTGTTCTTCACTTACAATCAACTTTCTCTTGTGTGAGTCCTTGTATACAAAGGTACAATGGCTTCACTCTGAAATTTCAAGGATAATATATGCTAACTGGTACAGTGGGAGGGCCACGCAGGAAAAGTTAACATTATGAGTCCTTGTATACAAAGGTACAATGGCTTCACTCTGAAATTTCAAGGACAATATATGCTAACTGGTACAGTGGGAGGGCCGTGCAGGAAAAGTTAACATTATTATTTTGTCAGAGGGCCAAATATTTTCCTGTCTGGCCCGACCTAAACTCAGTCAATAAGTATTATTTTTATCATGTGGCCTTCATCGTACTACACATGAGCACTGAAGGATGGGACAAAAAAAGGGTTATATTGGGCTTTTTTTTCCGGCCCCGCTCATGCTAATGTGTACCTGCCCTGCATGGGGCAGAACAAGTCATAATTATGATAGCTAATCAAGAATGCTAACGGTTGACATGCTCTTCAGTGTACCAAGAGAATGTTTTATTTGAATTTATTTTCATGACATTAAGTGAAGTCAATTACAAATACAGTATTATAGTATTTGTACCCAGTTCCCTCAGCTTCTTTCTTTTCTTGTTCAGTCATAAACTTTCCTCTAGTAGACACAGCAGCTCCACTATAACGGTTAATCTATAAGAGAATCATTGCACGTAATTTTGATGGGAAGGAACATCACATAGATGTAGTTACATGTATCTTGTAGAAGTAAATTATGCACCTTACTGTACATGTAGCTAAATAAACGTCTGGTTTGAACTGATTGGGATTTGATGATTTGGTACAAGAAACCAGCAAACAGCATCAAGTCCAAGAATCATAAACAGGCCTCATTATGACGTATTTATGTAAATAGGAGCTTTCACCACTGTCAATGTAAACATTATTTTATCTCTTATTGACTAAAATAATGTGCCCTTTTGCCAAAGGTTAAACAGCTTAACAATGACGTGGTTCATTGCAGAAAGCTACTATAATGATAAGAAACAAGTTGCATAACTACATGTAGCTTCACCTCATCTTGTGTTGTGCCACGGCATAAAAGAATGCTGCAAAAACAAAGATGCAGCAACCTTACATGTATATCAAAAATAATTTTTTAATGTGCAATGTACATTCTTGCTGTTATAGATAATACATTCCTGGAGTCTATTAATTATTGGTGCAGACATACATGTATTTACTAAGAGTACAGCAGCTCAAGTTTGGACAATATCATTGAAAAGAAAAACAGAAGAAAACAATAGGCTCTACATGTATGAGCCATAACAAAGGCATGATTTTGTTTTACACATTGATACAGCTACCGTAAATCCTCTATTAAGCCCCCCGGGGGGCTTATTTTTTTCAAGCACTTTTGAGGGGGGCTTAATAGAGAGGGGGGGTTTAAAAGAGAGGGGGGGCTTATTTAATTTAGCGAAACGCATCACCTGTAGCAAAAACTACCGTGGTATCAGACAGTATACTTGCGTGTTGTACAATTAAAGTCACTGTCAAAAGTATTTAATTCACTTTTGGAAGCCTAAACAAACAATATGAACTGCCAGCCTGAATAAACCATAACTGATCAGTCCACGTTAATCGTTATTTTTTTTGCGAAGAATACAGGATGAGGGGAGGGGGAGGGGGGCTTAATAGAGAGGGGGGGCTTATTAACTTTCCTCCTCTGAAAAGGGGGGGCTTATTAGAGATGGGGGGCTTATTTGAGAGGGGGGGCTTAATAGAGGATTTACGGTATACATTTTGTTTGACCTCTTCTGCTTAACAATGTTCCTCTCACTAAAGATAAAATGCTGTTGACACCAGTTTACTGTTTCAAAAGTTCAAATAATCATGTATTAAATTAATGTAATCCATGAATAAGCAAGAAAATCTAATTGCATGAGGATGACAGCAAAATGTCTTGATGCCTAAAATGGACAAGTCATTGCTGTACACGTAGCCGATGTTGCCATCCTTGCCTAAGTATGGCATTTTTTTGTAAGTTTACATTATTTTTGATAATAATAAGAACCCTTACTTGAGACAGTCTGCAGGTTAAAGTGGTAAAATTTCAAATTTCAGGGGTGTTAAAGGTGTTTTTTCTTTATAACTTTTTGGACAGAAATACAACATTCATTTTTCTGGTGGCCCCTGTGCCTAAAACGTTGCCCTATTCTTTTTTCCTGCCAGTTCATGCTTCCTCTCTTCGAAATGACAACAATAATAATTATGCAAAATATTATGTAATAATAATATTATGCAAAAAGCTTGTTAAAATAATGAAAAGACAAGCTCAACCATCCAAAAAAGAAACACCATCACAGAAATCAAAACAATGGAACAATTCACAAGATAGTGTAAATATAAAGCACTGTACCGAGCTGGTGAGTCATTAATCTCCACTTCAGCTGTTAGCAGATCTTGGTTTAGGTTTTTGCTGCCATCGTCCTGACTGGGAGGTGGTGCAGTCACTTTGGCTGCTGGTGACGCGTGACCCTACAAATTCATTTTTACATTATTTTAATAACACAGACTGAAACAGAATCTCGCATTCAACTTATTTAATTTTGTAAAAAAAAAAAGTAAGTAAAAAAAAAACACCTAGTGGCAGTTATTCAAGCTTGAATAACCTTACAGTGTATCTGGTGGATAAGTCATGATTCAATTTTTATGTTCTACAATCCAAGTAAAACACTTGCCAAGGTTTCTGTACATGCATGTACAAAATGTATTTACAGTGTACAGTAAGTATAGAGATCGTGTGTCGATGTATACAGCGTAGTCATGATGACAGGATTGTTGTAATAGGCAAATTGTTTCATGTTTTGAAACTGCTGGATAGTGACTGTTATCTACTCTTTGAACAACTACAGCTTGGCAAAAACAGAAACGTCATTTGCTTGGGTTTGAAAAACTGCAAACTTTTCATTGACCATCCGATACATGAAGGCAGTGTGGATGCTTTGTCAGCATGCCGGACTTGTAGTCAGAAGGTCCCAGTTTCAATTCTCACTCTGGCCACTAGTTGGAATTGTTCTAGGTGGTCCAGGCTTGTAGGGAAGGGGGGTGCAATGAGTGTGCCCACACCCCCCCCACACGAACTTTTTTGTCGACCAACCACTTAAAAAAAGTCAATTGATAAAAAATATATTATTTATATAGTGTAGTTGTAGTGTAGTTGTGTTCTGATTCACTGTTTGTGTAGTAAAAATGAAATAAGCAAGCGAATATATATATATATATATATATTCCATGTTTGATTAGCAGCCGGCGGCTGCTAATCAAACATGGAATATATAAGTTCTAGATGACTAGACTGCTAAGTTCTAGATGACTAGACTGCTAAGTTCTAGATGACTAGAACTTTTATCAATTTTAATGTTTCTTTCATCCATGTCTAGACATTATTTGTTTCCAGTAAACAGTTTTGTCTACATTGCCATCTAGTCTTCTTGGTCTAGTACCTTCATTCCTGTGTGAAAGAGATCTTCAGAATGTGGATGACGTTATTGAGACATACAGAGATGATCTTCCATCTGCCGAGCTATTAGACCAGGAAGTGCTTTGCTCGAAGATCAGGTAGAAAAATGCTTCTTAGTTTGTGCAATACATGCGCGATGACAATTTAATTTCTACTGGTGAAAAATTCATAGTCATAATTTGTTTCATACATGTAATTTAGATACAGCTTCAAACCAAAGGACGAGAGAACCAGCACTGCTGTGAAAGCCTTGAAGGAGTGCGATAAAGACAGTCAGGTATCCCAATCTTTACGTCCTGCTAAAGATTTCCTGTATGATCCCAACCACTAGTTGCGAATGCGAAAGAAGTGCAAGTGCTCCAAGACACTACACACTTTTAAGAGAGCCAGCATGACACAAGCGAGGCTCTCTTCAATGGCCCTTATGCATATCCGCTATCTAACAGACATTGATCTGGAAGAAGTATCTGTTTGCTAAGAAGTACCCAAGGAGGCTTGAGCTTGGCACACAAATGAAAGATCATGATGATCAGCACTGCTGATGATCATGGATCATGATGATCAGCACTGCTGATCATCATGGTTTGCTGCAGCAAACCCAGTGAATAATACGGATTTTCAACTTTATTTCTATGTTTGTTCTTTTTAAATAGTGACATTATTCTCTAAAACTGTCACGTAGTCTCTGCGCCAAAAATTTGAGTAATATCCACGTTTTAAGTTCGCTTGTAGCTGCCTGTTTTCATATCACACTACCTTCAAAACACATGAAATGCAGTCTCAGACAACCTAATTTTCAAAATTTCCTGGGGGAGCATGCCCCTGGACCCCCCTAAAGGCTTGTGGCTCTGGCACTCATTTCGTACATCTCCTCACTGGATTGCACCCTCCTGCAAAAAACCCTGCCTACAGCCCTGTGGTCCCTGGTTCAACTCCTTGGCTGTACTTGTAAATAGCTACCTGGTCTGCTTCCTGCCAGTTGGGATTCTTTAACTCTAGTATGTTCATTTGTGTCATGAGTGGTTTTTGTGTGCAGTATTTTATTTTTAAATCAAACACTTAAGCATCATGAAGCCATGAAACAAACAAATGTTATTCTTCCTACACATACAAATGCACATTCCTATACACCTAGGACTTAATGTGATTCTTTAGATTTTTTCTTTGGTGAACCTGAACATCATTGATAATGTTTGTGTACACATATAAGAACACCCCACAATTTCCACAGTGAGCACATGCATTGAACAAGGAAGTTGAAGCTTTCCAAGCAATAATCCTCAGAACAGAAAAATTGCACCAGTAGTTAGAGTCAGTGATTCCCTTAGTCCAATCTAAAATTCACTTTTTTATATAAACACCAATGAAATAGCAGGTGAGCTTTCGCACAAAAACAGGATAAATTATCTTGACGCGTGAAAATAACATGCTATCTTCACACGTGAAAAGATCACCATTGTTATGGTTGCATAATCAACTCATGCCTTTGTCTGGGTAAAAAGTATTAAAGTGTAATGCTTTGGTATTACATTGGTGTTTAATTATAATAAACAGAACATTACATGACTGCTTGGAGATACAAGATTTCTCTTCAAGTTTCAAAAATTATTTTTCAACACTTGAAGAGAAACTTTGTATCTCTGTGCAACCATGTAAAACCCTCTATAACTATATCAACTCATACCAAGGCAGGAGGAGGCATTCCCTTGGCAAGTTTCCCCTGGGCTGCCAACATGGCATTTAACTTTGCTGCTCGTTCCTTTGCTGCATCTGTAGCTGACAAATTCGAATTGCCTGTGCTGCCAACATCATTGGATGGCACATCCCATTTACTTTTTCTCCTGAGGACAATAGACATTTGGAATCAAAATAATTATGTCCATTGTAACAATAGATTTTTCTTCAAAAAGACAGAGTCACATTAAGAAAAAAAAATCAGTGTTCCCTTAACAGGAGCTAAACAAAAAGCCTAGTTTGGAATCTCTATTTTTTAAAATTACTTCATGTTGGAATCACCTTAACTTTAATTTCATTTCTAACTACAATAAAGTATAATGTATTTAGTGTATGAATATTTTTTATTTAATTTTGCCCTTGTCCAACGGTAGATGAAAATGACGCAAACTAATCAAACAGTGAAAGGAATAAGTCGGTAAACGTACACAACTTAAAGTGAAAGAGCGGAATTTCTGATTAACTTTACTAAACAAACACCACGTTTCGTATGTTGGTTTTCACGGTAACGACGTCTCAAAAAGTACATTCCACAAGACTCATGGCTGAAAAGAAACACTTCTCTGTAGCATCATTTTTTGGCACATGGTTAAATATAACCCGCTCCATTTCACAGAAACAAAATAAAGAGTGTGGAGAAATGAGGCCTTCCAAGGAGGGTCTGGTGTCACCTTGTCGTGCGTTTGTTACGCACGGACAGCGTCGCTGTCGTATTTCGTCACTGTCGCTGTAACAAATGTCGCCCTTTTTCTATCAGTTCCTGTCGGCTGTCGGTGTTTTGGAAAAAGGTTGTCGCCACATTTTAAGGTCATGTCTCCTGTAGGCGAAACCGCTTGGAAAGCCTCAGAAAGCTACTTCAACTTACCGACGAGATGCCGCCATCTTGCTATCACGCCTGTAGGGCATCATGGGATGGATTGAACATTACATTTGCAGGTTGGATAACATAACTCCTTTGTTCCAGGTTTCCTCGGTTTTCGCGACGAACATAGGAATGGCGTCTGGTCACATGGCACCGACACGATGTGTAGCTAAATTTGCGCATGGATGCTCCTTTTGCCTCGGATGTGCCATTTCGAGCGGTACGTTATGAAGGATTTTGAGTTCACCGCTGACTGGAGGCACATCCCTCCAGTCAACGCCAAACTGAAAATCCTTCATAAGAATCATAATAGCGAAGAATGTGACGCACTATGGGACGACACTTACGTTAAAGCTCATACAGTTGGTATTAAAAAAATATACATGGTTATACAGGCAGATTGTGTGGGCAGACCTCTCAACCCCAAAAGACCCAAAATCTGGAGATCAAGGTTAAAAAATCCGGAGATTCAGGAAAAAAACCTGGAGATTTATCGACGGCATCAAAAATAACTAAAATCAGGTGTTCATCTGGAGAAGTTTTGTGTTTTCTGTTCATCAATGACTTAATATCTTTTGATCTTGGCAACAGAGAAATTAACATTATTTTAAAAGCTTAAATACACTCATGGTATAAAGTCAGTGCTCATCATCAAATGCAGAGGCCGCCATTTTGACAACGTGAACGAAATGTAACTAGAATGCAAGAGATTGGTAATGATAACCTTATTTGGCATGTCTTCTAAATATGGTCATGACGTGCATGTCTTGTCAACCAGTCGATCAAATATGACAAATATGTCACGCAATTGTTGCTTTCTACAGAATATTGCGCCAGAAAATCAATTTAGCAAAACAAAAGTGAAAATATTGAAGGAAAGTGTATTTCATCAGCTTGTGAATCTGTTTACCGTGAGACCGTGAGATTGCCCTAAAAACCTTGAGTCTCACGGTAGAACCGTTAGACTTGAGAGTTCTGTGTGGGCGTCTTGTGGCCTGAACCTGTTGTTAGACTTCCACACCCGATATGACCCAAAACTGCTGCATCGAAGGATTTTGCACCTCGTCCCCAGGGTCGTCTCGGCTTCCAACTCCGGAAAAGCCGCCAGGTTTAGGATTTTGAGCAATTGGCCATTTCCGAGTTGCTGTTTTTCTCGGGTTAAAGCAGTGCATCGAGTTTGTTTCTACCTCTACTTGTCTTGGTGTAATAGTGGATCAGAAACTTTCATGGTCTGCACAGATATCCAGTACATGCAAAAAATTTTCCAAAAAGGTTGGAACCATAAAAAATAATGAACTATCCTCCAGGAAGGTCAGAGAAGAACTATACTTTAAGACAGATGTTCCCTGTGTAGCTTATTGTATCTCTGTCTGGGGTAATTGTTCCCCAGCTCTATTTGATAAAACAGAGAATATACATGCTAGAGCAGTCAGAACCGTATATGATCTACCATCATGCAGAGTTAAATAACGAACAAAGCCTGGATATGGCAAATTGTCAACCATTATCCAGGCCCGGCCATATATATATATATGAATCATACATATACCTAAAATTCAGGAAAAACTAAATACTTTATACCCGAATTTTGACCAAAAAATACCATATACCTGAATTAAAACGGCCCGGGATACCGTATACCCAAAACCCCTGGCCGGGCCTGATTATCGTACATCTATAAAAGAAGGCTATTGACACTTATGCATCAAGTGTATTATGGTAACATCCAAACGGAGATCTCTTTGAAAAGAAGTTTAATGGACATGAGATGCACAGAAGGTTTCAACCTAACATTGTGGACCTAAATCTGACGTAGGCAGAAATAGTTTAAGATATAGAGGACCACTCATCTGGAATAGTCTTCCCAATGATTTAAAGGAACTTGAAAATACACAGTCCTTCAAGCACAGCCTGAAAAAGGCCCGGCGCATCATTAATAGAATCAGCTTCCAGAAGGAGGCATCTGTCATTAACAATAAAAAGGATAGCTTTTTATATTTCTAGGCTGTACATCAGCAATTTGTAAGTTAATTGTCCCAATGATCTAGCTATTTATTCACTCATTTATCAACTATATTAGAATTATATAAGTAGCACAGTGACATTACTAAGTAGAATTAGATAATTTTCATTTTCGTATAGTTTTTTTTAAGTGTAGGTCCACATCAGCTTTTTGTAGCTGCCAGGCCTCTTAACCTGCTTAAAATAAATTATGTATGTATGTATGCGTGTATGTTCAAAGCGAGTCTTGGTGCTTAACCATTCAAATGATAATGAGTTTGATTTGCATGAAAATACACTGCCATTTGGATGCAAAATTTGCAAAATTCATTGCCATTTGGATGGCTGTGCAACCTCGTTCCCAGGTATTTTCTCCAGAGAAAAGCCCTGGGAACGAGGTCGATGGTTGTGCACCAGGACTCGCCTTAAAACCGAGGCAAACAGCAACTCGGAAATGGGTCATTAGACAGGAGAGACAGAAATAAGAATCACAGTGACACGTTCGTTCAAGTTACAAAGACAAACAAAAAACACACA
This sequence comes from Astreopora myriophthalma, assembly GCA_014634185.1. Classification (NCBI taxonomy): domain Eukaryota; kingdom Metazoa; phylum Cnidaria; class Anthozoa; order Scleractinia; family Acroporidae; genus Astreopora; species Astreopora myriophthalma. The sequence continues at coordinate 82,005 of BLFK01000866.1, forward strand.
CTAAAACATGCGACTGAAAGTTCATGTGAAAGAGCCCTTCCAGTCAGAAAAATTCCCAATTTTTCTAATCTGGGTTTTACTGGCAACGGCTCCGACTGCATCTAAGTCCTCACGGATGTAATAACACTATCTTCAGAAACTCTCCACTTGAAATGTGGGCTCTTACCACGTCAACATGACGGCTGGATAACAGAGATATTTATTTCTGCTCCTACGTTTGGCTTAATAAAGAATGAAGAGACTCACCCAGTTAAATGTATTTCACATTTCGTTCGACTGCCAGCAATTATAATGGGAAGACAACTGGAACGTTTTGTTACTTTGTTGTAATCAACAGAGAAAAGCCGGTTGGACAAACGCAATTGCAGTACATGCAACCAAAATGTTCGTTCCAAAAAAGGGACTGACAATCATCTGGAGGGATTAATGGCTGACGTTTCAAAGTCGGTTGGATTGTCTAGAACAGGAAGAGAAGCTTTGGAGGACACTTAGTAGCTACAAACAACAACGTGTCAGGTTTTTAAATGCACCAGTCATTATATAAGCTTAGCGAGCAATCCTTCCTTTAGTCTCTGTTTATGTTAGTGCCTCAAAATCGGCATCCTGAAACTATTCAACTGTAATTTGAGAGTTTTGGTGATAACGATTCCTTGATTAACCAAATAAATTGGGCTCGACATTCAAACATTGACATCGAAATAACTTACGTACAAACGGAACTGGCTCATCGCTCTCTAACGCTATAGTCTCTTTCAATCTCTGCCATTAGTCTTAGCTCCTCGTCAGTATATATGACTCCAGTTGTCCACTTTTCTGCGCGTGTGCGATTGCATCTGCCAATGGAATATGAAGGTGCAGACGCTCCTTTAGATAAGCCTGCTGCCATAGGCCGCAAGGCATCTCCTTCGTTAACGGACGACGCGCTGTCGCGTTCCAGCGATTCAACCGTACCATCAGACACTTCATTTTCCGGGACATCTACAGGAAGCACATAAGGTAGCAGATCGGGAAATAGCTCCGCAACCAACTCCTCAATACTATAATCTTCCGGCTTTTTATGACCTATCGCACGTGATCCAGCCATGACAGCTTCCTTCCTTATTTTTTTATTTGCTCCCACATCACTCATTCGCTTAGGTTTTCGTGCAATGACACTAGAAATAATTTTTTCGACCTTGTCCTTGGGCGAAATGTTGGACTCAAAAACTGGAATTTCCAGAATCTCATCAATAATTGCATGCAATTCAATTTCGCTTATGGGCATCTGCTTGCCTATGGGACGCTTCCCGCTTTGATCTTGCATCGTTGGCTGGATTGCTTCATGGAGACCTAGGGTTTTCTGGTTTATTGCATTCACGTTTCCGACATTATTTGCCTTTTTCACAGAATTCTTCTTTTGCAAGCTTGAAGTCGGCCCAGCTGGTAGATCATCGCTCAAAATATATTCCATATCCCTTTCCAATTTTTTATCTTGGGCAAACTTGGGTTTCTGATAAAAGGCCCCCCTTGGAATTAGACTCTTAGCGTTCGCCTTTTCACGGGAATCAAATTTACCAAACTCCTCTTCTAAGATCTGATCTATATCCCTAGATAGCATCAGATCCTCAGTAAAATTCGGTCTTCTGGTCGAATCCCTCTTTTTTGGACGAGGTAGCACACCCCAACCGGGAGACATCGTTGCCCTCGATTGTTGAGCTGAAGTATTGCCAAGTGAAACAAAGGGATTATCATCAGCCATCGAAAAGCAATCACCGCTTAAGAAGTCATTCTTACTAGGCCGCGGCACTGGAGCACACTCTGGAGACAATGATCCTCGTAGTTGACTAACAGCCCGAGGAATGTCATCGTTTAAGATGCAATACGGTTCTTTTGCAAGGGATTGGGAATCGCTGCTCAATTTCCTTCTCAAAACCCCTCTTTTAGGGCGTGGTTTTGAGCCATGTTCGAAAGTCATGAAACTGTTTACTTTATCCGCAAGAATGTCAAAGCGGGCGGGGTCCCTTGTCAGCGCAAGCCCATCACTGCCATTGCTGCCTTCAGAGAATCCTTGACGCGAGCGCCTTCCGTCAGCATTTTCAGCGGTCAATATTAACGCACCATCGAAAAAGCAATCGTCCTTCTCCTGTTCTTTACATAGCTTCATCTCAATCGCAATGTCCTCCTTACAGTTGAAACTTTCTTCGAAGTTACGATGGTTTGTTATGCTACCTGCGTTTTCAATGAGCACTCCACGTCGATCCTTTTCCTGAACAACTTCGAGAAATTCCTTATTGCGGAGATTTTTCGACTTCTCTTCCTCAGGTATCTTTCCATTAAACTCTGCAGTTACGCAAAATGCTGCATTTGCGGACTGTTTCCCGCAGTTTTTGTTGATTTTACTATCATGCGAGCTTGTGAGTTGGTGCTCCACACCGAAATGACGCTGGATATTCTTTGCCGATGGAATTGAACTTTGGCATCTTTTAACGAAGCGTTTACGCCGTGAGAGAGACATGCCGTTTTTTTTTCTTTTGATAAGAGGACAAGAACTCTTCCTCGTTTGTGCTACTGTTTGACTTCAATAACCATTATTACGTACGTAAATGAACACGGTAATTGCGCGCGCTTACCAGATAAATGCTTTTATTAATGTTCAGAAACGAGGCTAAAATCATTTTGCCACTTATCCCCACAACAGACGCCGTTTCGATATCCGTATTTACTACTAACAAACTGAAAATTTGTCCGTGAGCACATAACTCTTTGTCAAATGATGCGATTTTTTACTTACGCTGCACTTTTGTTGTGGAAGAGCTTCCCCACTGCCATTCTTGACACTTAGAGTTTTCCGAAGACAACTAAAAGGCGTATTTGTTCAAGGTTATATTTTAATATTAATATATTGACATACAGAGCGCTTTTGATCAGAAAATGTAACGAGCGCTTCCGAATTGATAGCGCAAAGTTGTCTGCTGAGGCAGTGAGTAGGGCCGGTTAATGAAAATGCAAGATTCAAAGACTGACAGAACAGCTCAACAGGTATCGCCGGTCATCTGTAGAAGTCCTTTCTTTATCAGTCCTCCAGTGGTTCCATATTTTCGCTGGTGTTTTCGTCGCATCTTTTTCAAAAAACTTTGATCAGATTTTCACGTTAGGGCACCACTAACAGCCCGTATCAGTCCATATGCTACCTCATTCACCCGTACGCGGAGTCTTAAACACATTTGCAAGCTAACGGATGGTCAAACAAGAATCAATGTTGTGTCCTAATGGTTGGTTAAACGTGCTCACTTGAATTTTTACGGTGCCTACTAGAAATTTTTACAAGAAGCGCGCCAGTGCTTGAGGCTGCACTTAAAACGCTCTGGACGTTTAACGATGATGATGGTTGGTATCGTCATCATAATCATTATCATCAGCATTATCATCAAATGATCTGAGTTCCAGTCCTCTACGGCTTCAAATGCATTTGTCACGTATCGCCACATCAGTCGAAAGGTATATTATGTCCCCGCGTCAGTGAGACTATGAAACACCTTATACGCTCTTGAATTACACTGCCTCTGTGTGGAATAAAACATAACATTATAATTGAGAAGTAAAAACAAACCGAAAAGGTTAGAAGGTGATTTGAGTCTTTCCGCTACAGCGGGACCAAAATAAACGCCATAGCTTCAACGTACACCGATCATGGTACAGAAACCAGACTTAAAGGAAAAAAAAGGACTTGAAAAGAGTGACCGATGATTTCTAACCTGAACCAGTTTTTTTTTAACACAATGCACCTTTAATTAAATAACAAGGCAAGCGAAAACTGAATGCCGGCAGATTCTTCATGTACAATATATACTAGAAAAGTTCAAACCGTGATGAGAGGATGGAAAGTGCAATAAAAAAGGGAAAAAAAAAGGACTTGAAAAGAGTGACCGATGATTTCTAACCTGAACCAGTTTTTTTTAACACAATGCACCTTTAATTAAATAACAAGGCAAGCGAAAACTGAATGCCGGCAGATTCTTCATGTACAATATATACTAGAAAATTTCAAACCGTGGTGAGAGGATGGAAAGTGCAATAATGTTCAGACTTCCTTTCCGATGACATGGATGTATAATCTTATTCAATCGATTTGAAATATTTGTTCCCAGTTCCTGTTCGATTCGAACAAAGCGGGTTTTTTTAATGCGCGTTCCAAAATTTGGTACAAAGCAAGGTGAAAGTAAAACGACAACTTCATTTCTTCCAAGTTTGCCAGTGTCCTTGGAAGAAAACAAACAATAACAATATGACACAAGTTTTTAAGATGGAGGGAGAAACTGTTAAGGCATGCAAAACAGTTACGCTCACCAAACTCACAGTGGTCTTTACGAAGATATTTATTTTCACATTATACAAAAACATCTCATTACATCAAATGTATGCATAATAATCTGTTTTCTCAATATAAATGGTTTGACGATAAAATTATGATTCTGCATAAAATTATAAAACAGTTAGATGAGGACCAGATCTTTGCAGTTATTTTCCAAACGCCTTCGCTTGCGAAAAAGAAGCGCGAAAAAAATGAAGCCATGTACGGGGTTCGAACACAAGAGCTCTGTGATTATCAGTCAAGTGCTCCTCAACTCAACTCGTAATTGGCTCTTTACACGCCCGGGGGAAGGGGGGAGTACTCCTCAGAATTCTTGGTATGGGTGTGCCGCCGCGTTCTCCACATCCTGACCCTATTCCAGACCAAAACATGCCATCTTCCACAACTGTTTTCAGACCTGTCCTCGGTTGTTCAAAAGGTGGTTAACGCTACCCACCGGATAAATCACTATTTAGTGGATTAGTGCTAACAAAACCAGTTGAGTTGTCCAGTGGATAGCGCTATCCACCCTTCGAACAACTGGGGCCAGACCTCTAAAATCCATGCCCGTTTTCAGACCGTTTCTATGCCCGTTTTCAGTGTAATTAAGCTTCGTATCACTCCGGACGTCCCGGATGGAAGTGAAGAATTGGTAAAATTCTGCTCAAATGACATATTTCGAATACTTTTCTTTATTAATCATTTGAAGTTGAAAAGCCAAATACGTTTATCCGCTCTTGTGGCTCCCTTGAAAACCATACCCGGTTTCAGACTATGATGATCAAAATTTTTACCAGTTTTCGGAGCAAAACGGGTCAAAAACCATACCTTTTAGGGCGGCACATACCTACATAGCTTATCTAGGAAAGTACACCCCGCCCCCGGTATTCACGATAGCCATCATGATGATTTTCAATTTGTCAAGTAAACAAGCCATGGACCAAGCCAGCGGGTAAGGGCCTGATCACATGACAAGTTTCAGCACGGGCTGAATTTTGTTGCAATTACATGCTCAATTTCAGCCCGGGCGCGAAGTGTAAACTTAGGTAGCAAAATTTGCTCGGGTACGTTAATCACTTGAAATGCGAAGAGCCCACGTTCCCCTTATCCCGCGGAAATTGAAAACAAAATGGATTCGAATGCCGTAAATTCCTCTCTCAGCCCGGGCTGAAAAAAGATGGCATTTACATGGCTTTTTTCCGGGCTGGAATTCTCAGCCGTTGCTGAAATTCAGCCCAGGCCAAAACTTTGTTCATGTAATCGATATTGGCTGAAGAGGGTGGTAAAATGGGGGTCTAGATCAGGTTTAACGGATTTCACAATTCACGAAAACTCCGCGAAGACGTAACGAAAATCACAGTTCACAGCGAATTAAACATGTATTTCTCGTTTCACGGAAAATAATTGTTCGAAATCACACCTCACGGCTGCCATGGAAATCACGATTCACGAGGAAAAATTTGGCCACTTCACATTTCACGGGAAAAAAAGAGCCGATCACGAGTCACGAAAATACCCTTTACCACCATCTTGGAACAGGTAATATCCCGTATTCGAATCCTAGGCTGCTGCAGGACTAAATTTTTTTCAGTAGTTTTTTTAATAATTGTGTAAGTCGCATAAATAACAAGGATGATCTTCCAAACCTCTAAGTCACTATTCCCTAGTTCAAACATAAAAAAAATGTATCATTTCCAAAATCTAAATCATTAGCGCTCTACCAATGCCAGCACGGTACCACCAAATTACGTTAAAGTGAGTCAATTCAAAGATGTTTGCAATGAAGAACACTAAACATCACTAAAGCTAGGAAATGTCGGGAAACTTTGTTTCTGGTCGGCTGCTAAATCAAACAATTTTCCGACCAGAACAGA
>BLFK01000866.1:100708-115980 GCA_014634185.1 Astreopora myriophthalma
CTATTTTATGGATATTTTCCGATACAGTAGCCCCTCATAAGAGGATTATTTGCTAGGTGTGGTCAGAAAAAAAACAAAAAAACAGCAACAACATAAAATCCAACAACGATGAAAAAGCTTAAGCAAAAACCCTAACCCTAACCCTAACCACCCATTTCTTCTTTACGTATCCTATAGAGAAACAACCCGTTGGCCTTCTAAACGGGTTTGATCGTAGGACCAGATACCCTTGGCGAACACAAAGTCGGTTCGCTCCAGTACGAAGCAAAACCACTTTCTCCCTCGTTTGGAAACGTAATGGTCTATTGCAATTCACCGCTTAGCTCAGCCACTTTTCCAAGGACGTGTTCTTTACTATTTCAAGGATCACTTTTCTGGCTGCGAAGTTGTCATGGACCGCCTATCATATTAATCCCTCAATTTCTGTACCTCTTAAATGCTGTTCTTTTAGAGGGTTTATGCTAATTCTTCCTCCAAGCTCTGCTAATCAAAATCCCTGGTTCAAGTGTTTAACAGCTTTCTGAGCGCAAGTTACCAAGATCTTGAAACTGATGGGTACGAACAGTTTTTAGCAGCCCTACAGTAAATTCGCGTACTCTAAAAGCCAAGGCAGGCATACACATCAATTTTACGACATCAGTTGGAGTACTGTATCACCGTGTGGGACCCACTAAAAGGCGTAGAAAACAACGGTTCCCATAATATAGAAATGGTACAGCTTCGGGCAGCCAAGTGGGCAAAGGGGAGATACCAGAAAACAGGAAGCATGACGGAGATGCTTAAAGAGCTTAATTGGCGAACATTAGAGCAGAAAAGAGTGGTTGCTCGGTTGACCTTGATGTTCAAGATCACAAAGAACTTAGTTGCAGTTAACCCTGGCGACAATCTGTGCCCTCCTTCCCGCAGAAGCAGACATGTGCATGAACACTCCTTCATCCCGATTTCCACTTCTACTACTTCACACGGGCTTTCCTTTTATCCCAGAACTATCGCGCAGTGGAATTCGCTTCCTGTTGATGCCTTCACTCTTTCTGAAAATCCTATTCAGTTTCGTAACAACGTTTCAAAAATAACCCACTCGACAAGGGTTAGGCCTTTCTTGATCAGTAGCATGAAGTTCATCAAAGTAGACCAAGTTATTGACAACCGGAAAGCACACAAGACAGCGCATTACTCAAGTTTCTCCTTGAATAAAGGTGTAAAATCTCTGAGTGGATCTGTCGAAGAACAATTTCCTCCAAAAGACTTTCTTGCATGCGATACATACCACTCTTTCCATAGCGTAACTCATCTGCTTCTCGTATTCCCAGGCAATAGCATCGATTACAGCAATCACACCAGAGGAACCCTGGAACCAGAACAACAACCACGTTACAGTACGAGAATAATGCTCAGGGCACCACTTAAATAGAATGCTTTCCCTTGATGTGTAAAATCACTATCGATTGGAGATTTCGATTTAGTACATTTGTTTAGTCAATTACATCAGACGAGGGCAATCAAAGAAATCAATCAGAACTCGAAGCAAATGCCTGCAGCGAACAAATCACAATAGGGCTTATTTACGATAGGGGCCATGATTGGTTTTAAATTGTCATGTAAATTAGCCATGCGCTCTGCCAGGGGGCAAACACCAGAAAAACCGTAAATTCTGGAAAATCGACTTGTCAGAATAATAAAGAAACATTGCCAAAAGCACACTTAAACATTGAAAATTAAATATCTATCATCAAAATTTAATTACTTTCGCTTCCCTTCAATGGTTTCACTTCTTCACTGCTTCATCTGTGATTTTTTGTGCCAAAAACATCAAAGTAACTCTTGTAATCGTTCTAATTTACTGCTAAGGCTATAAACATGCAATGAACATACAAAATAAATCACCTTAATATTCGTTAAAATCTCTCAACCTTAAGTTGTTTGCCCCCTGAGAAATGCGTGGTTTAATTTCATGATAATAAGAATGCCAACACAAAGTTATCGTCAATAAGGTCTATTAGTTTTTGCTTTGCTTCTGATTAATTGAGAGTATGGCACCACATTGCGTTCCACAATCACTAAGAGTAGCAATCAAAAACCATGCTAATCGTAGTACTTCGATTCCTCCAACATCCAAACCAGTTTTAAAAAGACCAGTTTTAAGAACATGCAAAAAGATTATCCACTCACCATGGCGCACCACACCTTTGGAGAACTGCCTTTTACTGGTAAAAACACAAAGCAGAGAGTTAAGTTCCGGGTCATTTTTGTTAAAAGAGAAACCCCTGAAGAAAACACCTTAATGCCGCGGCAGGTTTGCTGATCGGCATGGGATAAATCGTCTAAGGCCACAAGTTAAGTTATTGCCTTTGGCCTTGTTTTTTCTTTCGTCGTCGTATCACGAATTTCCTGTGAACGCGCGAGCTTCACGTGAGTTAGGCTTCAGCGCCCATTCTTGTGTGATTGCCATAATCTGTCATTGCTCAGTAACCTTTGCATCGGAAGTCGGCCCAAGCAAAGGCCATTGTTAGCTTCTTATTCCTGTAGTATTAACTTACTCGGAGGCAGGTAGAGCAGGGCTTCTACTGTTGTTTTCTCCATGTCTTGAGGTGATGGATCCACCCTCCTCAAAAGCGTCTGTTGAAAGGAAAACAAATAAACAACTTTAAGTCAAAGGAATATAGAATGACTTGAAATTCACAGCACATCGCGGAGCCGGCAACATATCAAGTAGAGCATACTTCACGGAGGCGCGAAGACATGAATTTTTTCCAGTGGCTAAATACTGTTTTTTTTTTTCATCACAAGTCAAACAAAAATTGATCTCTTCAAGCCATCATCAGTGCAATAGGCCATTTCCGAATTCACTTCAGCCTCGTTTTCGAAGCGAGTCTAAGTGCAAAGTCTTTCTTGTGAAAACGAGTTTTCCTTCACATGCAAAGTAACCCTAATTACCATCACAAAACTTTCGCACTTAGACTCGCTTTAAAAAAGAGGCTGACGTGAATTCGGAAATGGTCTGTTTCCTCGGCTATCTAGTTGCGTGACAAAAGAGTGTAAATGTGGGAACTGACGTCATCGATATTCTCACCAGTGAGGGAATGGAATGCGTTATAGGAGTCTTGAATTAGTTTCGTACGAACTTTACGAGTGGCGCATTTTCCGCCACAACACTACTGGCTATAGTTGATCTTACCTTTGTGGTGTGATCAGATAGCTGGTGTCTTGAGGGTTTGTGTGTGCTAAAGTGAAAGACAAGCTAAACAGAAAGAAAGAGAGAGAGAGAGAGAGAGAGAGACGCACAGTCCAAACTCAGTTCTTTATAATAGTAATAATAGCTCATTTTATTTATCGACAAGCCGCAGCTGCAAAAAAAGGCAAGGTCGTTTCTCAACAACTGCTTTTATGATGTAGACTTGGCGAAGAATTCAGATTCACACAGTAGGTTTCATGTCACAAAGGGTGAAGACGTTTTTACCACGGTGCGCTAAGTATATAATACGGAACGTGAAATTTGCAGAAGGTCTATTAGTCTTTGGCGCTCCAACCACAATAATAATAGAAACACAAAAAACAAAAACAAAAACAAAAAACAAACAAAACAAAACCAAAAATAAAACAAGACACTGTGGGAAAGCATTTTCAAAGCGTTTCGGCAGCGGAACGGACGGCACGAGGGTAGGTAGTTTACTTCGTACTGGGATCTTCCTATGTCGCTAGAAAGATGCTAGCGCTAGGGTCAAGTCCAGTCATGTTTTTTCACGACACTAGGACGATCTACTCCCCAGGTTCATCCTACTGGTAGGATCTTCCTCCCTTCGTTTTAGCAGCCCCTCAGTGTGGACGATAGGGCAAAGCTAAGCAAATGTTCGTTATGAAATTTATCCACACTAACGTGCACCAGGGCCTGGATTCACAAAGCCCTCCAAAGCAGAGATATTTCTTAAGTATTGTCCTCCAACAATGGCCCTTTGTTTTGAGACAATAGTTAGGAAATATCTTGCCTTACGAAGGCTTCGTGAATACGGCCCCAGGTCTTGTCAGAAGACTCAAGTGCGAGAATAAATCCGGCGTCAAACTAAGACCTTACCGATACGTTTTCCTCTGGATAGTCACTGTAGAAATAAGACAGATTAACAGTAATCAGATTAACTGTAATAAAGGAGACAGATTTACAGAGGAAGCAATTACCAAACCAGATGCTGTTGCAAGAAAACCCTGGCTACCTTCCTCAGAAAGCTCTATCATTTCGGTAATGTATGCAATGTTAACTTACCACTGTTTTAGAGCATCCGCCATTATCACATTCTGAGCGGCGTGACCAATTATGGCCGGGTCCTTCAAGCCTGGAATGAGCAAAAGGACTCGTTGGACATCATAATTAACGACAGCGTGTAATAATGAATAAATGATAGAACGGTTGCAGAGAAACCCGGAAGAAGGAGAAGGAGAAGAAGGAGGAGGAGGAGGAGGAGAAGAAGAAGAAGAAGAAGAAGAAGAAGAAAAAAAAAACAGACTGGTACGGGACTTGAACCCCATGACCGTGTAATTGTGCCGCACACTGCTTTACCAACCGAGCTATCAAGCCAGCTGGGAGCATGTCACTCTTGCTGGTCACTTTTAAAGCTTCTTTGTAACTGCTTAAGTTGCTTCATTAACTGCGATGATCGCACTTCAAATCATTACGTATCGGCAGTTCCACTATGTGAGATTTCACATATTTTCAAACATAAATTATAGAAGAGCTTTCAATTTAGCGTGGAAAGCAATCACACCGTTGCTTTGGTTTTGGTTTTATAGTTTGCTCCAAGGCAGGCTGGATCAAAACATTACCGCAAACTTTCCAACCAAACAGGATGCAAAACTAAACTGACCAATTGCGACGGAGCCACTCTCCTTTTCCCGCGCTAGGCGCCGGTTGCATTAACTCGCTTTGCGATCCGATTGTCTGGTAAAACCAAGCAGTGAATTACTTGGGTTTGGAGTTGGCTGAAACGCGATTGGCTTTGTAATTACTTTGCTTTTGATTTTACGCCATTTCATTGAAAACGACTCTTATAGGTGGTGCGCACGTTACGTTATCGCCGCCATGTTGGTTAACGAAAACAATAGATCTCTCGTTAGCTCGTTTTGTTCGTCATTCAGCATTTGCACATTTCATTCTTGTTATCTGTGTCTCTAGAGATTGGTTGCACACCACCTATTGGACCGAGTGGAGTACAATTAATCAGAGCGCAGAGTACAAGGCCTATTCTCACTGGGGGCCATCATGTACAAACGCCCCTTATCCCCTTGCGATTTAAGTTAGAAATCTCCGTCGAAGTATTGACCCACAGGATAACCTTATTTGCATAATTTATTTCCATTTTGGTCTAAATAGGCTCGTTTTTTCCCGTTTATTCCTTACTTTGGTTTTAAACGAACGTCAGACGTTCATCCCTCCCCCACCTCCCCGCGGCGATGGCCAGCGTGTTCAGTGCCTTGCCTTGCCATTCCTTCTCCCCTCCGGGCTGGCCACTTCCCATAACTTATCTCTGCCTGGGGCGTTTGGGAATGAAGGGCTCCCGGTCAGAATTTATTACTATTTACAATTACGAGAACGATTATCCATTCGACACGAACTGGCATGGTATCGATAACAACAATACAGCTGACAATATACAAGAAGCTAAGCTATGGAATATTCACTAAAGGCAATGCAAACTTCAACTTTCGCGAAAGACGGTATTTCGAGGTTAAGGGCCCGTACGCAACAGGCAAATTTTTATTTTGCGTAAAAAATCTGTTATCAGTTCCGTGATACAAGTGTGCCTGATGATTTTTTTCTCATACCAAATTTTGTCAAGTCTCACCAAACTTCAGAGGTGCCGTTGTCTTGCTTCGGAGCAGGACAAATTTTTGTCAGGCGTGAAAACTGACAGATTTTACAATTTACACTTTTAAGTGTACCCACGATTACCAAATTGAAAATTTGGCGGAGACAATTTTTGTTGAGATTTTTGGTTGAGCCAGACAAATTTTCTCAGCCTAGTGTGTTTCTTCGAAATACTGCGTAACAGTTCCGAGTTCAGCTTCAGAATGTTTCCACCTACCACAAGCCATCTTGTAACCGGCTTGAATCTCCAGTAGACAGTTGCGCCAGAAGTCCTTCTCTTCTTTGATGGACGCAACAAACGACATTGCTGGTTCACCTGAAGGTAACACAAAATGGTTTTTGAATTAGAACTTTACGAAGCTGCTTCCTGTCAGGGTAAACTGCAGTTGTTCCCTCATCAATCTCTCGCGGCGCTTTCTTTTTGTCAGAACTGGACAGCCATATCGCTCAGTTTTCAAAGAAAATGCAAACAATTTGAACAAACAGTTGCATGGCAATCCTTCACATTCTTTTGGAGGAGAATATATCATCATCGAAGTGTGTTATTTTGAAGGAGTTGCAGAGTTAGGCCTTCCAAATGCTCGGTCTGGCCTGTCCGTTCTGTCAAATGGAAAGCGCCCTAAGTTAACATTGTATCCTTTAAAAATTTTAGACTTTTGAATCACTGAGTATTTTAGAGAAGTTGCTTCCTGTCAAGCTGGGCAGCACTGAAATTCGATGGTCCATGTTTTCGCCCTTTACAGACCTTTACATGTGTGAGGATCTATCGAATTAAGCTCAAACATGCACTGCTAGTTTTCTAATATGAAAAAAGTTAGATTTTTTTTAGCCCTCGCAAAATACACAGGCTGGGAAGAAATAGGTTGAAATAGGATGGTATGAAGTGTGGGTTAAAGATGACATACTCGAACCCATTTAGACAATTCAAGCAAATTATAATAAAGAATCCGGTAAAAATTCAGGGCTTCTACGCGTCTTGATCAAAGTGCGAGGATCCTTTTTTCCTTCTCAAAGACAGCTCAACGGTAGTTGTCTTACGTTTGCTTGTTATTTCAATAGCTGTAACCCCACGTGACAGCAGCGTTTCGCAAAATGTGGTGGCCTCAACGGCCCTGATATCCTTAACGTAAACGATAGGGGCACATTTGTGCGTTCCATTCTCTAAGAAGAACACTCTGGGTAAGAAATAAAACAAGGGATGATTAGTGCAGAGTTAGTGACATTTCGGTGACTCTTGTAACCGATAGCAACGATGCTAAACTTCCAAGCTATCAGTAATTAAAAAACGACAAAGAATCAGAATAGAAAACAAGCCATTGATTGTGATCGATCAGTGGAATGTACTCTTTGGTTTGAATGTGATTTCAACATTCGTAAACAAGCATTGGTGAGTGAGAGGAGCAGTCCCTGCGGGATCGTTTGTGCTGCTACATTCTTGTGGAGGTAGCGTGGCCGAGTGGTTACAGCGCTGGACTTGTAATCCGAAGGTCCCGGGTTCAAGTCCCGCTCTGACCACTTGATGGAATTGTACTGGGTCGTCCCTGGTTCAACTCCTCAGCTATGTTACAGCTATCGAGACAAATTAAAGTAAAGGAGATGCCGAATTCTAATCACGACGATTGAATGAAATGATTAACCGGCGGTTTTAGGAACAGGACGTGAACAGGACGCGGACGTCCGTCACGATGTGAAAGAGACTGGAACCGATTACATTTCCCGCGTCTTAAATTGCGAAGAGGGAAGGGAACCATGGCAAATTCAGGCAAAAAGCAAGTAAAGTTCAAAACCTAAATGTGTGAAAAACTAACCTCTAACAAAAAATGATTTGTTATTGCACCAAAATCATCCAAAAGGGAATATAAAAGCAATGAAATTCGAGGGTTCACAAACTGAATGTTTGTAAAAAACACCGGACACGGATGACGACGACGCATCCTGTTCCCCGCGCTAAATCGATAGACGTCCTCTCGATCTCAGTTTCCCGCGTTGTAACATGTTCAAACAGCGCGTTCTGGACCTCTTGCGTCTTGTTTCCAAATCAGTCTATTCGATCGGTAATGACGAGGGGATACCCGAAAAAAAATCTTTAGCGCTCCCAACAGGAGTCCAACCTAAGTGACCTTCCCTTCCGGATGCTCTACCACAGTGGTAGAGGAGACTCCAGGGAAGAAGGCCATCAAACTTGGGTCTAGTGACAAATGTCTTGCATACTGCTAAGACTGGAATGCCGAAATGTGGCACTCTCCCAATTGAATTTATCAGTAATAACGTGGCACACTAGGAAAAAAATCCGAGTGCTCCTAAACAGGAGTCGTAGCTATGACCTTCCGATTACTAGTTCGGATGTTCTACCACTGAGCTACGGAAGATTCGTGGTCGTCAGGCCATTGAACTTGGTTCTGGTGACAAACGCCGGGATGGTCATACCTTCAACTCTATTATTCTAATTTGTATCATTTCAGTGTTCATTGGGCCTGAAAAGCCCCTTAAGGGGACTGGTGAATTACTCCTTACAGAAATGACTGCGAAAGGAGGGGGAATACTAGAGTTCAGTGCAATAAACGGTATTTCTTGCCGGGAGGGGCAGGGAAACACTCAACTTCTCCTTGTGTTAAAACTTGTGGTTTGAGACAACACGCACACACTGGAAACACGGAGGACAACCTCGTGGTATTTATTCTCCGTAATGCTTCACCCGTTTTCCCCCGTTTTCAGACGAATGATGTGAAAATCACCTTTTCGTGGACAAAACGAGGAAACCCATTCCTCGGTTTGTTTTGATGAGCTGCGAGATCTTCAGGACGTACTGTTTGAAAAAAAAAATCCATTCATCGTTACGAGCAGAAAAAAAGGTCTTCATAAAGGTGAGAACTTCATTTTAAAATGTTAAAACAGCAATGTAAAAGTGTGCTGGAAGTCAACCTTAGCTTTTGTTGGTCACACAATGCTTAGGCTATTTTGAAAGCAAGTTAGAGTACTATGAAACGTTAGAAACGGCTTGAAGAAAACATAAAGCCAACCTTCCAAACTGCGATCTATTCTCACACTCGCCATCTTCGATCTTGGAAGAAAAGGCAATCAAAAATATCGCTAACAGAATACAAGAGTAGACCGAGCGCTGCTCGCACGAACTATTTATTAATTTGCTTACTTATAAGCAATGAAATGTGGGTTGGCCGGAACTGTTATTTAAGTCTAAAAAGTTAAATTCAGGGATAGAATCCCTCAAAACATTGAATATGGCACATAATTGAATTCAACCAACTCGATTGATCTCAGTTTGGCAGGGCGAGTTTCAAGGAACACTGCTCCACAGTCCAAAATCCTGCAGAAAAATGTTCTACTGGTCTTCATGGAGGAAGAGAAGCAATACAGAAGACTAGGGTAGAACTCACCTCATCTTTTTCCATGCGAACGTTACGCAGTGACACACTTGCGCCTTTACTGCTTGCCTGAGGGTGACAAAAGGAGACTCTTGTCTTATCATCAGTTAACTACAGGTGTAGTTTGTTGACTTGATAGGCCCATGGGCGTAGCTTTAAGCCATTAAGGCCCGGCTTAAGAAATTAGAACAACTTCTTTTATACTCATCTCCATATTCAGTACGGTGTCACGAACGCCTACTCTCACGACCCATGAGAAGCTTAGACAGGTGTAAAAGGAGATGGAGCAAAGTTGAAGGACACAAACCCATGAGCCTCAAGAGCCTAGAAGGTACGCTGGGCTGCACAAACAGGGACAAGACTGTTGATATTTGTTGTTATTTAAGCAAATACGTCAGATATAAGATATTAGTGCTTCTCCGCACGGTCAGTTGTAAAAATTAAAAACAATTCTCGCTTTTCAATGCCGGCTTTAAGGGAAAAAAACGCTTGTTACGCCGTTGCGGATATTTTGTTATATTCATATCCTCACGTTTAGACTACAAAAATCATGGAATGGAGGATGATTCCAGAGCGAAATTCAGTATTTTTCACAGCAATTAGATAGAGCATTTGAAGTAAGAGTTTTACAGAAACCGATCGCTGATTTGAGTTATCGTGTCTTGAGCAATGAAGCTATTAATAAGAAAGAAAATTCTCTGTTTAAGTGGAGTTTTATTACAGAAACTGCATGTACGCATAAAAATGCTAATTGCCCCCGCAGGGTTTTGGAGGCAACATAGGAGTCCCCGCGTATAAAAAAGTAAGTAAGGAATATTGATACTGTGAGAAGCAATCTCGATTTGAACAAACTAGGCGCGCAAAGTAGTATCGGGTAATTTTTCAGCAAACTCGCAAGGTAGTATCATGTGATCGACCTTTCAGTGGTGTAGCAGCTCTCGTAAGCTTGTAATTCTACTGGCCTTTGGGTGTAGCAGTTGCTATTGTTTTTAAGTCTAAGTCATTGTTTCAATTGTTTAGTCTTTTGTTTACGGTTAGGGTAGCGAGCCAATCACATTATACGTTACGAGAGCTGCTACATCACTCCGACTTTTTCGACTACTTTGAGGTTCCATACTTCTGAAAATTTCAGTGTTGCAGTGCAACAAATTCTTATAAAACTTTGCACGCACTCTAAATTCAGTACCATAAATCGATCTATGAAGGTAATTTTTTGTTAAAATGAAAACTCGAAAAACCACAAATGGTCTGCAGTCAGCAGTCTGCGTTTTACACTGACCGAGTTCATAACAGTCTTTGCGTATTAAAGTTTCCTGCGTTAAAAATTGAATCCGCTAGAAAAGGCCTTGATTACAATATGGCAAGCCGAAAAATATTTCAATGCTAAAGCTCAGAAGAGAATAAGTGATCACCACTATCAACAACAACAACAACAACAACAATATCCGGGGGTAGTTTTAGTGTTAACCATTACTAGTTGAGAAAAACAATTTTTCGTTACCGTCGTGTAGGCTTCATAAAATGCAGCAAACGTTTCAGGGTCGACCACTAAAATGAGAGAGGCTTTCGATTAAAGTCGATTCCCGGCAACTCGAACCTTCAAGGGAAATAGAAAAGGGGGAAGAAGAATCCTAGGGAGTTCGCCTTATCGGGAGTTGCGAACAAATGACCGGAAAGAAGTGGAAAACGGTGTTTTTTCCATTCATTTTGATAAAGTTGAGTAAAAATGGAAAAAGTATTTGTTTGTTTGTTATTTGTTGAAGCACGTTGAAGTCTTTAGCAGCAATTCAGCTGAACTGAACCTGCTATACGCACCCACCCATACCACCCGTGAGGTTTCGACTTCTCACGTGTTGACAAGCAAGGTTCGAGTTCTCGAGGGTATTGTTACGACGACCGACTAATCTTTCACGAATTTCTCCCACTTTCTCTAAAAAACTATTCGACGTCTGCAAGCTATAATTCCAAATCATCCGTCTACTACGAAACTATCCGACTACTGACTTTTGAATAATAACGAAGACTTATACAACATCTTTTACTACAGGCTCTAATTGCCCTTTGCTTGGCCCTCCCAAGTAGGACGGCACTAGTGAGCGTTTTCAACTGTCTAACAGTTTCTTTAATGCGTGCGCCACAACAGGTATATGATTAAAAACAAAAAAAATACCGGAAGGGAAATGAAAAAAACAACAACAAAAAAGAAAACAAAACAAAACAAAAAACTGAAACAAAACTGATTTGAGTTAACGGGAGGTTTGAGTTATCAAGGGTAAAATGTCAGTAAATGTATGACAGAAATCCTCGTAAAATCGATTTTGGCTCGAGTTATCGGTAGTCGACTGTAGTTTTCAATATCCAGGGAATTCACGGAGAGTAAAGGAGAGGAGAGCGTGTAGTATGGAAGAGGAAAGTAGATTAGAGGGGAGGGGTAAGAAGTCAACGAGAAGATAGGGGAGGAGAGGAGAGAAGAGAAGAGGGGTAAAGAGAAGCCAAGGGAGGGGAGAGGGGAGGGGAGAGGAGAGGGCAGAGGAGAGCGAAGGTGACAGGAAAACAGGATATGAGACGAGGGAGAAGAGTAGGAGAGGAAAGACGAGGGTAAAGAGAGAATAGAAAACTGTTGCATTTGCACCTTACCCTCCATTCTGGAATTCACTGTCAATGCTTGAAACAACCTTTCTCCAGCATCCTGACTGTTGGTGATCTGTAGCCTGCTGACATGCTTCACAAACTCTGAAAGAGCTAACAACCAGGTACAAGTTGATGGAATTTTCATTATCGCTGATCATGCGTTAAATGGGATCATAACTAATAGGATGCCAATGACTATTAGGTCAATCGTGTTTTGAACAGCTCGGCCCAGACGACATAAACATGTCATAGGCATCATTGCTGTATACGACTAATTCACCTTACCAACCCAAAATAGCCTGTGAAGACGTTTGGCTCGGTGTAAACTCTTGCTTCGCAGGCGTAACAAAAATTTGGGAAGTGCGAAGGTATGATTTCCAAGATGAGAAATCGCGTTGCTATACTGATGACGAATGATACATATGACCA
The DNA here is from genome assembly GCA_014634185.1 of Astreopora myriophthalma. Lineage (NCBI taxonomy): Eukaryota > Metazoa > Cnidaria > Anthozoa > Scleractinia > Acroporidae > Astreopora > Astreopora myriophthalma. Next base: position 113,006 of record BLFK01000866.1, read on the forward strand.
AGACTAAAACTCGGGGTGCAAAAAAAAAGAAACAAAACAAAACAAAACAAAAAAAAAAAAAAACAAACAAAAAAATCATAAACAGGGCCCGCGCAGCAAGTTTTTAAGTTGGGGGAGGGGGGGGGGGAGCTAAAGACGAGCACGTGAGCCAAATTGAGGGGTGAGGGTGGGAGGCATGCCTGAAAACTATTTTTTTGTTTTATTTTATTTATTTCCGTGTTATTATTTTTTGCCCCCCCCTCCCGCCCCTCCCTGTGCGCGGTCCCTGATGAATTTCAATTCATGGCTGAATTTGAAGGGAGAAATGGTTAAAAAGAAGTCATTAAATTCTTGACTAGCCAACAGTATTTCCTTGTGACTGTATTGCAAAACACCTCAATATGAGTAAATTACCAGGAGACACGTATGCTGCTTGTCTCTGGTGAGTTCAATGAACCTTTCTAAATAATTAATACATCACAATTAGCCTTGATAGAACCAAGGTTTCGGTCATTTTCTGTTATCCAACTCCACTAGGTCTCCATTGTATCGGCGACCCACCGTATCACAGAAATCTTACCAAGGGGAGTGGACGGGATAGCCGACGTGAGCACTTCCTTTCTGTTAAAAGAAAACAAGGTGTCGTAAGATGCTGATCACAAGTATCAACAGTTTACCATTTAAAATATCGTGATTAAGTCTTGAGTCCTCCTTACGTTAGGTAAGGTGCCATGGGGCGGGAGGAGAGAAAGTGGATGGGTGTTGGTTGGCGCTAGAGGGAGAGTCACCCAAACCCATTCAACCTAATTCCCAGTTTTCACGGGCCTTGCACCCTCTACTCTATCCGTTTGCATTTGTCAGGCAACCTTGCAAACAAAAACGGAGAAATCCGTTTGTCCCCCACAAAAGAAGAGAACAACAAGAATGAAGGCAACAACGACAAGCAATTCCATAAAACGAATACCACGCACGGCTACAGCAGCAGTGTTTTATCCAAACAAGCCCTTAACTCATGTGCATATTGCCAAAACCATATGGAAAATAAGAGACATGCGTTTATAGCTCACCTATCTTGTCTAAAGTTCAGCTTTTCCTGAAAGAACAATAACCAAAGAAGTAAGCTCCTCATCTTCAAGATTACCTGACTTTGCACTAGCTTCATAGTGAAGCTACGCTGGTGAAAGGGCTTTTTAAAAGTAATGTCTTTAAGTTTTCTTTTTTTTTTTTTAATCGTATTGTAGACCTGTGGAATTGCCTACCACTAGACAATTGAACATTTTTCATCATTTAAGAACAGTATTAATATATTTTATCTTAATAAATTTAACGTAAATAAGGATATATTTTTATGATTAATTTATAACATATTGTCATGATATTTTATAGTATTTGTGTTATATTGAGGCAGTTTATTCTTATAAGGAATCCTTGTATTCTGTGTAAACTGACCTAATTATTCATATCTTGTATTTTTACATTTTTTATTTATTTTAATTGTTCATTTATCTTCAATTTGTATTATGTGAAGATCTGTATAATTAAAGCTGAGTAAATTAAATTCAATTAAAATTAAATTTATCGCTAAATTTGAAACCGCATTACCCTGGCTTTTCCTTGAGCGAATCCAGAACTCACTGAGATAGGCTGAGTGTCTCTTTGGTGTCAGAACCTGTTTGAATTGCCCTTACCTTTGCTTGCATCCTTAAAGTCTCCGCTTTCCTCCAGAAATGCCTCGTTCTCAACTTCTCTAGTTCAGCGTCCTTCAATTTACACATAATCTCCTGCACGATCCTAATGTTTATTCAAAGAAGAATACACATACTTTTACGCTTAAAAAAGAACAATTAGACCTTCATTCGTAAACGTAAAATGCCTCAGTTCAAGCAGTTCTCTATTTTATTCTTCCGTAAAGCTTATTTTTGCGATAACAGAGATCTTTAGATTCAGGTTTATCGTAGAAGGCAAACTGCACTTCGAGCGAGGTTGAGGCAATTTGTGCCTTTCGAATGAAGTTAACACAATCACGTGCTGGAGCAGCCATAAGGATTTTCGACTTGAAACACAAGCGGGCGTGTTTCAGGGGCGGAAAATGTAAATATATAGAATCCCTTTTGATGTCTTAGTTCCTTTTGAATGAAACATTGCGGGGGATTTTGTGAAGGAGCAGAATTCGTACGTCAGCCAGACATTAGATAACTGTCAGACCATGAAAAGCTCTGACGTGAATGAGTTAAGTGACAATTTGCCCGGCTCATTGCCGTCAAAAACGGTTAAAAAATATAAGTAAATAAATAGATAAAGAAGCAAATAAATAAATAAATAAAAATAACCTCCAACATGACGGCATGGGCAAGTCACGCGACCGTCATCTCAAGGTCACTATTTAATTCACTATCTGTTCGGACCCGCTAGCTTTTTAATGCTTTTAATGATTGAATTCGGGGTCATTTCCATTTTTTTCCATTTTCTTTACTGATGTGAATAAACCAGTGTATTGTCAAATGGTGTGACATCTTGTTTGACCTTGGCCAGTAGAAATATTTTGAGGTGATTTGTTTACCAACTGAGGGAATCATGTGGAGCTCGTTGGGGAGCATCGCAAAAATATAGTTACAGCACAATTTGAAAGCACCCCACCAAAATCGGTGGTTACAGATGTGCGAATAACATTGTGTGGAGCACAAGCAAATAAGAAAACCTCTTTGATCCAGCTGGCTGCCCCTGGTAATCTTTTCAGTTTGTCCTACTCGCCGGCCAGAGGCCCGTTTCTCGAAAGTACCGAAACAGGTCCGAAAAGTTATTCGGAAAACTACGATCCGTTCTGTTCTTTAGCATGTTTTCAAGAGGAATGGCAAGGTTTTATGCATAGAAACTTTTTCGTTTTTAAGTTAGAGAGGGAATCCGTCGTGGCACCCGAAATAGGCCGGAAAAGTAACGGGTCGTTTTAGAAACGGACGGCAGAATGTGAAAGGTGAAGAGTTAGCTCAATTGGCTTA